>CM063506.1:12191438-12241438 GCA_032207245.1 Pardosa pseudoannulata
AGTGGCGAATTGTGGGGTGAATAGAAGCAGGCCAATCTCAAGTCCAGATTTGTGGAGATCAATTTAACGCTCAGCGTTGTGTGCGTCTTATGGAACCAGTTCCAGGAGGCCAGATCCTCCGAGAGAAAGCCTGATCAAGGTCTTCCAAGAACTGCGACAACCAGTGAAATCACAATTTTTCTATTATAGCGAGGCGTAACAGGAGTACTATAGCTTCTCAACTCTTTAGTGACTTCTATGCGGATACAGGAATATCCTAGTTTCAAGGGTGACTATTTCCAGAAGACTTCATGAGAGAGTGTTGTATGCAAGAAGACCTGCTATTTACGATCTGCTAATTTCTATGAACAGGAAAGTATGTTTAGAATGGTGCAGAGAGCTTAGAGCTTGGAGTATGGATCAATGGGCAACCGTTATCTTCACTGAAGAGTCCGATTCAACCTAAAAATTATCGCCGTGCGTTCATAGTTAGAGAACTAGGGACCTGATACCTGCCCTGCTATGTCTGCGAAATAGGTTATTATGGTGCGGGAGATTTAATGGTTACCTTGATGAGTAGCCGGTACATCCTCCATGTCTTTGAATGAAGCACTGTGAATGCGGCGAGTTATAGGGATGAGGTCTTGGAGCCCTATGCTTACCTTTTCAGGGGTGTGGTAGGCCCAGAGTTTATTTTAGGCGAAATGACGTGAAGGCACATACTAATCTTCTAGTCGATGAATTTCTAAAAACTGAAGATAATAGCAGAAAGAATTGATCAAGCAGATCTCTGACCTCAACCCTGAAGAGCATGTCTGGGACGTTCTAGGGAGAGGAATTGTAATTCGCAATCCCCTGTGAGAACTATCTAGGGTTTGAAAACAGTGCTTTTGAACAAAAGGGTCCAATTGCCACAGGGATTCATCAATTTCCTTATTTCAACTATGAAATCACGCTGCTAGGCCTGTAAATCTATAAAGAGGGATTATATCCCCTATTAACCTATTTTTTATTCTATTCTGCATTCGTTTTTTCATGCCTTTAGAATATAACCAGTCTTACGCACGATCATGCATCGGATTTATAAATGTTCAATGGCTATTTGTTTTATATTGTATCACTTATGTGCAAGTCAAATATCATTAAAATCATTCTGGAGATAATTGATCAAATATGAAATTTTTCTTAATTATAACATGAGTGTAGTTTAGGAATTTACATTACTAACTAAAACATATTGCGTTTTGTCAGATTTTGGAACTAAAGTTTCACTTTTGTCACCCATGCACATTCACCCAAATTTAAAAGACTGACAAAAAAAGAAGGAAAACTTAAGTGTGCAAGTGTAGAAAAACTTGTTTTTAACACAATTTTATTTATGTTATCATCAATTAGTTTTTACTCAATCTAACTTTCAAGTTTAACTGATAATGTGTAGGCTGTCATTTTTTAGAAACCTAAAAGAGTATTAGGTTTTGTAAAGTCTGGTTAGGTTTGTCACATTTTCCTTCCTTTAACCATTACTAGTAAACGGTTAAGTTAAGACAGAGTATTTATACAAGAAATCAATTCTTCTATAACCCCTATTATTTTTATCAAATTATATAAAATTCACTTCGTGCATATATTTATATATATGTGCATATTTATATACGTATAAAGAAATAAATTTTTATTTTTTATAAATGTGTGTATTTGCATAAGGTTTGGCTTGATTTGGAGCAGTACGATTGCCTTTTTGAAACACGAGGATTAATGAGATAGGGATCTACTGCTTAAAGCCGATTCCAATTGTCTACAAACATCCATACCACAGTGGGAATCGAACCCACGAATTCCATTGTCGAAGAGTTAGGACGACGATTTTCGTACCGAACATCAGCGCCCTAACGCTTTGATCATTGTTCGGTGTATGTGTGTAAGGAAAAAGGAAACTAAACCTGCAAAAGAATGTAGAGATTTTGTATACAACCCCGCAGATGGTCCCTTAAGGAATATAATGTCGGGACGCATCCTGTTATATGATTCATTAAAAGTATCGAAGTAAATTTATATCCAAAAGCCCTTATTGCTGCCAGAGAAAATTCTCAGCGGATTTCAAATCTACGATAAAGGGCGAAAAGCCTGAGTGTTTTGCTTTCCCTCTTTTATCCCCTATTCTGAAATAACCAATGGGGATACAGTTCACCCTCTTAGGCAAGGGGTTAAACCAATGAAAATTTTATAGTATCTTAGTGACCAATTTAAGTTATAAAACGAATAAGTTATTAGCACGAATAAAAAGGAGATGAACGCTGTCGGAGACCGATTTTTCAAAGGTTTTCTCATATTTTTAAACTGTCAAGGAAATCGCAGAATGAAGAGAATTAAGTGGGAACCCATCCAACTGATATTGCTGCAATAAATTCGTCACTAAAACAGTGTCTTGCTTTATCACATCAACTGACTATGACTGTAATCCACTCCGCCGCATGCATTGTTTTACAACACACACACACACAACATTAACAGGTGTCTGTTCATTAACCTGTCTGTTCAAATAATATTTTGGTTACATCGGAGTTCCGGAATGTCTACGTGTATCTGTTCCACTTGCTACAAGAATAAATTTCCGTTATAAAGTTCTTTGGTCCACATTGCACAAATTTATGGAGATTACAGGTGTTTAGTCATTTTTGGCAAGTAAGCAGATAAGGAAGTAAAGAGAGATAGAGACAGAAAGAGATAAAATTTTATTTATCATCCTCTGTCTAAGCAAGGCGCGTGGTACCCCGGTATTCTGATAAAAACTTTAACTAACGTATTTCCAAGTTTGACGACCTCTGAAGTTTATTCGTGGATGAAGTCATTAAAGAAATCTCTAAAATCCCTAATTAGCATTTAAAATTTATCAACTTCATCTCCTTCTAAAGGCACTAAGCTTCATTTTATTATAATCTGCTGAAAAAAAGATTTTGATATATAAGGCTAAGTAAATCATGAATGGAATATACTTGAATGGAGTGTGGAAGATTAATAAATCTTTTTAATAAGTTCATGATGCTTCATTTCATATGCCCGTAAGTTTACCTCCTGTGGATAAATAATTTCCTTTTTCCTATTCATTTATTAATGTCATACCAAAAATAAAATTTAAAGTACCAATTATTATGCCATGCTTCATATGCTTGTATTGAAAGAATAATTAATTCTAACCTTCTATCATGGTTTTATTTCTATAAAACCAACTGTAATTCTTAAAATTTTTAAATAAGGTTTTATTAAATAATCTATTTTATAGAATTTTTCATAATATAATATAATTTTAATAATTTCTGATAATATATTTGCACTTATCTATTTATATTTCCGTTTCAATAAAAAACCATTTATTTTTCACGTATTAAAGAAATAACTTATAAAACTTTAATAACATAAAAGCTAAAAATAGCCTAATATAAAAGTGTTTTATTATGTATACAGAATGCTGCTTTTTTAAGAAAATGATTTTGAAGCTTACAGTTACTAAACCACTAATGTCAGCCGTTCCTTTTTTAAGAGAATTGAATATAGTTTTTATAATTTTTATATATTTTAGAACGATTTATTCGCTGTTCTGGAATTATATGGTAGTTTTATAAACAATCATCAAAATTTTCAAATGTCTGCTATTATTTATAATTTTGTCATATGGTTCAAGATTTTACGATTTTTCCAGTCTCGCACATTTACTACTTCAGCAAGTACATTAATTCAACTCCTAACGAATAGCTACATCGGCTATAAAACTTAAATTTACATTACCGTGTTTACACTTGATGACAAAAAAATCTTATCACTACTTTTTTTATCAATGACATTTTATTATACAGTGGACTCCGCTTAATGTGATCGCGGTTAATTTTATCAATCGCTTATTGTTATCGATATCACTTGGTCCCGATTTTCTCTATTCACTTGTATGTTAAAATTATGTGATCGTTACATCGGTTAATGTCATCAGTTTTCGAACCTCATTTTAACTGACAAAGGAATATTCACAATATATTCAGAAGGAACCCATTCTTTTCTTTCCCTCCGTTCTGGTTTTAATTTCCGAGAATTCTCCTTTTTCCACCTAGGGAAAAGGAGAAAAAACAAAGGAGTTCAAAGTTACACGTTCCTGGAATGTTTCAGAAGTACTCACACCCTTCTGGTAGTCAATAGTTGTCAGATAAGCAGAAGGCAACAAATTCTATTCGGAACTGAGAAGGAGCGTATTCACATTTTATACCTTGTTTGCTTACATGCTGTTTTTCGATATGGAAACCAGAAAGCGAAATTATTTAATATTAAAACTAAATACAGAAATTTTCAATCGTTATGACAGGTGACAATATGAGTCAGCTCAGTTAAACATTTCTCAGCTTCTGAATTGCATTGAAATTGTTGAAACGTGGAATACAACACCACTCCGATGACTTTAAAGAACATTATGATTACGAGCGATTTAACAATGATCTTCTTAGAAAATATTGTACACAGTCAACAATTGATGATTTTTTTTAATTATGTAAACAATTCTTATGTCTGAAAGGATAATATACAGTACATAAATATAAGGTGAGTTTTTTCATTTTATTTTGAAATGTAGTACGTGTAAATTAAAGGGGAAGTGGGGTAAATTTATCTAATTTTGCATATCGTTTATTGTTATCAATCGGTTATTGTAAACAAAATCACGGTGTCCCAAACTGATCACATTAAGCGTAGCCCACTGTATTTAAAATTGCAGCTTATCACTAATTGGGGAAGGATGTAACATTCAAAGTAGTCTACATTGCATAGTTCTTTATATTCTCAGGATCCCATGATAAGTTTAAATTTCAGATATTCTTTAATATATAGTCAGCAGAAATTATTCTGGTGTGAATGGATTAAAGTTTGGTGGTGAACTGTATAATCAGTACTTCATTTCGTGAGATCTAATCTGAAACCTTCTACTGAGTACCTGATCTCTATGAATTTAAATTACTATTGCAACAAGTCTATGGATTCAAATTATTAAAAATTGTTTCCGAAGAGCACTAGTCTCTGGATATTGAAATGGACAATTCGTTAAAAGTATTAAAGAAATTTACTGTACACTTCAAAAACTTAATATCAGAAATTAAACACTAAATACAATTTATATACTAATCTATAAACTAAATAATATAATAACATAAATTTTAATAATTTGATAACTCAATTTATATACACATTTTATGTATTCGTTATTTAATTTATAAACTAAAAGTATAAATTTATAAATTGTACAGAGATATGCGTAATTTAAATTGTGAACTTTCAGAAGCACATTGAAGCATCCATAGTTAAAAATATAGCGGGATATTAAAAGAGTTTTAGAAAGGGGATATATTTTGTATTATTAAGACAATTTTCTACGTCGATCATACATTTCAACACTTTACTTGCATTACATATTATCTAGTATATCACGTCTTTGTCCTTTACAAAATATCAGCTTGTTTATTAACTTTACTACTTGGTTTATCACTTTGAATTTTATCGGTAGTTTTGTCTCGTTCTTATGTGTTTTTGTGTATAGCAGTTGTTTTCAACCTTTATGCTACTACGCCTTTCTAATTTTTTTCCCGCGCTGGAAAAAATATCGAAAACTACAAATTACAGAATAATAATAAAGTTTTTCAGGCCCCTCGAATGTGTAAAACTCATTGTTTCATGTGGCTGTTGCTTGTTTTGTGTGATACAGAGTGTTTGTAATGGTGCCATTTTCAAAATATCACACTGTTTGAAAGGCCATCTTATAAAAGATGGTATCTTTCATCTGGTTAAATAACTGTCTTAAAGAAAGACGAATACTTAAAGAATTTAAAATAAAAACGAATTTGTAAAATAATTTTTAATTTATTATTTGAATTAAAATAAAATTTTGAAAGTCTAGTTTTCAATTTAGATAGATTCGTCAAGGGATATAGAATTTTTAAATTAATAGGTTTAAAGTTAATAAATACACATCTTTACTATATCTTTTGCAGTAGGGATTCTATAAGTTATAAAAACTTAGAAACTGCTGTTGTTTGTTTGGATAGAATCCATATATTTTCATAAAATCGATGAATTCTTTCATATTATGAATTTATGGCCTGCCAATACACGTGTCTATCTTTTATCATATCGTGTTTTGACTGATATCATTAACTCTAATCGATGAAACAAAATGAATTTGCACCTGTCGGGAAACGCGGGTACTTAATCTAGGGCGCTCACCTGAGAACCTTTATAAGTATGTTATCTCAAATTTCCATTTCCGTTTTTTTTTGTTTTGTTTTTCAGTTTCTACTTTTAGCTTAGTAAAGGTATTATTTGCGTGACGGGTTACATAGATCGTATCATTCAGCCAGCTGATGGCGAAATGAACAGAGCTTCAAGATATGCTCTAAGCTTCAATTTAATTATCTTCATATTACTATCAAGTCTATATGTCTTATTTATTTTTTTCATGCAGCCTTTTAACACAATATTTTGACGTTAACAGAAGTTGGACGATATAACAAAATTCGGAAGGAAAAGTTAAATTCTTTTTTTCATATCTTTAAGGTAATTGATTGGTTTAATAACCTGTAGTTGAGTGATTAACCTCTCAAACATAAGACTAAAACTATCATATGTTGTTTTTTATGTGAACACGATTTCTAGCTTTTGAGATTTAATACATTGCCTTACTTTTCCGGTTGACCTCCTTTAGAAACGAAGTATATATTGTACTTGCAATAATTTTAAACTTTAGGAGTGTTCAAAATTTTTCTTTCTTACAACCTATATCTTTAAATTTAAATCTCAAAGGATATTGAACTTTCTGTTTTGGTATTTATATTCTACTCTGAGGTGCAAATCTAGGTCAATGACTTAAATAGTAGTTAACTAAAATACCTAGATTTATAAATGAAAAAGCTTGGATATGAAAAATTATATAATTTAAGAAATTTCAAAATTTAGATCATAATGTGCATTTATAGGTTTCTCTGAAATTTTTGAAACAGTGGCATACGTAGTAACAAAACATATTTGTTAAAAACATAAATTTGAAATCTTTTATGGGTACATATAATAATAATCGCTGTCGTAGAAAAAATTAAAAAAAAGGGAAACGGAGTTGACGCCCTAGCATTATCACCCTATGATTATCTATGATTTTAAAGTAGAGTTAAATCAACAAGAATGTCTTTAATTTCTACTCAAAGTTTCATCTCGTCCTATTTTATTCAGATGGTTCATAGAATTTCGTATAGGTCGAAGTTCTCTCATATATGAAAAGCACACAGAAAGAATCTTGTCAGGTGTAGTCCGAAAAATCTGTCATACTAAGAAAATGATACAAAAGGATCTTAAAATTAGATCTGAGACTATATATAGAAATATTCATGAAGAACTTAAAAAAAATAGTTTGTTGACAGGTCCTCATAATTTAACAGGACTCCGAAAAACGGAGCATGTCAGAATCTACAAAGAACTTTAAAATTACGTTACAGTAGTGGAACCAACCTTATTTCTCAATTTATGACTGGAGTTTAAATGGGTATAATGTGTTCTGACATTCCAATACGTTAAGGAAGTAAAGTATGGGCTTTTGAAGATGCTTCCAAACCAACAATGGTGAAAAGACAAGGAGCAACGAAAAGAGTAATGTATATTGTTTTCTTTAGAAGTACAGGACTATCCAAAGACGTCAAGGTAAAGGAAGAAAAAACAATAATATCTAACTGGCACTACACTGTCTACCTGATATTTTGAAGAAGCTAACGTAAGAAGACTCTGTTTCACCAGAACAATAACGGCAAGACTGACAGTCGAATCTATTTACCAAAATCCCATCAAAGTAATAGAACATCCACCCTGTTACCCGATCATGATGTATGACTTTTGGCTATATATTGATGTAAAGCAAAAATGATATGGCGTTTTTATTTTGAAGATGAGATTGATGAGGCAATAAAAGCATATTTTGCGTGGATTCCAACAATCGATTCCATGGCCTGAGGCTTTTTGAACTTTGATAAGTTTTAATTCAAAAATTGATGTTTGAGAAGATTACTTTGAACTCTCCTAAAATTTAGTATGTTTAACATTTTCTATTTAGCCGTATCTGGAAAATTTTAGAGTAACCCTCGAACAAGTGGATATTTGTACAAATTCAAGATAAATTTATAGCGTTTTATAGTTCTTCTCATGTTAAGATCATAAATTCATTTAAAACTTTATTTACCTTATACTTATATGAATATAAAATAAAGTTTTAAAATTAATCACATTTTCTCTGACGCTTTTCAGTGTTTCTGATTTTATTTTGATTTTGTTCAAAAACTTAAATATTTAAATCTTAAAGCGTAGGATGTAATCCTACAAAATGAGAAGGAATAATTTTTGATACATATAGACAAGCAGATTGAAAAAAACGGAAGTGATGCAATATATTAATAATTAGAGCGCATGACAAAAAATCGATTTACAGATTTAAATGTTTCATATCAGCACACGTCACAAATATTCCGATTTGTACTTTCACCCTCAGTTTAACGTAATGTCAGAATATTTTGTTTTACATAATAATGCTAACTGAAACATTAATTTTTTTTTCATTCTAATTTTACAACAAATCACAACATCCTAACTCAAGCACACACATTTTTTTCATGTCTAATGTATTAAAAATGAAACATCATAGCCAACAATTGATATATTTACAGCAGGCGAATAAACTAAAAATTATAAATTTTCTGTCAATTAAATTTCTCAAAAGAACACTTTAAATCTCAGATGAGAGATATTTTTACTCAATTTATTAAGAGTGGATTTCATAAACCTAGTATTACAAAACGACAATACATTCTCTTAAAATGTTCATCTAAAAGAGAAAACGCCTTTTAGGAATATTACGTAAGTGACAACACATTTCCTTGAGTCGTCAACCATTATACCACCAACCGTTTCTTCCTTAGAGGGCCTCATGAACATGCTGCACCTGAGAAAGACCTCAATAACCCTTGACCCCCAAGTCTCGCCTTTCGTTGGCGCCTCTTTAATGATACTCTCTCCTCCAAACTTAGCTACTTTTTACCCTCACTCAGATGTCTTTGTAACTGGATTTTAAATCGAAGTTAGAGATTCGGGTTCATGCAATGGAATATTTATGCTTAGGAACACACACGATGAGATAATTAGGAACTGAATGAGGAAATAAAAATTTGCAACGATGTTTATTTCATTTCTTTATTTAGTTCTTTAATAAAACTGAAAACTTGAATAATTGTAAATACTCTTCTATACTATTAGAATGGCACCTGCACATTTTTGAAAATAATTTGTCAGTGTCATAAGATATTAATGACTATGCCATTTTTGTCCATCTCTTCTGGGTCTACTTTTTTGCTAAAAGAGGGTTAAAGAGACCGGGTTCTCTTGCTTGAAGCCGAATTTCAGCAGCTGCGAACATCCCTGCCAACAGCAGGATTCAAATCCAGGAACTCCGGTACTAAAAAGCGTCTTACTCATTCTGTCATTGTTCCGCAAGTTCCATCTGCAGTAAGAAAATTGTAACAAAAATAAGTGAAGTTACGAAATCGTTTATCGAAATTTTACCATTACCTTTGTTTACACAAGTCCATATATGTATGTGCCTACATAGTTATGTATATATATATGTGTGTGTATTTAAACTTATGCACATATATATGTATACATATATATGTATATATATTTATGTATACATATATACATATATATATATATATATATATATATACAAATATATATATGTATATATATGTATATATATATATATATATATATATATACATACATACATATATATATATATATATATATATATACATACATGTGTGTGTGTGTGTGTAAGGTAAATTCTCAGGGGTTTTCAAAACTTAAGCCAAGAGCTAAAAATTCCCTCGTCTTTTTTCATTCCCCTTTTTAAACCCTAACCGAAATTGACCACTGGGGTAACAGTTTACGTCCTCAGAGAAGGGGTCTGACCCATTATAACTCTACATGGCCCTAGTGGACAATTTAGGATATTTCCAAGGGCCATGACTGCAACAACCCATCGTGAAGTCTTATTATATATATATATATATATATATATATATATATATATATATATATATAGATATATATATATATATATATATACACATTTGCTAGAAAAACAATGTATATACATATATTTATACTCACACATACACAAGTTAAGATCAATATGTCAGGTAAATGATAAAATAGGTTCTAAATTGAGTGAATTCTACTTGGAAACTGGTTACAATCATTCAATACAGGACTCGTCGTTCCCTATGCACGTCTGCCAACCTCTGGGGGCATACAAATCGTCGAAAAATCATGAAAACTCATCCACTAAAGCAAATCTGTTTTGTCACAACAGCTTGAATGTATGTAATGTCTGTATATAACCGTACTTTTAGAGCAATTTTAAATCTAGAAAAAATAAAAAGTACCATGCTGATAGGTCTGGTACCACTCCGTCATTCTACAAAAATAGGTGTGACACATTGAACTACTTTTTATCACTTTTCTATAAAGAATATAATATTTCAAATATATTTTTCAGGAAACAATTATAACACCTAAAAAAGAATTAAAAAAAATAAATAATTTCCGTTTATTCTTTATATGTTTAAAAAATTATAAATAGGCTGTTACGGTTGGGACAGTTATGTCACACTGTTTAGTTGTTGTATTGAATAAACATTTATTATTTGAAAAATAAGTTTTTAAATCATAAATGCGGTTTTTGTTTTACTATTGTTGTTTTTACAGGAACCAAACACCTTATTCGAAACGCGGACTAAAATTAATTAATCATGATACTTTTAAATAGGTATGTACAGAAATGTAAACTAGAAACATATTTACTTTACACAGTGGACTCCGTTTAATGTGATCAGATTGGGACACCGTGATTTTGATAACAATAACCGATTGTTAACAACAAACGATATGCAAAATTAGATAAATTTACCCCCTCTTTTATTTACATGTACTAAATTTCAAAATAAAATGAAAAATCTCCCCTTACATTTATGTACTGTATATTATCCTTTAAAATATAAGAATTGCATTCATAATAAAAAAAATGGATAATTTGCTGGCTGCCTTCAATTTTTTCTAAGAAGCTCATTGATAAATTGTTCGTAATCATAATGTGTTTTAGAATCATCGGAGCGGTGTTGTACTCCACGTTTCAACACTTTCAATTTAATTCAGAGGCTGAGAAATGTTTGACTGCGCTTTAGCATTGTGCCGACTCATTTTTGGTAACCTGTTATAACGATTTAGAATTTCCATCTTTTGTTTTAATGTTAAATCATTTCGCTTTCTGGCTTTCTTACATACCGACAAGCTGCATGTAAGCGAGCAAGGCATAAAATGTGAATATGCTCCTTCTCAGTTTCGATAAGAATGTGTTGCCTTCTGCTTATATGACAACCATTGACTACCAGCAAGGTGTGCGTATTCCTGAAAAATTCCAGGAACGTGTAATTTCCCACTCCTTTGTTCGTTCCCCATTTTCCTAGATGGAAGAGGGAAATTCTCGGAAATTAAAATAACAGCGAAGGGAAAGAATAGAATGGGTTCCTTCAGAATACATTGTAAATATTCTTTTGCCAGTTAAAATGAAGTTCGAAACTGATAACATTAACAATCACATAAAGCGATACTTTTCACATACAAATCAATGGAGAAAATCGGGGCCAAGAGATTTCGATAACAATAAGCGATTGATAACATTAACCACGATCACATTAAGCGGAGTCTACTGTACATACACAGTCCTGTTTTGAATAATATATTTTAATAATTTAAAAGTTAAAATGAAAATAAGCGTTAAAATTCTTTAATATTTATCATCTACCTCAAAATATTTTTGATGCGAATTTAAATCTAGATGACATGAATATTTTTAACTTACGAATTAGAAAAGCATAAGTCAATAGTCAATTACAGAAACAATTTTAAATGTATAATTATGCTTTTAAATAAACATATTTATATCTTATATTATTTCATGAATATCATCACTAAAATAACCTTAAGAAAAAGTTTATTTTTATCTGTATAAAAACGGGGATTTTATAATAAAACCTTGTCAAATCTTTTTTTAATGTTTTTTTATTCTTTCCCTCCTTAAATCACAAAAGAGGAAATATTTTTCCCATAAATATTCAATAGCTTGTTCCCTGTTAGATTTCTCCTCCTCGTGTGTTTGTTGAAGTACTTCGTAAAGTGATTTGATTTTTTAAAGTAGTTTCAAAGAGAAAAATCAATAAAACATTGCTACTTATTACGAAAAGAGATGCTCCTTCTTTCAACAAAGTGAATATTTTATGTGCACGGTCAGATGAAAAAATATCTTGTTTCATCATGGTTGATGACTTTCTAGCTTAGATTTGTAATACAGTAGAAACTTTTATTCGTGCCTATTTCGCAGAATAACAATAACTAATCAAATCTTTGCAACGTAAATAAGTTACTTAAACTTTTATACGTATAAATATACATATATTATATGTATATATATATATATATATATATATATATATATATATATATATATATATATATATATATATATATATATACATATATTATATGTATATATATGTTATAAATCAAAACTATTGCCCCTACAATAAGTATCAAAACTCTCCCTTTCCCTCTTCTCAATTTTTATATTATTTCCCAGCGGTAAAATGTCATATAAAGGAATGTTCTCTGAATTACATTATTTTTACCCATCATCCAAAACTAACTGTGGATTAAATACTAATCTTCTGTCAACTGGCCACATTTTCAGCTGTCTCATAAAAATGTTATTGCTCCTTCAGTCACTTAAGTGCTTCTTGTGTGGTTATCGAACTAGATTATATTTTACGGTCCACTCCTGCCTCTCAGAATGGCTGAACAATCTTTAGTCTCATGGGTACAAAATGACTCTCACTTTGGGGTCGATGTATGTTATTTTGTAACATTTGCTGCAGAGCACTTGCACTGTTCCCGGCGTTGTTTTCATATTGGATAGGAATTTTTTTCTTTTTCTGTAAAGCAAACCCGGATAAATTAAACTATAGGGGATAAACTTCTTAGAAATCGACGAATGTTATTTTCACAGGTTACACACGCACACACACACACACACACACACACATATATATATATATATATATATATATATATATATATATTGCCTGCAATTTTATGAGCGTATTTGTTTTTACGCAGTATGACAAATAAGTAGTACTCTTCAAATTCAAAATGGAAGCAACGTGATTATCAGCGACGCCTCCATCGTGTTCAATTGCATTCACTTAGAGCCACAGTAGATCAGTCGGCAAAGGCAACGATCTCGTAATTGAAAGGTTGCTGGTTCGGAACCCGAGCCGGCTTAAGATCCGCCGTGTACCTTAAAGATGACCGGGGATAGTAAAATATGTTAGTGGTCACAATGTCCTCCAAGTTCTCAATTAATACCTCTAGGGGTGGCAGTCCAAGTCTGTGGGTCATCTTCTTGGTCCCTGCTTCAAAATTACGAGGACCTAATTCAGCGAAGTCGTTCTTTAACCTTAATGATGATCATTAAAACGAAAGGCGCTCCCCTTGGTCTTAATACGATATCCTGCAGGCTCAATCGTGGTTTGTCCAAATGGCATGAAAAACAGCAACAGCATTCACTTAAGAAACTTCTGTTTCTTAGAATATTAAATGCTTACTGACTGCTAAGTTACCTTTCGTTTCTTACACGCATACGTAAGTAGATACATACTTAGATACGCACATTCGTATGTACTATGTACATCACATTCTGACGAAACTTGCGGAAACCCATTCAGGTATGATCAATAGACATTTAAATTTTAAAATTGAAAGCTTACCTGTTCATAGGTGCAGATATTACGCTTAAAGTTGTCAAAATAGATTCAGACATGATCAAGATGGTTCCATTGAAGTCTGAAAACCAAATGATTTCGCAGTTATAATACTCCCTTTCCTCGTATTATGAAGTAATAAGTATTTTATTCTTTATTAACTTGACAGCCCTTTGTGGGAAAAGGTCTTCTTCAGAATCTTATTTTATTCCAAACACCTTTTCGCGAGGGTGTTCCAGTTGGTTTCTTATAATGATTTAAAGTGCTCATGAGTACAAGCAACCCACCCTAGACTGGCCTGCGTCTATTTTGTTCACCAATTAGTTACTTGGCTGGATGTTTAAGAGGTGAGGTCCATACTGCAGATGTGACCAGTTGAATATATTGAAAAAAGATGCATCTTTATACAACTTATACAGCTTGTTATTGTATCTGCGCCTCCATAGACCACTAATGCTTACTGCACCCAAAATGTTCCTTAAAACCTTTCTCTGGAAGATAGCTAGTTGACTTCCTTCTGTTTTAGTCACTGCCCAGGTTTCTGAATCATAAGTGAGTACAGGTCTAATAATGGTTTTATATAACATAAGAAGTAATAATTATGGAGGTACATATTTTTTATTCATTTAAAATATCAGAGACATACATATCCCCAAATTTTTGATATTATAAATGATTCACTGACTGTACGTATTATTTGTTCCAAGTGGAAGATAGTTTAGTATGATAAATTTCTGTAGGATCAGCGTTTGAATCCGAGTTCTTACACTCTGCCCTTACTGTCAATCCATAGGTGCCAAAAGAACATTGAACAAGTTCAAGACCATAAAAGAAAGGAAAAAATTATAAGGAAAATATTTTCACAGTTAGAAAAAAAGTTAACGCAGCGTGAGTCACTACTTTTGAAGAAGGAGGAAAATGGATGAAAAATAGTCATTTAAGAAATACGTAATTCTCGACATTGCACAATTCATAAAACGTATGTTGCATATAATTTTTTAATTTTGATCCAATCAAAGGTTTATTAGTTTAGAAATAGATATTTAAAAACTTTCTTAAAGTTTGGGTGAAAAAATATATATTTGATATTTTTTTAAAGTACACCTTTTGAAATAAATCTTAATTACTTTTAGGTTTTAATTTATAAAATGCTTATGCTAGATACCTAACTACGCAGATAATATATTTGAAAATTTTAAAAGTTGACAATGAAATTTCAAAAATAGAAAAAATAATTTTTTTGTAGAAGCATTGAGAACTTATTAAACATGTTTCAAATAGTTGAGATAAATAAATAATTTTATATAAAAATACAAATTCATCCTACTTAGCTTCAAATTATTGAAAACAATATTTACATCCTTTAAATTAAAAGTTTTATCATAAATACATTTTTTATCGTTGTTTCATACCCCAAGAATTGGTTATATTTAAATAACTGAAGAGTACCTTGTAAAGGGCTAGATTTTAGTATATATTTAGTATTTTATAGTTTTGACCCAAACAAAGATTTATTAGTTTAGAAACATATATTTAAAAACTATTCGTATCTTTTTTAAAGTTTGGGTTAAAAAAATATATATTTGATATTTTTTTAAAGTACACCTTTTGAAATAAATCTTAATTACTTTTCGGTCATCAGTATAACATTTATAAAATGCTTATGCTAGATACCTAACTACACAGATAATATATTTAAAAATTATAAAAGTTGACAATAAAATTTCAAAAATAGAAAAAAAATAATTTTTTGTAGAAGCATTTAAAACTTATTAAACATTTTCAAATAGTTGAGATAAATAAATAATTTTATATAAAAATACAAATTCATCCTACTTAGTTTCAAATTATTGAAAACAATTTTTACATCCTTTAAATTAAAAGTTTTATCAAAAGTACATTTGTTATCGTTGTTCATACACGAATTAGTTTTAAAGGGCTAGATTTCAGTATGTATTTAGTATTGTATAGTTTTATACTTTATTGCTCTAAAACAGTGTAAATCTTAGAACTTTACTTACACAAAAGGCAGAAATGGCGAGGATGAACTCGATTACTTAGATCTAAAGTATGAAATAATCATGAAACACATTTACCATAAAATATGCAAATTTATACTGGCCATGAAATATGTAGTTCCTAATCCTTCCTCGAAGACCATGAAAAATCATTATGCACAACAGAATGTATATTGTAAGGAGTTATAAGAGCAATTTTTTAAATCATTTCAATAAACCAGGTATAGTCTTGATTAAATTTTTTTAATTAAATCTGTGTCCATTATTTCAGTTATTTATTAATTTATACAATGATCACTTCAACCCGACAGTTGTTTTGTATCGACACTAAACATGCGTTATTAACACATTATGTATAAAACACTTTAAAAGTATAAAAAATATTGTGTATTTAAAAAAATATTTTTAAAAAGCGTTTTTTATATTTGTAAAACGCAATCTAAAATATTTTGTAATAAATAAAATGCATTAAATTATTTAATATTTTCAAAAGTTCTATCTTTTGATTGGCAATTATTTATGTCGAATAATTCAGTGTTGGTAAAAAAACCTCTTATTTGATTTGTTTAATTTCTTAAATTTTTAATTGCATCGCTTTTTTAAGGAGACAGTGAATGTTGAGTATTGACAATGAAACAAACATTTTGTACATTTATTTTGAAATATAGTTACACTACGAGTAATTACCTTAAATTTTTTTAACAGTTAGATAATATATTTTTCAAAAATTCAATTTAATCTCCTTCGCTGGTTTTTAATCGCTTCTTCCGACTTAATTTTTCCCATTTTCTTACAAAACTTTTACCAAACACTCGATATATTCATTAAAATAAATATGTGGTTCCATTTTAAATTTTGACTTCATTTATTTTGTTAAAACCGAGATTAAATTTCAAAAAGTACGATTTTTTATGAGATTTCAACATAGTGGCAAATAAATATTTGATATAAATTGTTACCTTCCAAAAGTCTTCTAGAGTAAAAATAGCGCTTGTGTTATAATCATGCTTTTTTACAGTCATAATTTTTTTCTTGGTAAATTTTTTTAATAATGAAGTTTTTTATGTGTCTATCACCAAAACTGATTTAGTGACAGAATATTTAAGAAATGTTTACAGATTTTATTCTTTTCTGTCATTTTAAAAAGTAAGCATTAGTGTTTTAATATATTCTTTTTTCATTTGCGAGAGGAAATATTTGATTAAAATTAATTGCTAACTTAACATTTAAGTTGGAGAAATTTGTTTAGCCCATCAAATCTACTCTAAAACAAAGTCTGGTATGTTGATAATTTATACTTTGATCGAACTGAAATCTTTCAATATCTTCAATTTGCCTTAAGCAGTTTTTTGTACATTACGAACTCGCTATTAGATAAATGCGATGAAAAAGTTATTTATAATCTACATGCATGACAATGAATAATGAAAGATCTAACTACCGGAAATCCATTCTTGGAACACCCTAAGTTTATTGGACTTAGCAAGCAGTAATTAATTTAAGTACAAAACTACAGAAATAAGCAATAAAGAATAAGAAAATTTCGTAATTATATAATTTTTAGAAATGGCTTTATTCTATGTGGAAAAACAGGCATTGTTTTCATCTATTTATATAATGCTTTTTTTACAAAAAGACAAATTTATGTAACGTGTTGCCAAATTTCCAGCTATCAGCTGAAAAACTTGACTGAATTTTTTAATTATTCAACTAATTCTTATGTAAAGCTTTTGTAATAAATTGGCGCACTTAATAAGTGCTTACTTTAGCTATAAAAAGGATACATTTCCTTGAATTACATACATTTTTTCTCCTTATCCGTTTTAAAAGGAATTTCGCTTAACCAGGTTAACCCTGGTCTCCGTTAGGCTAAATAGAAGGCTTTCTGCTCTATTTCCATCTCAACCATAAAAGCTGCAGCAACCTTATACGTGTTACTAATACATAAATAGAATTATTTTAAAGTCAATGTATACCATTACATAAATCATAGAAAGCCTGTTGGTACACATGGCACTGCGTCTTACATAAAAAAAACATAAATATGGAATATGCGTATAATAAACTTAGAATTCAATTGAAAAAGCCATAAACAATTTCGATATTCCTAGAAAACTCGAGATTCCGACATCTAACAAAAAATAGACGACTTAAATGAGGACGTGGACTACAATGCCGAGAATCGTCTCAGGATTTTTTTTAATATATAATTTTACCCTCTGACACAGTTTTCTTTTCTCTGTCTTCGTTGCTAAGGGATACCACATTCATCACATAAAAGTGACTGCCGCGATGACTGAATGGAGCTGCGGTTCTGTCGCTGAAAATTCCATAATTCGCAAAAGATGAAGATAGAGCTTGCACGGAAGAGAAATGTGAGGAAATATTGTTTTTATTCTTCCCGACAGATGAATGAAGTCGTAAAGTACCTTCTTTCATACAAAGAAACCTCTCCCCTTTTTTGGTCGCAGGATTCACATTATAATACAGAGGCGCGCGCGGATGTTTGTAGGTAGCGCTTGGCTGCTGTTTCGTATTGACGCGGAAAATTATGTTTAGCTAACACTGTTTTTTGGAAGAAGAAGGGAGGAAGGAAGTAAGATTACGTGAACTCAGAAGTTTTAAAATTAATTGCCCGGTAAAAAAATGACTCTTAACCCATTTATGTTGATATCATTTTTGGTGAGTACATACAATCGGACCTCGATCCGTCGTTTATCAAATTGACGGAAATGCAAAATGTTGAATGGAGGAAATAGTAGGTAGTAGTTGGATGTAGAAATTCAGTAAAATGTATGACTGAATAATTTACCACAGTATATATCTTATATAATATTTAACATTTATTGTTGTTGTTGTGACTAAACCCCTTGGGTAGGAAAGCCTATACCAGGTCCAATAGACCCGGTCGCAACATGCGACTGGTCCATATGTAAGGGTAATATGCATCTTCATTTGAGTTAGGAACCACGAGGACTGAAGACTGACTTAACCTCAAGAAGGGCTATGCCTCGAGTTTGATGAGTAACGCTAAGGTGAAAGAACGTCTTTGTTCACGTGAATTAATTTAATTTACATACGAAGCAGAGACCAAGTAGAAGATCCGCAGGTTTGGAAAACCTCCTCCAGAGGTATCGTTTGGAAACTTGGAAGATATTGCTACCACAAACCGATTTTACATGCCATTCATAAATACGATGGATTTTTGACCGGCTTGAGCCTCGATACGCAACCCACCGGTTACGAGATAGCTGCCTTTGCCAACTGAGCTACCGCGGCTGAAGCTAAATGTTTTACATTTCCCAGATTGCAAATTTAGTTTGCAGCAAACTTGCCTTAGTCTTGCTTTGTAAACCTGCAAACTTGCAGCAAGTTCAACATGTCTAGTCTGCAAGTGTGAAACAAGCCTGCGGCAAGTCTAAGAATTTTCGCTTACTTAAAGGTTGACACAGTTTTGCAGCAACATATCGTTGCAAAGGAGGGATCTCTTTATGTTCCCTCTAACTTTCAGGTCTGCAAGTTTGTAGAATCAAATTTGTTATGACAAGATATTATCCAGAAAAAATCAAACTTGCTGCAAGTATGCATGCTATCTGGGTTTGAAACTGATTCCTGATTTGTTCAAGTGGAATCTTTGATTGCACAGAATGAGCGTTTTATCGCCTCTTCCCCTGCAAGTACACTGTCCACACATAATAAATGTTATAAATTTTCACAAAGGTTCCTACGCTTCAGAACAATTTGCTACTGATTTGATTTTGTGTTCATTTACCTCTCCCTCTTTATCAGGATCAATCATCAGATCTCTCCTCTACTGTTGTGACTCTACAAGATGTTCGGTTACTAACGATCTAGTCCCCCAATAAGCCACAAATTATTTTTCCTTCCACAGAATCTCGAACACACAAAACTAACTTCTCCAATTAACCTATATTCCACAAAAAGCGTCATTTCCAACAAAACAAAGCGACAGGGCTGAAAACTTTTTGACAATAGATCCATCAAAACCAAGAATACAGTATTGATTCGAAAGAAAATAGCATTGATTCTATGGGAATAAAATCGGGACGAAATGAATGAAATGATTAATGTGGGAATAATAGTTCAAGGTTCCAATGTATTGATTAATATTTTAAATCTAAGTCAATTTTGATTGTAAAAAAGTATTAAAATTAAACAGATTTGAACGTTACACCCTGTTTTTAAATATAGTGGGTCGTAGTTTTAAACAACATAAGATGCCATTAATAAAAAAAGAAATATATAAAGACATGGGATTTGTTTGTTATGCTATAAACATTGCACTTTTAAAATAATGTTTTATAATGAATATGACCATTTATCAAGATTTTAGCGATCCTGAAAAAAACAACTTTCTATGCATTGTTTAAAAAATCATAAAATGGAAATTGCCGAAAGAAAATATCGCTGGAGTCCACGGGTTAGAATCCTCTGATGGCATTAATGTTCGTAGCCGTTCAGATTTGGGTTTAAGCAGTTGGTCCCGGTGTTATTTGACTCCGTGTAGCAAAATATTAGAACATAGCACTCCAAACTAAACTATAAAATGGCGATCCAAATTGCAAAGTGTATGTATATAAAACTGAATGTCCAATTGTGTTTTTTTTTATTCAAATTCACACCTTTTTTCGAAGAGTCATCAAATTTTATGTAAACACTACCACCAGATATCACCGGTAGCTGACAATATTAAAATATCTTAAGACTATTCTCTCACATAATATTTGATTATAATAGTATTCACGCTACCAATCGACAGTAGATAGCAGTAAGTTAATTTTATTACTTCGTTTTATCTCGTGGTAAAGATAGGTTAGTTTTTTACTTAACTTAGCAACCAGTAATTTATCTGTACCAGTAATTGTTTTACAACGTCTTTTAAAATGTATTTTGTGCACTAACATATAAATAAATTAAAGAAAAATAACCCTTTCTAAAAGCGTTGCATAATGGAAGCTCTGCCTAACTGCTTTACTTAAAGTTTAGTTTCTAGTTAAATACTTAATTGTTATTATTTTGTTCTTACTTTGTGTCAAGGTAAAATTACACCGTGACATAGAATTGCCGCTGACTAAATTTTGTACTCTAAGACCTTTTAAATAATTGGATTTACTTTTTTCAGCTCTTAACGACGAGAATATTTTCATTCTAACACATGACGCTCTAATGATTCTAAAGATGGGAATTACTTTGGAAGCGGAACTATTTATAGAAATTCCACCTAACATTAAGCACTGGAAGAAAAGGAAGGGAAAGACGCTGAAGATAAGAATACTATCAGAAAAATAAATACATTAAACTAAAAAGCGTAGTAATTGTTTGATATTATTTGATTTATAACTGTTTATATGTTAAAGAAGAGCCAAAATCTTAAAGCAGAGTCTGGCTTCCACGATCAAATTTAAATATACGAGTATTATTGAATCGTCGCTTTCACATCAAACTGCAATATATATGTAATAGGACGGACTTCTCGATGGGTGGTTGCAGTCATGGCCGTAAAAATGACACCGTTTTAGCTAAAGACCTTTATTAAGATAACGTTGGAGGACGGGTTCCCACTTCATCATAGGGACAGGACAAACTGAGGGTCAGCTAGCATGAAGTTATATGTAAAAATGCCCTTAACA
The DNA here is from genome assembly GCA_032207245.1 of Pardosa pseudoannulata. NCBI lineage: Eukaryota > Metazoa > Arthropoda > Arachnida > Araneae > Lycosidae > Pardosa > Pardosa pseudoannulata. Next base: position 12,213,024 of record CM063506.1, read on the forward strand.
CCTGGTCAACATCTGTGGGAAAATCTCTAGAAAAATCTGCCTCCGACAGCGTGCATCTCCTTTTTGTTTGGAAATTTCCTAAATTGTCTGCTAGGGCCATGTAGAGTTATAATTGGTCTAACCCCTTCTCTGAGGGCTTAAACTGTATCCCTAGAGGTAAATTTAGGTTAGGGGTTAAAAAGGGGAATGCAAAAGGACGCGGGAATTTTTAGCCCTTGACTCAGTTTTGAAAACCCCTGAGAATTTTCCTTACATATATGTGCAGCTAAAAGTTAATTAAAAGTATTCTGAAATGCACTAGTGTTGTTTATATATATAAAAGAAACCTTATATATCGATTAAAAGGAAAAAAATGAAATTAGATAATTGCTCACGCTAACTGACTCACGGAATTTACGGAACAACATACAAAAGCAATTAGACATTTAAAGACGTATATACAAGATTAAAATTGAAAACCTGACGCCCTACTCGGTGTTTTTAAGAATAGATGGAGCTGGGGTAACACAGGTTCTTCATTAGACCCATTTCTCCCCGAGTATTGGGCGGTACCTTACTCATAAATTCATATGGTCACCACCCTACAATGAGATACTACATCGAAATCCTCCCATATATAAAAGCACACACACACACACAGATGTATACTGATGTATTTTGTGTCTCTCCATGCTGGTTGCCGCTGAAATTGTGGAGACTGTGAAAAGAGTTTGGTTGTTGGTTTGGAGTGCTTCTGTCTACTTCTTTGGTACACGAGGTTTAAATGACAAGGAAGGAGAGCAAAATGTGTGAAAACGTACACAGGTTTTTTTTTTCTTAACACGATTTTAGCCGGTTTTCTCGAAAGAATCACAAAATTATATTTTAAACTAGTCGGCATGGAAATGGTTATCCAATTAGAAAAGTTAATAGATATCACGTGGTAAACGCAAATAACACGTTAAGATTTTTTTTTGTATGGTTATGAAAGGAAAGCTTAGTGGACACAAATATGGCTAGTTGTCTTGTCGTTCACCAATAGGGTTAGAAATAGAACGGGAATTTCGCCAAAGAACAGGAAAAATTGTCTTGTTGACTACTTTAAATGTACATATGGTGCCCCAGGATACTTATGTAGTTATGGTAAATAATTTATTGAAGTTTAGCCCCTTAAAGCAGTTCTTGTTAGACGGGACCTTTTGATAGATATTTTCAATAAAAACTCGAATAAAGAAAGATAAAAGTTAAGCTTCAGGCATAAATATTTAGAAATGTAAAAACATATACGCTTGAATTTGTGTGTTTGCACTTATCTGTCTTTGTATACATAAAGATATACAGTTATTCATAAGAAACGATTACCCTTATCTCTCTTTTTCTCTCTCTCTCACACAGTTTTTACGAATACGCTATTTAGAAGTGGTTGTATTGATTCCTGAAACGCATCCGGGTTGTCATATTGGTGGATGATTAGTGTTAGGGCTTATTAGAATTTAGATATATCGTCGGAACAAATGCTTTTTGATTATTTATTCAACAAATATTCCAAACATTATTGAGGTATTTGGGCTATGCCCACAGCTTATTGTAGTTAATTAAGTGGGCATTGGAAACTTATCTTAAGTTTGGAAGGGTTACAGGAAAGGTGTTTGGTTTTGTTTGTTCAGTATCCACGTTGTATTTTCTACACGAGAACAAGTTACACTGATGTCTCCGTCAGAGATTTCGAAGAACTACATATTATCTATACCAGTGCTTCGATTCAAATACACAGGCTTTAGTTAATATATAGAACAAACTACAGGTGTAATCAATAAGTTAAGACGTTTAAAGTTTATTAATGTCAAAGAGAATAAAGTGACAGAGAACAATGCATGTTCATTCCTGAACCAAATATGTGTGTGAGTGCGCACACACATATTTATTTCATGAAAATTGGCTCAGTTTCAACAAACAAAAAGAAATAATATGAACTGACGTATCCATATTTATATTTTTTAATACGATTTTAGTTTGAGTCTTTATCAATCTTGGAGAAAGTAATGTGTTTGTAAAAAGTTCAAAGTTTGAAGTTTAGGAATAACATATATTTGATTTGGAAAGTTTCCTCTATCTTGGTATAAAATATTCGACTCCATTCGACATTTTCTACATAGAAAATATTTATTTAAAATTCTATTCCAAAAGAGGAATTATGATCTTTGTAGCATGAAACATCCTTGGTTTCACATGTATATAGTAGTATTTTGATATTCTTATACTACAAGGTGTAAATCGGCTTTCTTAAGTTCTTAGTCGATTCTTTCTCGAGAAAGAGAAAAAGGCTTTATATCTGTGACTTTTCTAGGATTATAGAGTATAGATAGTATAAGCAACGAAATATATTTTGCCTGTGTAAAAAATAGAAGCAACAATAAAAGGAAAAAAGGTCGTAAAGCTGCAACTAGGACATCATACCATTTGAAAATATTTTTTAAAATTCGTAAGTGATATAAAGTATGGAAATACGTCAATTGAAGAGCTGATGTAATAAAAAGAATTTATTTTTATCTCACAATCATACTTGAATATCTCAATATTCGAATCACCGATAGAAAAGAATATTGTAAAGCAGTACACGTGTAGAATTTCTATAACGGGATGGAAAAATTGCATGAAAATTATGAATAAGGATAAAGTCATATGTATCGATCATTTTCCAGTAAACAAGTCTTCATTATCAAACAAAAATTTTAATTGGTGACAAGCGATACAATTTAAATTTTATATACTCCTTGTTATACTTTCTTCAGATGGATTAGCCTCGCTGATAAGATATTTTCACAGAATAGGTATAATGAGGGGAAAGATAAATGGTTTGTTTAAAAATAGGTTCACACAATGTTTTAAAATAATCTTAGTATCATATTTGTAGACAGATTTCTTCATTTTAGTATCAACATATTTTTAGAATATCTCTTAAATTATTATTGATTATATTATTCATTATTATACTTCAAACTTCTTTGTATTCCGGAAGTTCTATCTATATTCAAGCAAAACAAAATTGACTAGAAATTAAGATGGAAAAATTATAAATTAAAGATCAATTCGCAGATGATATTAGAATTTTGTCGAGACTTTCAGGTAGAAAAATGTTCAGATTATTATATACTTAAGTAAATTATACATTGTGAAAGGATTAAATAAGTTAATTGAATGGGTAATTTTAGTTATAATTTTAGTAGCAGTTTAATTAATAGTTATTTTGTGTCGTTTTATCTCAAATATAAAAATAGGAAAATTTTCAAGGTCTGAGACTGAAACTTGAATTTTTAGTTTTCAACTTTTTATGTAGTAATGATATATTTATGATCTTATATATTACTATTATTATTTTGATACTATTATTATTAAAAAGGTAAAGAAAGTAAAAAACTCTGAAATGTTAAATAAATAATTTTTTTCAAATTCTCATCTTTTCTGGTTTTAAAAGGTTAAAAAAATATTTCATTTATAATGAGAATTCTTTGAAGATTTTGCTCTTAAAATTTAGATAGATGAATTTACGACTTTACAACAGGGCACCATTTTGGATATTCCCAGAGTCTCTTTAATAGGGAACTTTCATCTATTGGAAAAATATATCAGTTGTAGCTGCATACATCGTTCGCTAACCCCTGTAGACTAATGATAAATATGAAAGAAAACTTATCGGCATCCGAAGCACTTCAGTATTTGTAATAAAATTTTGTTTTGTTTTCTCTGAGAGGGCGTAACAAGATTTCCCATGAATAATAACAGTTTACCGAAAGTTAACGCAGCTTAATGGTAGAATGAGAAGTATGATCTGTTGTACAATCTTGGGTTCAACCTTTTCTCATGGCGAACAAGCAAGAATTCTATAGCAATTGTTGGGTGTTACCAAGTAAATAGTAATTACTCTACTGTGAAAAGTGCCTGCAGACATTATGTCTGTGAACAGAAACATTGGCTATGATTCATTCACTGTAGATCAGCATGGCTTATCTCCTCTGTTCACATCAATGAATTACATGGCTAGAGTGTTTGACTTCTTAACTGAGCAAAGATTCTTTTTATTAACATCAGTTAATAGCGGGATTTACCCATCTATAGATTAATACGAATATTCATTATGTTACACTCGCAAATTAACTAACTATTCATGCAAGATATGGAAATTTCCTTTATTTTAGTTTCGTATATATATATGAACATTTGTCATTAAATTTCATTAAATAATTAGATCTACTTTAGGTTTTTGTATATTTATAATCTATACTATTCTTCACCATAATACACATCAATTAAGAGTATTATTAGTTAAAACCTAAATTGACCACAAGGGCTATAGTTTACGCCCTCGGAGAAGGAGTCTTACCAATTAGAACTACATTTCCTACATTGCCCTAGCGAACAATTTAGGAAATATCTAAACAAAAAGGAGATGCATGCTGTTGGAGGCAGATTTTTCTAGAGATTTTCCCACAGATTTTGACACAGGTTTTAAGGGTCTTTTACATATAACTTCATGCTAGCTGACCAATCAGTTTGTCCTGTCCCTATGATGAAATGGGAACCAGTCCTCCAACGCTATCTTAATAAATGTTTTTAGCTAAAACGGTGTCATTTTTATGGGCCAGGATTGAAACCACCCATCGTGAAGTTCGTCCCGAAATATTTAAAATTTTATTTTAACAAGTAAATTATATTCTTTAATTTAAATTCTATATCTTGGTGAAAAAAAATCTGAAGAACGAAACTGTTTCATATTTGTGGAAATAAAATATTTTTTTGTAATTGTTTCCTGTTTCAGTGTTTTCCTCATTACATCTTAGTGATTCATTTGGACTTAAAACCCTGCTAGGGAGGCTTTTATTAATCTTCTGGTTTTTACAGCCCCTAAAAAGACTGGGCTAAAATAATTTATCTTGGAAACCAGTTCAGGGGGATGTCATATTCTATGTCACTTTGGTGACAGATTTGATGGTGTAAGGACGCGTGGCAATGCCGTCCGAGATTTATCTAAGGGAAGAAATTGTGACTTTATCAGACTTTTCACCCCGAGTTTCTGAATTTTCAGATGCTGTGAGTTTAGTTAAGGTTTCAGACTGAATTAAATTACCCAGTGTAGCCTTCGCAAACTAAATAACAACTGGTTTTTATCAATAATGTGTCGGTCTAAAGATTAGTCACGTCAAATGTATATGAATATATTTAGACCTTTTAAATATTATAAAGTTAATACGTTCATACACACACACACACACACGTATATATATATACATGTATGTGTGCATATATATATATATATATATATATATATATATATATATATATATATATATATATATATATATATATATATATATATATATATATATATATATATATATATATTTGCGCACTTTAAAATGTCTAAATACGCTGAATTATATATCCATAGAGAAATTTAAATTAGAAACTTCTTAAGCTGAAGAAAATCTCGCTGGATTGATTCTGTTGAAAAAAAATTTCTAACTTGAATTATATGAATTAATGTTTCCAAAACTGGGGTAATTATCATTGCTTATTTATTTACAACATTAAGATTTGCTATAAATATTTTAAAGAGGCTAGCCTTCAAGGACATTTGATTACAAGTAACGTGAAATATTAAATCTAGTATTCTAAATTAGTAATGAATGAACGAGTGTGTTTCTAAGAAGATTGCTGAATTTTCCCAACAAAATTATTATAGTTATAGATAGTAGTTATCATTCAATTTGAGATTTACAAAACATTTTCATTTCTTAATGTTTCAAAAGTTTACTAACATTCAATTACTCATTTAACATAACAAAAAATGATAAAAATATCTTTATTTATAGATTATGTATAAAACTGATTCTAAAATTGTATACAATGTACATTATAATATCATATACATTGCATATTGTATAATTATATTAAAACATTTAAATTAATTATGCAAATTAAAAATATTTTAATACTATTATTGTGAAAATATTACAGGAAATAAAATATTTTCCTTATTTAGAAGTTTTGTAAAACGATGATCTCACAATTAAAATTCTAAAAATAATATTAATATTTTAGAATTTTATAAATTTGTATTAGTTTTTTTAAAATTTAAATGCATCGTACGAAAAACTTCAGTTAAAGTATTGAAGACTAATATTATTCCATAATTTAAGAAAAAATACATAAAATATGGAAAACTTAAGTTTACCATCAAAATTTTCTAAATTTAAGAAACTGAAAGCTATACTCTGCTTAAGTTTAATATATATATTTATATAATCCCAGTCATAAACTATTTTTAATTTCTTAATTCTACGCTAATTTGGGTCAGATTTTATCACTTAACATAAAACTACTTATTACTTAAGCCCAGTTTCAATTAAAAATAAGAGCATCGAAGAAAGTGAGGAAAGAAACAAGTATAAAATTTACGATCCTTATAACACTTAACCAGCGTTTCGGAAAATTATACTTTTCACGCTTTATTTGGTAAATTACCTTGTCTCGAATTTCAATTATGTGCAGCGGCCACATTTACTACCGACTCGCAATTTGCCGCTGCTTTATTTTACAGAGCTGGGAATGAGCTTTTTTCAAATTAGATTTTGCCTAATGTCGTGATGTAATAACACGGCTATAATAAAAGGATATTGGCAAAGCAAAACTATCTGTTTTATTTTTAATTCATTCAAGTGTAAACGTTTGACCTACCTTACTTTGGATAAATAAGCATAAAAAATATTTAAATTACATTTGATGACTCTGTTAATTTTTTGTATGATTTAAACCGTTAACATTGAACATCCTTATTCAAGACACTTAATACGTGCAGCATTTTTATGTTTTCTTGTAATGATTTTTCCTTTTAGCAAGTGGAAGATGGTTCTCCTATAATAAATAAACAAACGCAAATTTCATTTTTCTGCCGTTATTTATAATGAACAGAATTGACATTTTATGATTTTTTCGTGCTTATCAGATTAATTTGTATTTTATGCAGATACATAAATTCAAATCTGGACGAATAACTATATTTATGTTAACAATTTACTTCAGAATATTGTGTTGGCAAATGATAGTAAATAATACGTTTAATATTTACATTTCCTTTCTCTGAACGGCAAAATATACTTTCTAAACTTAGTGTACAATTTAAGAGGAGCTGAAATAAAAATACGTTAAAAGTTGTATTTAGAATGAGGTTTGGTTTGGTTTGGTTTGGAGTGTTACGGTCTACTTTTTGCAACACGAGGGCTAAGTATTTAGGATGAGAATGCTTATTGAATAATAATTACTAAAATAGTTAACATAATATGCATGTCTTCTTGAAAAATGTTTTTTGTTTTTAATTAATATAGCTGTCACCCCTCTAAAAAACTCACAAACTTTCATGCACATACTGTAAACTATAATTCTGTTATAAATATTCACATATTAAGGTTTTTCAGGCTTAATACAAGACAATTTAGAATACATACATTAACAGTTTTAGGACTAATTATTATATATTTAATAACACTTCAATTTAAAATAGTGTATTAAAATGCAGTAGTTAATAAATCTCTTGTATATAATTTTTTACAAATATTACAGAAATTACAGCTGTTAGGTACACAACAATTTAAACGATACTTTTTCTCCACAAATAAGGGGGAGCGATAATTTTATGACTAACACAACCGTTTATTGAAATTTTATAGATACCTTTCATTTCATAATGAATTCTGTTTAAGATATTTATTACCATATATTCATCAGAAATAATTTTGGTGTTCACGTGTAAAAAAACACAAAAGACCAACTAAATTCCCAAAAATCAGGAATATGAAATCTTCGAAACATACTTAATTAGTATAGTAGTATAACGTAATGGGAGAAAGACACACACCCGAGCGGAACTATGTAGAGTAAAGAAGCTGACGTGGAAGTAGACATAGGATTTTGCTTAGGCAGCAACGCCGAAAGAGACAGTTCTGAGCGAGAACTTGGGCTGATAATATCCTCCACATTCTGAGAACAAAGGTGAATTATGAGAACAAAAGATATCTAAACGGCATAGTCATGAACAAAAGAATTACAATAAAAAAGTTTTTATATATGAAATTAAATGTGTCTTCTATGCCTTAACTACTCGTCAATGCCATATATTTAAAAATAATCATGCATATGTTATTAAATTAAAATTTTTTTAAATTTTCGAGCATTTGTTATATTTATTTTTACTCCTTACATAATCATTGGGGTACAGTGATTAGAAGAAATCATCGTCACCATATATTTTTTATATCTGATTATTTTTAATATTGTAATGATAAAGAGATCTTTAGAAGGATCCTTATCATTACTTCATAAATGAAGTGTCAAAAGTAGTAAAATTTCCCAAGTTAAATTCTTCAAATATATATTTTTTTCTATAAAACAATCGCATTTAATTTTTAATCAATTGGTAAATTTGAAGTTAGGTCTATATAATATTTCATAGACATATATATATTTTAAAGTTTTATTGAAAAATTAATTTGTTATTCATATGAACTAAAAATTTCAATAAAGTGAAAAAAAAATTATAAAAAATCTAAGCAATATCCTGGAAGTATCATTCAAATAATATAGTTTTATTTATTTTTGTTTTATTATTTTGTCCAGAAAGTTTATTTCTAATGGCCAGGGCCATGAACAACAAATGAAAATTGAACAATATAATTATAAATAGTACTGTTTTAATGTCTTCACAACACTAACACCTGTGTTCGTTCTCAAAGGGGAAACACAGTAAACATATAATACCCTATATTTGAACTAAAACATTTATTATACACACTATTTATTTGCATTCATTAATTCTAGATTAATATATATATAACATTCATTACGCGACATTCCTCACTGTACAACAGTGTTCATTATTTTAAGCCCTATATTCCCTGGTTAAGAGCAGGCCATTAAATTTATCAATTTATCACAAAATAAATAGGTTAAAATAACATTTTTCTAGCATTATGACGTCATTCTTTTAACCATCTCATTTAATCATTTTTTATTTTAAATTATTTAAATGTCGTCTGAATTATTTTCATGCGTTTTATTACTGAACCTAGATATGACGTAAATAATTTTGTTTTATAATTAGCTTAAAAAATAGATTAGGTACATAGGGATAATTTTAAATTTAATCATCGATTAATTTTTGTTGCAATGAAAATTTTATCACTGGTATTAACAACAAATTCTTTTCATAAAAGTCTAGGAGTATAATTTCAGAGAATAATAAATATCTATCGTTTAAGTTATTATACATATTTGAAAATTAAGAAGTTTGTTCGTTGGTGTTTTTGTTTTTTATACATAACTACGCGGTTTGACTAAATGAATTCAACGTGACTCTAAACTACATTCACAGTATCGGAAGACTTTAGAGAAGGATGAAGATTAACAAATTATTGAGCGTGTTAAAGTACATCGGTACTAATACATAGTATCATAAAACAGGAAAATAAAGTAGTTCAAACAGTTCACATAACCTATCGCCCTATAAGTCCTCTCGCTTCTCAATACTTAGATAAATCTGTTTTTTACATAAAGAGCTCTACAGGTAAGCAAGTGGTATTCGTTCAGTGGTGCGTTTTCATTATCACACAGGGGACAAGTGGCTAGAACTCTAAGTCGATACATAGATGATCAGAAAGGCAATCATGCTTTGTAAATAGAAGAAAAGCAGCCACTGCCTCCTGTATAAAAGAATATTATTTCTACCGTATTTAGTCTGTTTGAAAAAAGAGTTCTTTTTGATGTGTTGACTTCATAGAATGTCTAATACATAGATTAATGTAAGAAAATAAGAGCTTCGTTTTGTCTAGAAAGTAATACGACTAAAAATTGTGTTAAGCAGAATAAGGAATAATTAATTTGTGAAGTTATGGTTAAATATTAATATACCTCATCTATCAGTTAAATAGAACACAAAAACAGTACATACAGATAGATGCAATTTCATTCAATTAAACAAAAGTATTTATTTTTTTACGGGTGACATAAGTTTAAATAAGTTCCATTTCGTTTGTTTAAATATTAATACCTCATCTATCAGTTAAATAAAAACGAAAACAGTACATACAGATGCAAGTTCATTCAATTAAATAAAAGTATTTATTTTTTTACCGGGGACAGAAAATAAATTTAAATATGTTCCATTTCTTTTGGAAAATTTAATCTATTATACAACCTTTTCATCTAACACATATCCCAAGTATGAGTCTTTTTGTCTTCTAATCTTTTTCAACTTGAAAAAAATTATACTTGTTCTGAATATTTCTTTTAATGTTAATAAAATAATATTAATAAAAGGATAAATTTATCTGGTATATTCTATTACTACAAAAAGAATTAAATTGCCTGAATAATTGAAAGACGCGTCAAGATGCTTTACTATTTTAAAAATAATTCACGTTAGATGCGTTTTGTCCTTACCACGCTTCTAAAACAATGAAATTACTTCTCGTAGAATTAATAAAAACTACTACTTGCACACTTAGCACTTAATGTATTTAGGTGGAATATTAATGAAACCTTTTCTGTTTGGTTGGCAACTTCCCAAAGTAAAAATATTTCGTTTTCGCTCTAATATATAAATCTTAAAAGAAAAGCCACATTTACAAGTTGAGATACTTTAGTAAATTTTGTATTTAGCAGACTCGAAACTTTATTATCCATATGTAAATCTTTTATAATCATACTGCATGTCATTTACTTTAATTAAGTAAAATCCCAGCGTGTAACAAATGTTAAGATTAAAATAGATGGCAAGATTAAGTGTATAAAATGAAACGTGTATTAAGGAAATTTCACAAGACAGAAATATTACTCAAATTAATTAATGATATTCTTTTTTAAAAAAATTAAGATATCAACAGTGATTCTTTACATATCTTTATTTTTAGTCAGACACTGAAATAAACTACAAAATTACGTATATAACAATTTTTATAAGTAAGTGATAAAAACATAAATAATTTATACTTCCCTTCTTTTAGAAAAAGTCTCATTACTGATATTTTTTATTGGTTTTACTAACGTTACAATGCAAAAAAGGTTTAATTTTTTCTTTAACAAAAAAATTGGTATCCTTCTAAATTAAATAAGACTTAAATCAAAAATAAAAAGTAGTTTAAAATTTCTATTTGTGAATTTGTCACTTTTTTTTCGTTTTTGTTTCCTTTGGACATTTTTATACATAATATGTGTTTGAATGCTAGTCTTTTTTTATAGACTAGACTACCCGACAGACGTTGTCCTCTTTTAATGCTGTAAATCCAAAAATTGTAAAATGTTTTTAAATAAATTATAAATTGGATCGTTTTGATGGAAAAATAAAGAAAAAAATATTTTAAAAATACTTGTCGCGTACAATCATCATACACGTAATTAGATTAAATTAAGATTCCCACACCACCTGTATGGGGATCGATCGTGGGATTTGTCGTACTGAAGCCCGTTGTGCTGACTATTGCGTCACAGATACGGTGGCAGTGAAGGGTTTTAGGTTACATTATAATAATCTCAATAAGCGAGTAATTCTGGATCTTTAATTAAAAAACATTTTGTATCGGATCAACTTGTGAATATAAACCATTATCGAATCAATTTAGTTACATACACAAAATTTCATTAAAATAAGTCCAGCAGTTTAGAAGAAGTTCTATTACAAATACACGAACAGAAGAATTTTATATATTAAGATATTACTAGGTTATTTCTAAAGGATAAATTAATTCAGGAAAGGCAGAAAATCATTTTAAACATTCATATAGTGGTCAAAATACCTTTTTTATTAGCTAATATGGATAAAATTATAATTAAATAGAGAACAAGTGTATAAATCCGAAATAACACGTTAAACAGTATAATTCTGAGCTGTAGTAGCCAAAGGTGTTGATCTCATAACCATATCATGGAGGTTTGAGCTATTTAAAGATCCGCCGTGTTTATTAATGATGATTGAGGGTGTAAAATATTTTCTTAGTCGCAATGTCCTCCAACTACAAACGATATCTCTGGAAGAGGCAGGCCAAGCAAAAGGATATTTTGTTCGGACCTTACTTCTAAGGACGCAGTGGTGGCAATGATACTCGTGTCCGTAGCATTTCTTAAACTACACGTGCTATAACGTGATGCTAAATTGATAGCAATTTCGCAGCCATGCTTGGCATAAAGATATCTGTCTGTATTACCAGCTGTACTAAAAAATATTTCTGTATAAGAAGATCTTATTGACTTATTAACACATTGTGTGCGGGTACATTTCGCAGCGGAATTGTACCGGGAGCGGGCGTTTTGCTCGTAAAATTAGTTATTCAGTTAAATCTCAATCGATAGAAAATTATTTAATTTCTTTAACCAACTTTTCGTATTTTATATTGAAATATATAAACAAATATATAAATAACAACAATAAGATTTTTGTAAACAAAAAATATTTTTTAGTGGATAACTTTTATAATAGTATCGTAAATATGAAAAATCAAATAGAAATAGTAGTATACAGTTTTAATTTTTTCGAATTATGTTATATATAAACATTTTTACTTTATAAAAAAATGAAAACAGGAATCATGAAACTAATAATGTAAAAACTAGTTTTTATTTGTCTAAATTTTTCCAGAATCTATGTAGTAGACAAGAACATTCGGCTTCGTTTTCCTGCATATACAGTTATTTTTGTACCCACAAACAAACCATGTTGTTATACTAACCCGTGCTAGTACGTGTCCGCGCTGATGTATCAATCGTCAGAAAACGTACTAGTACGTGTCCCGCATACAATGTGTTAACAGGGACAAACTGATTTAAGGCTGATTGAGATTTTCAGCAGTATGATGGAATCATATCATTTGCTGTAAGAAAGAAGATAATTTTCTGCAAAATTTGTTGGTTGGAAAGAACTACGGTCAGTGGTTTGCTGCTCTTAAGTTCAATGAATATAGATCAACTTCGTATATACGATTTCATAAGGTTATCATAATATAGATCAAGTTTGTTCTAGAACTTACAGATTTTAGTTCCTGAACTCTAGTTCTTTTATTATTTGGGGGATATTTGTCTTATACTAGAAATGGTATTTTAATAATATAAATATTTTTTAAAGTTAATAATTGATTGTAATTTGTTCTGTAAACCATGTTCAAATAACTGATAAATGTGGAAAAAAACAAATTTCAAACGGTGTTTTAAAAACATTCTGTTCTAACTTGTAAATGAATGGACTAGTTACAAAATTCTTTTATTATTATGTTTGAAAATTAATTAAACTTGACATACATCTAAAGAATAATTATATTTAAATTATATTACAGTATAATATCAACTGTGAGTTCAGTAATAAAAAGCATGTTTTTTATGTATATCTATAGTATTAAGCATTGTTAATCAATATTTATGATAAATAGTTGCAAGCTATAAATAAAAGTTTAGATATTTCGAACTTATCTTCAAGATATTTCTATGATGATAGTTAAAAATATTTTCTTAATAGTATCACCAGAATTTTAGATAACGTGATAAACTTTCCCTAAAGAGATAACCAGAAATGCTTTGCCAAAGACTTATCTTCCTAATGCACCTTGCTATCAAATCGTTTGATTGAGGTAATAAGCACTCCGTTATCAACGAAAAGATCCGAATGATAAGGCATGCGCAAAACAGCCATTAAAAAAAATTTAAAACCACTATAATGCCTTTTCTTTGAAAAGTTTTATCGCAATATTTTAAAGTTTTAAGTACCATCAATGTTTATTTAAGTATTGGGGTTAGTTTTTACAATAATCACACATTAAATATTTCTAGTAAATCCACAGTTAATTAAATAAAGTCATGATTTCACATGTCAGTTTCTTTCATTAATTTTATAATAACAGTGACGGAAATGTTTTATTGGCTACAGATTTAACTTCTAAGTAAAATTTGTAGAAACTATGAAAATTTTTATTAAAGGTTTTAATGTTTGATTTATAATGAGAAAAGGGACGTAGCAGTATTTTTGAAAGTGTATAGCAGAGAAAATTGAAAATTGAAAACTGAAAAAAATTATAAAGATTCTTAAATGAGAAACTTGCAAGAGAGGATAAAATGGATTTCATCTATTAGATAATCTTATTATGGAGTTTATAAGAGAGTTGTCAAAGAGATCTTATTATATTTGCTGCGCATAATCCGGGAAGAAACAGAAAAGGATACAGTTTTGAACTAAAGAGTTATTAATTACAGAACAAAAATTTTCATTTCAATAAAAATATTAGGATTTCTTAAACAACAGAAATTCTAATTCTTTTACTGCGATGAACAGAGATTTACTTCATTTCTTGATGCAATTTTCTACACTAAATTCAACATTTGTTAATTTTTTTATTAAATTATATATATACTCTGATTATACGTGACCCATCAGAGTATTATATGAATTTTTTTTAACTTCAAAGAGTTGTAAGTTTTCGATAAGTGCTACAGTTAAATTCGGTACATGAGAGCTAACTTGCTTGGAGTCCGACTTGACAGAGCCACAACAACCAAAACGGTCACTCAAAAACATAATCAAATTTTTTTTAAATACTATTTGAAGAATATACTACCACAGTTAACAAAGTCCCTTTTTTCTGTTATAAATAAAATCGTATGCCAAATTAATAATGTATTATTTCATATGCATGAAAATGAACGTATGTTAGAAAAATCCCCTAGTTATTAAATTTTTTTTTTAAATTAGCTTAAATAAAACTGTTCAGATATTGGCTTTCAATTTTTGAGTACTTTTCCTAGTGGACTTGATTTACTTTGGTTGTAATTCCCCTCATTTGTAACAATGTAAAATTTTTATGCAAGCCTAAAATTTATCACACGTATGCATTATTTGTTTCTTTTAACACTTTTTTCGAATGTATTTGAGACTGTTGTAATTCACCTTAAGTTTAATAGGATCACGCTGAATAAATTGCTTTATCTACATAATTTATGACATCATTGTAAGAACAATCAATCAAAAAGTTTTTTATTTCTTGTAAGAAGTATAGCTCTTTTTCGAGGCTATAGACAAAAAATAATCAATCCGCATCATTATTATGTGTCTTGTTAATTGTTTTGCCTAACTCTTTTTGTACCTAACTGTTTGTTTGTGTGACGAAGTAGATTTTAAATATAATATTATTTGAACTAACCAATGTCTGTCGTTATTTAAAACCACTTTGTCTAATTCTTGTTTTTTTTTTTTTTTGTAAGTAATCTTAATTCATAATAAACTTGAATATACTTTCACGTTATATAATATATCCTGACACTAATAAACTTCATTCCATATTAGCCGGTTTGCAACCATACTATTGCCTGGATATTTAAGATCCCTAAAAGACAGCTTCTGTTTATATCACGCTTTAAACTAAAGTTCAAATATGTTACACCAGCAGTTTAAAAAATATGAAAAACAAAACAACCCGATTTTATAAAACTAATAACTTTTTATTTGATGATTTATTTATTCACTTGGTTAAATATAAAGTAACTACATTTCTTATGTGATTTAGTAAAGAAAATAAAGTTACCTATACAAATAAAAATAGCAAGATCCGATCTCACCAATTATGTTCTGAAGTTTGTTAGGCCCTTATAGTAAATAATCACTAACTTATCTCTAATCGACTTTTGAGAATCTGGTCCTAAAGGGGTAAAGAAAAATATACTTTGGATTTTCCATGCAATTACTCTGTTACCTAAAAAAAAGGTATAGATTTTCATTTCAAAAAGGGCAAAATTCAAGCTGAAAATATAACATATGTTAAATAAAATAAGTGAAAATAAAATTAAATAATTATTTAATTAAATATTGTCAAAATATCCTAAAACGGTATTATTTTAAAGTATACCTAAAGCACTTCAACATGAATTAAGTTACTTATTGACTATTTTAAAATGAAATGAAAATATATCAAATGGGGCCAAAATATATTCATCAAATCCAGTTTAGAATAAAATGTTTTATCACCATAGATATTTGATATCCGAACCATTTGACCTTCCTAAAACTTCCCAACTGTTGATTTTAACCACTACGCAAAATTCCTTCAAGCTAGGTCAAGCCTTTTCTAATCACATACTAAACATGCACTGCGGAAGAGAGAAAGTACTTTAGGGGGAGCAAAAAGGGAGGAGGTGAGAAGAAATCTTTTTTGTTAACATTTTTATTAATAATATATTCTGAAATGTTAGATGTTTTTTATTATTTTCCGCAACACAAACCTATCAATCAAATCTATAGTAGCAAGGTATATGATGCCAACTTTAAATTATCACTATGGTTGGTTGGGGGTTTTTGGCGCAAGATCCAAGCTAGGATTTGCTACGCCAAACAAAGATTGAGGTTTTAACCAAAATATGTATACATATATATAAAATTTAAAACAAAAGTAACAGTAAAAAACAAAAGTATAATTTAAAACAAAACACAAGTAAAAACCGAAGTAAAGATTGATATTAAACCTTTTAAAATTAAACAAGGTTAAAAAACGCAAATGCGGATGAGAAATTCAAATAGTTTCGGGTGAAATTATCACTATGAATAATATATACCATAGAAAAACAAATAATTAGAATTAACCATCGCTTTTAACTCGGTAAGATTAAAAATTCTTTGCGACTTTATGTAATTAAGGTATAAATGCCATGCTTAATCTATGAACCTTATAAATGCGAAATAATTGAAAAAACATTTATATTCTTTTCGTGGTGGGGATTTTATGGGCGGTTTAACTATAACACACATACAAAGGATTTAATAGATAGATAATGCAAACATTCGTGCAGAAGTGTGAATGAAAGTCACAAATTTTAGTTTACCAAGGACAGAATCCTAGTCCCTACCTCACTATATATTCACAGAAATCTAGATAAATTTCGATGCAGTTAAAAAAATTATATAGCTGACTAAAATGCTGTTTATATTGTAAAACATCAAACAGAAATTTTTAACCAGTTATATAATCTTACAATTAAGAGTTAAATTAGTAAAAGTAATTTATGAATACAAGCGCATTTCAAAACAAATGCTAAGATGACAGCAGCTATTAAAATATTATGAGCTTTGTGTTCACTAATGCTAGCTAAATTTGATTATCGAACTTCATTCCTATTTACTACCTAATGAGTTGATTTTTATATTCTAAAAAATACTAATAAGGATTTAAGCCCAATTTTTATTATTTTATTTATATTTATTCCTTTTGCTTTCGAAAATATAATAGTAGAAACATTGGTCTCTATGCGTAAAATATGCAGAAGGCCATAACCATTAAGCTGGTTATAAAATCCAACCTTCAACGCTAAAGTTACGTTTTGCAATTAAAACAATAAACTAGTGAAAGCTGGATACAACCTTAATGGACCTTAAATTCTTTTTTTAAATGAAAGAGTATGTATTATTTGCCTTTTGTTGTTTTGAAATATATTTGACAAAAGTTACTTTGCAGCCGCAATAAGAATAACAACTTTCGACTAATCAGGATAGCACTCTAGGGTTAAAACAGACCATGCTTTGTTTTGAACAGAAATCTGCAAATTGAAATGTTTCAATAAGGACCCTATCCATACTAAAATTGAATTTGATTGAAAATTACAAAAAACATACTTTTTCAGAGTAGATTAGTTATAATATTTTTTATAACCAGAATAGTGATGAATCTAACTATGACTTTTTTTATGAATGAATCATGATTCTAAAGGGCTTACTCTGGACGCTGTGAGTCGATTCCTACGTTCGTTGTGACGCCACTTTGACGTCAGCTTGATCAACAGCTGTTGACATGATGCAAAGAAACGATCAAGCTGACGTCAAAATGACGTCACAACGAACGTACGAAACTGCTCACAGCGTTCAGAGTAAGCCCCTTAATTATTATATTACAAAAAGCGGTGACATCATATAGAACAGGATTTTGAAACTTGTAAGAACTCAATGGCCACATTGTTGAACTTATTCATGATTCCGGGCCACACTTCCATAATTGGCCATTTCTTTTTTCAAAATTCTTCAAGTAGATACATTTTGGGGGAAAATGACTGTTTGTTCATTTTGAATGTAAGAATAAACATGTGAAAGTAGATTAACAAATTAGCTTTTTTAAAATTTAAGCAAAATATTTAAAGAATTAATAAAACTGACTTTTTTACAGCTGCACAAAAGATGATGGCACAAAGATGATGTGTTGCCACAAATAAAACCACGATAATTATAAACTTTTACAAATATCAATACCAATGGATGAATTTATGTTACAATAAGTGAAAATTACATTACAATATTTAAATTATATACAAGAATCTATTATCAAAGACTGACCATTTCTTTAACGGCCTTAATCAGAAATGATGCGTATGACGTCAATCTTCGGCAAATTGCGTTATCACCACAGTATAATCAGAATAAAATTTTAAAAAGTATGATTTAGTGAAAATGTTCTGAAACTGCATCTGCTAAAGAACAGATGTTCCCCTCTTAATATTAATCTGAGAGCATAAAGTAAAGACGAATTCGCAAGTCGAGTTTTGTACTAATATTTAATTGATTTCATCAAAGAAAGCTTCAGAGCTATGGAATACTTTTCTTTCACATCTTTCACAAGCAGCTAATTGAAAACCTTGGGTATAGAAGTGTGAATCAATCTAGTCTACACTTTTATATTGTGTTTTTTTATTATAAAATATACATGCTGCAGTGTATTTGGTTTATATACAAAGAAATGTTTCGTCCTTGGAATAAAGAATGCAAACATCATAGCAATAACAAGATTTGAATTGTTTTGTTATAGGTTTGAAAACAACATATGAAGTAATTGTAAACTTTTTTTTTATAATGCGTTACGCTTCGACATTATATATTTATTGTTCTTGGTAATGATGAACATAATATCAATATCAATTTTTGTTCTTGAAAATGTTTAATCGTAAAATAAAGAGTGTGGTCTTTTCATTTACCAAAGTGTATAAATAAAGTTGGGAAACCCAATTAAAGTGGGTATTTGTAAACAATTCTAGGATTATATAAGAAAGAATGGAATTGAATAAATAAATTATTAAACGATAGATATTCCATAAAGATTTAGAAACTGAAAAATAAATTGTATATTTTGTTAAGCGATTTCTTAAGTTTCATCGTCATTAAAGGTATTGATGTAATTTCCGAAGTAGCTCTTTTGACAACAGAGTATATAAATGATTCAGTTCTTGGATTATATATGAAAGAATGGAATTGAAAAAATAAATTATTAAAGATATGGTAGATATTTGAAAAAACTTTAGAAACTGGAAAAATAAAATGTATATTTTGTTAAGCGATTTCTTAAGTTTCATCGTAATTAAAGGTATTGATGTAGTTTCTGAAGTAGCACTTTTGACAACAACTGAGTATATAAATGATTTTTATAGCCTTGAAAAACAGAAGGTCGCTGTTTCAGACATCAAAGTTTTAATAAAATAAAATCAACAATGAACATTTGGCAATCAATATACTTCAGAAATCCTGAGAAACACACACGAATATAAGAGAAATTATGGTTTTCCCCCGATAATTCTAGGAAGAAAGCTTAATAGAAAGAATTAATAAATTCATAAATATAACATCTTTAATAATAAGTCTAAAGCGGTCCTTTTTTACAAATATTAATTTATCCATAATAGTACTCATATTTGTACAATATTTATTACTTCTTGCTATCAACCTTTCATAAGAGTAAAAATTTAGTGAGTTATTGATTTTCATCAGCATTATTTCTATTTGATTCCATTTTAAGTACCTGTAACAATAGGTTACATTCGGTTCAGCTTTTTTTTTAACCTCTTCCCTTGAGTCATTGTCAAAGACATACTAGAACAGGATCAGTTTGAACTAGAAAGAAATTTCGGACTTCTCCCAACCAATAGAAGGGTCCGTAGGTTTGGGGAATTCTGACCTCCCTCCGTTGAAGAGTGTATCCCTGTTTTTTTCCCTCCACGAAGCAGTCTGATTTTTTTTTGAGAGGACAAGGTTGTGACCAGAGGAGAGTAGAAGGTGAACGCTGCTGGCATCCGCGGCTTGAGGGATAGACCTTATAAAAAATCATCGCCTTATTGTTTTTTAGGGCCGGCGACGACTCGAGAGAAGTCTTCGACATCTACAAATAATAAGTTGATTCCAGTTTTATTCCTTAGGCATTTTTTAATTGTATAAATTCATTTAATCAAGACATATTTGTCCATGTGTTTATTAATGAGTATTAATTTCTTCTTTCTCAAACACCAGGCCAACATAACATTATTTTTACAGTATCCAATAATCTTGATAATCATATTTGAGTGAACCTGAACAGACGTAAAAAACGGAATCGAGAAAATGTCAGCAAAACACAAACACTAAAGATTATATGGAAATTTTAATGTTTTTCAGAGTTAATGTGTAAAAGTAACACGTGTAAAAAATAATAATCAAGATATTTATAAGTTAAATAATACAGGAATTGAAACTAACAAAATTTAATATTCAGCGTAAGTGTGTATAAATTTCTTGTATAAAGAGAAAAATTTCAAAAGTCAATTCAGAAAATAAACCTGGATTAATCCATAGTTTTTTGATAACTTTTAACAAATCACTTATTTCCAATCACGGAATAAATTTTCAATCTCGAGTCTAAAGTTAAATAATGTTACAGATTAATAAGAGCCGCGGTAGCTTAGTCGGCAACACTCTCGTCATTGGAGAGGTTCGGAGGCTGAGCCGGTCTAAGATCCAACGTGTATGTTAAAAGAGACTGGGGCACGTAAAATAGGTTCGTGGTCACAATGTCCTTCAAGTTCCCAATCAATACTTCCAGGACTGGCAGGGCAAGCCTATGGGTCTTCTGCTTGGTCCCTGCTTCCAAATTACGAGGACCCACTAGAGCATAAGTAGTACTTTTATCCTTGTTGTGCTCGTTAAAAATGAAAGGCGCACCCCTTGCCTTAATACGACTAGCCTCCGGTTCAGTCGTGTTTGGTTTGAGCAAGGGGCATAAGACAACAATAGATTAATAATTTATTCTATTTTGTTAGGATTACTTGGACTTAACCAGCGGTTAAGTATTGGCCTGTTAATTATATTATTATAATTTTCGACGCTTTGAGATTGTAAACGGTCTTAACTGTACTAGTCATCATTTGTAATGATCTTTTCTTTATTTAGTTACTGTTTGTGTATTTTGTATGTATTTTATTTTCAACTTTATGCAAATTTACACGTGTATCTGGTCATTCCATTAGTATATAAACAATAATTGTAGTTTCTGTGGGCTGACTCCGCCTAAAAATCTTTCTATCCTTTCTTCCTCATTTATCTTTCCTATCTTTAAAAATTTTCACATCTTATGATGTTAGTTGCTATCAAGGGACTTACATTTTTCTCTCTTATTTTATTGTAATGTTTTTGTAACTTAGAATATATTTGACATATTATGGAACCACAGTTACTGATGCACACCCTCATTGAATGTATCACCGAATCCAATTGGAGATACGGTCTTGGACTCAGGTGCTCCAGTATAATCCAACTATTAATATTAATATAATCTGTGGGTTGACTCTGACGGTTGATTTGATTCCCTGTGTGGGTGTCACGATAGCCTTATTATTTTATTGCTCGTGGAACAATTTATAATGTTACTATTTTTTTAATGTACGTTAAATAAACGGCATGTTTTTTTTAATGTTTGCTATCTTCACTCACCATACTTGCTACTTTGAGTTAAATGTCATATGAGACTGACATATATTTTTACGAAATTCTGTTCATTACCATAGAATATTTTGTTTAGAAAAATATTCAGAACAAGAAAAAATCAATTTAAAAATTTTAAAGAGGGTAAATTTTTAAGTGAATATTAATGTTAAAGTAATAAATCTGTCGCATCTACTTCGTTTTCAGTAATAAAAAATTATCCGGCATTTTTTTCTCTGAAGTCCATAAAACTGCAGTTTAAATACTTATTAATAAATATTCCAATTTCTATTTTCCAACTTGATGAATAAATTTACAATTAATGAAATTATAAATTAGTTTTTTAATAGATACCGTACGAATGAAAATGCAAGCCATCTATCTTGAATTAATATTTTAAAAAGCCTCTACCTTAAAAAGCCTTTAAAATTATTCCATTATAAGATCATTAAGTGCTGGTATTAAAAATATATTCATAATTTACAAACTTCTTTCTATGAATCGATCCGAACTTAATTAAGAATGGATTTTTTCAACAGTTTAATAGTAAGAAATTAAATACAAAGAAAATATTCGATGTACTGCGAGTGATTTAATATATTCATTAGAAGATTTTCTAATACAAGCTAATGAATACTTTATATACTCAAATAATCGTTATATAAAGTCTTTAATGTAACTAAACACCATTACCAATTAAAAATTATGTATTATCTATACTTACATGAAAAGGAGGAACCTAAAATAACGATAAATCCTATAATATCTGAATGTTTTTAAGGTTAAGCATGCACTGTTTTAAACTGAAAACTGTTTGAGGTTTTATTTGGGATGATATAGGAAATATATCCGTAAAGACTTACCAGGAAGTTCCTGCTTAGTTGCGATATTTGGGAAATATTTTTTTGCATAAGTCATTAATGAATGTTTAAATATCCCGTGATGTGTACTTTATGACATGAGCATGGGTGGGAGGATTTCCTACTCAAGGGAACGAAACATCTCTAACAATTAGATGATTCACTGCAGGGGGCTTTTTAAATATGCATGAAATATATATCCTTCTTCCAATTAGGAGAATATATTCAAACCGTCCCAAAATACTCGATGTCGACGCCCTATGATACTTTAATCAAAGCAATATATTGACTTATAATCAGATGACATTAACCACATTGAAAAAGGATTTTGACTGAGTAGAAAGGACGAATGAACACACATATACTGGCTCTTAAATTTATAGCTTTAATCTTTAATTTATATCTTTATCTTTTATCTTTAAACCCTATGATATTTTAATCAAAGCAATATACTGACTTATAAACAGATGACTTTAACCACACTGAAAAAGGTTTTTGACTGAGTAGAAAGGACGAATAAAAACACATATTCTAGCTCTTAAATTTGTATCTTTTTACCCCATTCATATATTCGAGACTAACTTTGCTTGTACTCGTATTTAACGTGAAGCAAAAACTAATGACATTAGAATTGATAAATGGAAGAAATTGACCTACAGTCTGGTTATATATAATTTATATTTGTCATAAGGTGCACACACAAACACATCCTTTTTCCAGTTTAGTGCGTTTACACATGCAATTACGCTGTTATATATATGAAAGAATAAACATAGAGTACCAAAATGTAATTCCATTTGACTAAATGGTTTATTCTACAAGTATTATCTTAATCCTAGAACGTTATTATTTAAAATAACAAATTATTAAAATCGCAAAATAACTCTAATCTGCAATAAATTATTTTCAAATAACAGTGTATGCATTATTTGCCTTTTCATGTTTTAAACTAATTTTTTAAAAAGTTGTCTTTGAGACATGATAATTGGAAAAAATAACAAACAGAATAGAGTTTTATGCTTAAATTAGTTTTCTGCTTTGTAGTTAAAGACATCGCAGAGACCTAAATTTATGAGTTTGAGATGTTAGATTTAAAATAAGAGGATTATTTTTTTATGATGCTACTCAGATATGGTTTAACGATGTTATTTAATTTTAAAAGTAAACCATAATATTTAGTGATTTTTTCCGGTTACATTCTAGCACATATTTAGTGAACCTCTATTAGATTATGATCATCTATCAAACGCAAATAAAGTTTAAATTTAAGCATTGATTAGCAGTAATTTCTAAGAATACTTAGTTTTACCTCTCTAGTCGGGCCATGGCCAAATATCTAATGTGTTGACAATCAGTACCAGAATCTGTAGATCCGAGTTCTACTGTTGACATACACATCCATAGCCATTCAAAGACACCGCTAAACAAAGCGTTCGGCCAATCAGATGTTGAGTAGCAAAGGTATTCCTTGTAGCTCTTTTCACCGATTAACCCATCTTGATTTCTTAAGGATTTTAAAAATTAGAGTGGTTAGCAGCAGTGTTACGTATGTATTTTTCGATATGTTATTACTCATCTCAACTGTATATATTTAACAGTACATGAAGAATAATCGTTTATGTGATTATTATATCCTCTTTCAAATTTAACGTACTAGTTTTAGTTTGAATGAAATGGCGTCTGTAACAGAAGTTCGAGACAAAAAAAATATTATAAATTATATTAAGCTGACATTCTTACTAATGTATGTTAGAACACTTTACTATTCACATTAATTAACTAAACTAAACAGTATACGTTAATATTAGTTACATTGGAACACTAATTTTTTGCAATCGGGAGTAACTTAGAATTTTTCGTGTACTATAAGTAAATGCAGTGATCGGGTAATAATACTATACAAAACATGAATATTTTTAACTTTGAAACAAAAACATTTTACCAAACGAAAATGTAGTTTTCTTATAATAAATTAAGTATTTGACTTTAGTTTTTGAATGGACTGCCAGTGTATAAAAAATCGAAAACACAAATTTTGATCTGCAAACATTAAAGGAAAGGGAGAAATAAAGTCGATCTCTGTTAAAATTTTATTTTATATAAAATATGGTTTTATAATAACATTTTCAATGATTGGAAATATTTATTTAGAATGGTTTAAATCCACATAAGCTTCAAAATGAGACGATTAAATCTAATGTGACTTATATATCTATAGTTATATAATCTAATGTGACAAATTCATCATTTCAATTTATTTGTTAATTTTATAAATGGTAATAGGAGTCTAGGGTTTTGCTTCGTTTACTTAGCATGTCAAGAAAAGAGTAGAATTTTAAATCCAATTGCAATTAATCCGTTTGCTATTTGACTGATAAGATCGTGACTGATGAGAAAGCCTGAGTAAATTCTCGTCATAGACCTAGCAGATGCTTTCTCACTGCATCAGTAGCGTCAGAATACTTTGATAAACACTGGTTGTCATGAACGTCGGGTGAATTTGCTAAAGAGATAACTCTTCTTTTTTCAGTTCAATGCCTGCATTTTTATTGTCTTCGCTTTACTGGGTACTAATTGTTTTTGTATTCACAGGCCTTCTACGAAATGGACCACACGAGCTTCAACGAAGCTTTGGACATGGACGCGGTAAGATATGATTTACTGATTTTGATATACTATTTGAGTTTTTCTTACTTTAAATGCTTGATAGACCAGCATTTTATTTAAGAATAAGCGAATATAACTAAAAATTGCAATTACATTCATCTCTACACAAATACATGGCACATAACAGAAAATTGGCTTTCAATTATAAAATAGACTATAATCTACATAATAATTATCAGTGATTATTTTAAGTGATAGTGTGACAGTATTTCAAAATAAATGGTAAAAGAAATTTCTTCCGAAGGAAAGTTTAGATAAGTGACTATATAAACTGATATAAGACTGATTTTGATATACTAGTTGAGTTTTTCTTACTTAAAATGCTTGAAAGATGAGTATTTTATCTGAGACTAACCGAATATAACTAAAAATTGCAGTTACATTCATCTCGACATAAACTCATGGTACATAACATAAAATTAGATTTTAGTTATAAAATATACTATAATTACATAATAATTATCAGTGACTATTTTTATTTTTAAGTGATAATATTTCAAAATATATGATAAAAGAAATTTCTTCCGAAGGAAAGTTTAGAAAACTTGGTTTACATTTAATTGTTGTTGTACGGCCTCACCGATTTCATCCTTTAGCATTTACGCAAACGTACTATTAAGATCACTAACCAAGTTGCAAGCTGATCTATTGATACCTATTAACCCTTTTTAAAAACAGTTAAGAATAATCTATTGAATTTTAGAACGATTTTTCCTTTTTACCTTGGGTTGATGGTAGAAGGTAGATTTCTTTTTAAACGCAGCAGACGATACAGACATTATTCTAACGCCATAAGAAAGCTGCGAATCTGTTACTCATTTAGCACCACCCGAGGATAACGTGCACGTGTAGCTTAAGGTATGCTACCGACGCTAGCAACATTACCCCCGCTGGGTCCTCGTAATTTAGAAGCAGAGATCAAGCAGAAGACCCCTAGGATTTGGCCTGCCACCCACAGAGGTATCGTTGGTAGAAGATAGATGTAATTTTACTATTTGGACCGTTATTTCACAATTTTTTATGCATCGTACAGGAGTTTACATTTCTTGCAAGATCTTCTACTAAACTCAAGCCTAAGACCTATATTTATTATAAAAATTCACTTTAAATTACTATGTTGATGTATTATAAACCAATTATTTTATATATGTAAACCAGTGTCCCATCACGGAGTATTTCTTTTATAAATGAACCCTATGATATTGAAGCTTATTCACTACTGAAAACTTACTATATTATTAACACCTCCTTAAATTTCATGCTTGTTTTGCTCCCAGGATTGAAAAATAACTTAGAATCAAGATATTCATCTGTATATATTAGGCTGAAATGATGCGGGCATTAAAAGTTTTAAACTAATTGAAATAAACAGCTGGAGATAGTTTTTTACGTCCAATACCTTCACAGTAGTTAAAGATTAATTTAGCACATAAAAAATACCAAAAAGCAAAGCTTGCTGTTGAATGCATGTACAACTGGCAACATTATTTTTAAAAACAAACCTCTTTTCTCTGATGGTTATAAAATAATAAAAATCAGCTGTATAGGTTTGTTTTGTATCGCCTGTTACAATTCAGGACTGATTATTCATAGTTGAAAATGCTATATGTCAAAAGGACAATGTTAATTCTTAGCCCCTTAAGAGCGGCGAGCATATATATTTACGCTTTGCGCTACAATGCATTAACTGTCTCTGTAATGCGTATGTATATGTTAAATGTTGTATAGGGGAGTATACTTAATGACAATTAGGAAAGTACTAAAAACGTATTGCAGTCCAAAACAGATAAAGCATTGATTGCGCAAGACGTATATATAAGCCTGCGGCAGTTAAGGGGTTAATTAGAAATATAATTGAGGGGTAAAAATTAAATTAATTTCAAAATGTGTGAAGAATTTGGATTCTAAATTGGGCCTGTCTCTTAACTAATTCCAGGATATTTAAATTAATTTTAGAAAGTGCTTAATAGCTAGGGTATTTTCTACAGTCTATGTATATGCATCCATATGAAATAAAGTATTATTTACCCATGAAAATGATTCTATTTTCCAAAAGAAAAAAATTGGAGTTTGTTCATTCTGAATGTAAACAGTTCAATCATTACCTCTGAAAATGAAAGAAGCTAATATATCACCCTCTAAATTCTTTAGCCAAACGATGGCCGAATGGGTAAAGCGCTGCTCTTCGGTTACAGGGTTAGCGGATTCTAATCCCACTGTTAGCAGGGTTATTCGTAGCAGTTTGGAATTAACTTTAAGCAGTAGGTCCAGGTCTCATTAGCCCTTGTGTTACAAAAAAGTAGGACGTAGGGCTCCGAACCAAACGGTAGCGTTCTCCTTTTATGAACTACTCAGATTTTCAATAGTAATTATTTTTATTTCTCAAAAGTAAGTAAAAAACTTAATTACTTACTTTGCAAAACTTTGTTCTTATTTGGGAGTAACGAGAATTTAATTTTTCTAAAAATGATGGACAAGTGGAAAATTATTAAAACAATTACATCATCAATAGTCTGTCTACATGCCACCAAAATTATAACACACTGATAAGTAACAAACTATTGTATAGATAAGCATATGGTGATATATTATATGAGATCAATAGTATTGGTTTATACATTTAGTAAATAGCAGTAGATTTAAAGTTTTATAATATAATACAACATAGAAACAACATTTTAATTTTAGCGATGGTATTTAGTAATATCAAAATTTAAGAAGTAACTTTGATAAATTCATGAAATTATAGGGACTGTATCAATATGACCATTACATACGGAGGCCACAGTCTGCATTAATGATCTCCTAGTTGTATTCCAGTTGTTACATATGCTAACCACTAGAATTAATTGTGCTTAATAAGGAAGGGCATGTGTATAGAACTTCATAAATATTAAACTTTATTTCTTGTTAGATTCAACAGATGCATAATTTGAAAACGTTTAGGAAATACACAATTATTTTTTTAGTACTTAGAAATTTATCCTCATTTTACATTATTAAAAATGTTTTAGGATTCACAACCTCCAATTTTAGAGTCTATTTTTGTAGACTGACATTCTCAGAATAAGCATAATTCCAGAGCATTCTAAAAGTAATAATGTGAACATAACATTGCTGAACTTTCT
>CM063506.1:12246438-12253938 GCA_032207245.1 Pardosa pseudoannulata
GGGGGACATTATTCTTCAGAAAAACGTCCAGTACGTAAACTTGCGTTATACATAACCTATTTAGTCTTGCATTAACGTGATGATTGACCGATGTCAAGCATCTTTGCGTTTAGTCATGCGACACGTAGGCATATCAGCCTGTATATGCCATGCACTCACTACTGCAGTTGATGGATATCAGAATTTCTTTTATTCAACAGAAAGTATTAATATGTTAAACTTAAATATTCATTTAACTCTTACCCACACACAGGAAGCATAAAGAAAACTCCGTCACATATGTAAATTTTAATGAAAAAACAAACAGATTACACATTAAAGAGAAAATGCCGAACGATGGCTCTATGGGTAGGACACTGCTAATAAGTACCGGAGTTCGTCGACTGGAATCTCAGTATTGCCATGCACGTTTATAAGCGTTTGGAATCGGCTGAAAGCTGTAGATCCCGTTCTCATTAGCCCTCGTGTTGCAAATTAGTAACCAACCAAACCGTAGTATCACCGACAAACCAACCATTAGGACTAAAAATGCTACTTCATACGAATTTTAGTTTTTCTTTTTTTAAAAAATAAAATAAATGTCCATGTAATTCTACAAATTTAATTTTTCCTGTATTTGAAATTTGTATTTGCTAGTTTTTATAAATGTTTACATTTTACTTTTCAGAACGATACGGAAGGAAACAGAGAAGTTCCAGAAAGTTTACCGGTAAGGAAATTAATACTTTTCAAACTGAATATTTTATCGCCTTCATTGTAAAAAAAAGACACATTTTCCTATTAACTACCAGTAATTATTTTCATAGATAATTAGTTTTAGAAACATTGATCTAAAATGTTCATTTTTCTTATAAAATTCTGAAATTTAAGTAAACAAATGTTTATACGCTTTTAGTAAATTTATAAACTTGTGTAACACT
Source organism: Pardosa pseudoannulata (assembly GCA_032207245.1). Classification (NCBI taxonomy): domain Eukaryota; kingdom Metazoa; phylum Arthropoda; class Arachnida; order Araneae; family Lycosidae; genus Pardosa; species Pardosa pseudoannulata. The sequence continues at coordinate 12,247,359 of CM063506.1, forward strand.
CTTCTGTTAAATGCAAAGCCGTAATATGAAAACTGTTTGTATAAAACTTTGAATCACATGGTTGTATCCTGTGCATATTCTTTCTATTCGGTGGTTATGTGGTATTTTCATCTAGGTCTCGTGGTTGTTTTCAATTGAATTATGAACATCCAACGAGTTCGCTTTGCTGCTTTTATTTACAAGCGTTATTTACATTCTTTGACACAGGAGGAGAGCTTATCGCCCATCCTTTAGCTTCGAAGCTTACATTCGATCTCACCGTCGAAGCGGGGTTACAAAATATTCTCAGTAGCGCCTTCTAGTATAGTACTAGAGGGCTATGAATTTCCTACATCACCTTTATATTTTTAAATATGCAATTTCTAGATGTATGAAGGATAATTTTATATTGCAAACTCTACTAAACACATGTAAAAATATTTATAAAGTCCATAATTTCTAATCTTTTCTATCGAGGACTTTCGAATAAAGTCGTGGGTTCCTTTGAATGGAACGCACCCTATTCTTTTACCCAGTGATTTCTTAATAATAATAATAAAGTTTTATAATTTTAGAGTATTAAAAACTGAGGATATGAAGATGCCGCAGGGTCATAATAAGTTCATATAAATATAATTCCAGGTCTCTTATAAGAACACAATTTCGTTTTAGACTGAAACATTAAACTAAGAATAACACATGGGTCTATGATTTGAAGTTTAGGATATCATAGTAAGAAATAGGTTTGCTCAACAAAAGGTAATTAGATTACTATCTTTGCTAATCGACTGTCAAAAGCATAACTTTTTAATGTCACAAAGGGTATTCACGTATATTTATAAAGGTTTTTATTTTTTTTTCGAGATAAATTACGTTCTTTAATCTAATAAATCTCCTCTGTATTAAGTTCTATCAGGACAAAGCCTCACTAAGTGTACTGCCATATATTTTTAAAAAGGGAGAAGTGAAACTGGAGTTGAAGCTATTTCCTTTAAAGACATACCATACAGTATCCGTCACATACTTCCGGGGATTACTTGGACTTTTAAAAAAAGATCTTTTTAAGCGACATCCCAAAAATTTAGATGGTCTTTGGAAGATTGTGAGAAGAAGAGTAAAACAATCAATCTTATAGTACATACCAATCCATTTAATGCAAAATAAATTTTACCCTAGATAACATAACATTTTTAAAAGAATATTTAAAAATGACGACAATTATACTTTCCCAGCACTGTAGATTTTGCAATTATTACATTTTGCAGTTGTATAAAGTTTCATCAAATATTTATTATAAACAAACATTAGCATTATATTCTCACATTTGCTTCACATATTATTAAGAAAGTTCATTGTAATCTCCGTGAGATATTTCGCCTTAGATATTTAAACCATCAATTGTATTTTCCTATCTATTCATATGTATTTTATGGTAGAAAAGTTTGATCTCTCCCTCACGATTCTTAAAGAATCAAGAGAATACTTTTCACAGAAATCTTTTAAATACTATGGATCACTTGCCAGCCTTAAACCAACTCAAAGTCAAAATGATACCTCGGTGAAAGTTACAAAACCCACATATCATTTATTATAGAGAATCTAAGATACAGCCTCAAGATTTATGATGCCACTGAGAAAGTTAGTAGATCTTCATGATGGATGCATACACTTGGGTTCCAAGAGTTGTTTATCAGACTCAATACTTGGGAGTTTAAGCTCAGAAAAGTTACATAAGTCTTTTTTTCTGCAACATATATTTCTTTTACAAATTCAATTTTACTTTGTCGTTGATATCAAAGAAAATAAGAAATAGAAAATATAGAAAAAAGTTGTGATATTCAAAGTTATGGAAGTTGTTGTATTTATGCAGACGCATAAAATCAATGATTGGCCGACCGATGGCTGATTGGTTAGGGTGCTGCTCTTTGGTACCGGAGTTCGTGGTTTCGAATCCCACTGTGGCATGGATCTTCGTAGCCGTTCGGAATCGGCTTTAAACGGTAGGTCCAGGTCTCATTAGCCCTCATGTTTCAAAATAGTATACCGTAGCACTCCAAACCAAATGAAACCAAAATCAATGATTGTGCAATCGAATGAAATTTAGAACATATATTGTTTTTCCAAACTCTCTGTAAGAATATTTTTATATTTTATATAATTAAAAAATATAACCTTTAGTTTCATTTGAATAATGAAACCTTTCCAGGGAATCAGTTTTGCTACTTCTGTAGAATATACCTAACATCCACACTTGAAATCTTTAGCCTTTTTTAGAACAATTCATGGGATTATTATCTCAGTTTTATTTTTACAAACATGCTGATTTATTGAATTGATTATTGACAAGAATTAATTTTATAAATAAAATAATCTGGTTTACATAATAATAATTTATAAGACAAATATTATAAAACTTCAAAAATCAATATAATACTAAGTGTCAATATAATACTAAATTATTAATTTGAGCGGGAATTTGCAACCACGTTGACCCCAAATGGGTTGTTTTATTTATTTTATTTCAAAATATTAACATTCGTAAGGGAATTAAAAAAAATCTATACCGCAATAGCCGCTTTTATACTTTCATCAAACAGATTAAAACCATGTTACAATATTATTAATAGTAACTGGAACTTTGTTATTATGTTATTATAGAGCAGGGCAAAGTCTTGAAATGTTAAATAAAGAAAAAAATTTTTCAATAAGTGGATGTACCACATAAATTTGCTTAATTTTTCCCCCTTAGTAATTATTCCTTCAGAGTTTTCTTTCTTGTAAACATTAGTTGTATATGCTGCCTGTTACAAGAAAACGAATAGTGTTCTTAAAAAAGAAAATCTAATGCAGTGTCATAAAAACTGAAGCAAAGGTTAAATTTATGTTTCTCAGTGAGTCAGAATAGAAGAAATTAAGTGTACGTGACCCGTCAGTTAAGTGTTGAGCAGATTGTTAAGAAAGAAAAGAATATTATATCTACCATCCACATTTAAAATCTTTAGCCTTTTTTAGAACCAATTCATAGGATTATTATCTCAGTTGTATCTTTACAAAAATGCTGATTTATTGAACTGATTAATGACAAGAATTAATTCTATAAATAAAATAATCTGGTTTACTAAAAATAATAATTTACAATACAAATATTATAAACTTCAAAAATCAATACAATACTAAATGTCAATATAATATTAAGTTATTAAGGTGAGCGGGAATTTGCAACCACGTTGAACCCAAATGGATTATTTTATTTATTTTATTTCAAAATATTAACATTCCTAAGGGAATTAAAAAAATTGTATACCGCAACAGCCTCTTTTATACTTTTATCAAACAGATTAAGACCATGTTACAATATTATTAATAGTAACTGGAACTTTGTTACTACGTTATTTTAGAGCAGAGCAAAATCTTTCTTCCGCTATTCTCTACTTCTATTTCTTTTCTTTTTTTTCTGTATAAAAGAGTCGTACTCCTTACTATACGCTTAAATGGGCCTCGGTCGCGTGCCGAAGTGAACTTTTCTTGTTACATTTTATAAAGTTCACATTTTGCCTCTAGCTAGACTGATAATCTGCGAAAAAAATCAAATTTTTCTCTCTTCCTTGCTGGAGATATTCGTGAGAAATACAGTTTTATGGGTTGAATATATTACCTTACAATAAAAATTATTTAACCTAAAACAATGGGGATTATTTTTGATGAATATATGGGGATGAATATGTCGAATAATGAACTGTGAATTAAAGAAAATTTTTGAATTAGATTTAAAATTTCATCTAGTTTTCATTTATGAATGAGGAGTTGTAAGGTGTGACACCACTTGACTTCTTTTTACACCTTTTAAATGATAGAAGTTTCTAAATTTTGATTATACAATGCGTTATTAGAACTGTTATTTATACATTCCTTTAAAAAAGCAATTTAAAAAGTTCGAGATTTTTTTAAATGAATTTTACAAACACTTTTTTTTACTGCTTATTTAACTGGTATTTCAGAAACTATCATGTGCATCCGATCAACTGAAGATCAAAAGCTTGATTCAAAAATTAAATTTAGTATCTCAATTAGATATAAATTTTAAGAGCACATTGGGTAAATTGTTGTGTTGCATGGTACCAACAGTCATAAAAATATTTTTTTACAGCTCGCTGTGGTAATGAATCGAATTTTATGTACATTACATATAAGCAATACAGTGAGACACAGTATTAATATTTTTTACGTGAAGACAAAAATAAATTAAAGTTAATATTACAGAGTATAATAGTGTGAAGTATTTACAAATTTGCAGAACAATGGTGTTCAAACCATGGGTTGTGAACTACCTGAAAATCCTTGTGGATCGCTATTCAAAATATTTATTTCACAGCAATCTCTACAAGAACTTTTCTTCAATTGTCAAGAGCTAGAAAATTATTCTTGAATATAAAACTATATTTTTGTTTTGTACTTATGCATCTCGATAAAAGTTTACACAAAATGAAGATAGTAAATGAAAATAGTTTGCATTTCTAGTTAGAACAGAGGTCCACAGCCGCGGATCTTTGTATAGACGTTTGCTGCTCTTCAGACTTCTGTCTCTAAATATTGTACCAATAGCGTGTATACATAAAAACGGTTCAATGACACTTGTGTCTTGTTTTATTTACAATTTGGCTCTACTTTCTTAAATGTCTGCAAATCTTTGGTCTAGAGCAATGATTCTCAATCACTGTGCCGCCAAATTTTAGAAATGTATATTTTTCGATTTTTATTTTACACTTGAAATTTTCGACTAGCGAGGAATTTTTATTTCACGAAATAGCTTAGTGGTGCATGTACATCATAAGTGGAGAAACCTTCAAATTTTTTATGGTGTAATTAGAAATGGTATAGCTTGTTAGTTATATGACAATAACTATTTAAAGTTGATATTGCACAACACAATGCATACTATACGCACATATTATTACAGTACGAGATCGTATTTTGTGAAAGATATTACATATGAGAATTCTGACGAAAGGTTTCGTTCATTTATCAAAAAACATCAAGCTGAAATGTCTCATTAAAAGTATTCCTGTTATTGACTTGCAATTAATCCCTTAATAAATGTACTGTTGTTTTTTGTACATATTTTATTTTACATTCAAAATTATCATAGACTATCTTACACAGAGTATTATAGGCAAGTAAATAACTTTAAAAATTATCTTTTTTTGTGCAGTCAAATTTGAAATCATTAAAAGTATGTCGCTACAAGAAAAAGATTGAGAATCATTGGTCTAGAGTATGAGAAAAGGAGATTTATTGAAGCACTAAAAATCAAATGGGTGTAAGTTATGCAATATATTTATGATACCTTCATTATCTTGTTTCATTAACAATTGGCACTTTTCTCTCGAAAGTCTGAAGACCCAAGTATAGAAGTTGCGAATCGAAGAATGAGTTCACTTATGAGAATGATTTTTTTAAGAACACTCAAAATAATAATTGGGACACCAAGAAACGAAAATGTGAAAGTGATAAAAATGAAAATTTGGGAAACACTAGGGAAAATGATAAAAGAGAGACGTATTTCAAATTTAAACTAACACATCCATATTAATCTAGATTAAAATATATATATTAGAAAAGTTCTAGAATCTTCCATATAAATCTTTTCTTATTAATTATCTTTTGCACAAGCTTCAATTTTGTCAAATTTCCTTTCTTTGTTTTTTTTTCTCTCAAGCAAAAGAAGATATAAGGACTAGAGAAATCAAATAGTATTTATTAAAAAAAATTGCAAACAATGCTAACTCGTCTGGCCTATAATTTTTTTTCATGTTGTGTTTAAAAGATTGGTATAACAACCTTACTAGACTCCCGAGAAGTTAATGAACTGTAAAGACGCTAAATAGTAGAAAGTGCATAAACCTTATTCTATCATATTCCTTTTGTTGTGAACCAGAAAGATGTAATCGCTCGATATGAGTTGATTGTGTCTGAATGATCCGCTTGAAACTGTAACGAATTGGAACAGTTAGTATTGGTCTACTTATTAACATAGAAAAACCTTTCATTACGATATTGGGTTGTTTACGATAACAACAGTAAAAAATTAAAAGTCTTGGAAATCTAAAATAAAGAAAAAGGTTTTTTAATACTAATCGGATGTGCCACATAAATTTTCTTAATTTTCTCCCTCAGTAATTTTTTCTGCAGATTGTTATTTCTTGTAAACGTTAGTTGTATAAGCTGCCTGTTACAAGAAAAGAATAGTGTTCTTAAAAAAGAAAATCTAATACAGTGTCATAAACATTGAAGCAAAGGCTTAAATTTATGTGTCTCAGTGAGTCAGAATAAAAGAAATTAAGTTTACGTGACCCGTCAGTTAAGTGTTGTGCAGCTTATTAAGAAAGAAAAGAAAAAATAGTGCTTAAGATGTTTCGAAAATCTGCAGCTCAAAGCAAAAGGAAGCGAAACAAGGAAGATGTGTCAATTTTGTTTGATTCTTCTTCGCAGTGGTGAATATTTTACACAATATCAAACTTTTAGCAAACATGTTAAATAACTTTCTGTCAAAAATAAGGTTCATGTAAGGCTACAAGGGACTACCAACACTAGTTTAGTCTAT
>CM063506.1:12258938-12293938 GCA_032207245.1 Pardosa pseudoannulata
CCTATTTACCGTTTTTATGTAAGTATATCATGCAAAGGAAGCCCAGTGGCGTGGGGGTAGCGCTTCACGCTCCCACGACACAGGTTCGAGGTTCGATCCCCTGACTGGACAAGGTTGACTCACCCTTTCATCCCTTCAGTGGGTAGACAAACTGAGGATCAAGCATGCTTGAGAACTAAACACTGGGGGTTCCACTTAAAGTTGACCAATTAACCTGAACATATGCTTCGCACTCCAGGGCCCTTGGTCTCGGAAACGGAGATTGGCACCGTTGGCCCTGGCCTCCTAGGGGCTGTTGCGTTGTAGAGTAGAGTATAATGCTAAGAAAATAAGCTGTCAATACTGCTATGTGTATAGTGAAATACATTGATCAAAAAGATATAGAAAAGCATTAAATCATGACAACTTTCTTTATTAAGGAACAAAAATTTTAAAAGAGTATGTATAAAAGGATATCTTACTCAAATTTAATGGGATATAATTTCGCACTATCTGAGATTAAATGCAAGAAACTGTCTACAAAATAATAAAATCTATGATGAAGCATGAAAAATATTTTAACATGAGCTACGATAAATCTAGTAAAAGGACGTAAAATCTCCCATTCACGAGGAATTTCGTCATCTGTCACCCCAGATATATCAGTAAGTAAACGATAAAAATGACTTGGATTGTCATAACGATTCCAGTAATAACCATAATCTAGTCTCGCAACGCTAAGCTGAAAATATCGGCGTATGATTTGATTAGCACCTCAACATGTCTGGGCAATTTGCGATCGCTGGAGCGTTAACTGTTCAGCCTCTCTTTTATTTTTCCGATTACTTATTGTAAAAAGAAGTTTGTTTTGGAGAAGCCCGCGAATGGGTTTCTTGGACAGAAATTTCCCTTTTGTGTGTTTATCGGAAATTCATGTGAAAATCTTCTCTATGGATGGTCTGCTTGAATTACCCCAGGAAAAAAAATCGCCAAGATGTCAAAGGATGGTGACTTAAAGCGATACAATGGCCTTGGCCTTTTCCGTTACGCATGACTCCCTGCGATTTCGCGTAAGGACCTTTCTCAAGCAAGAACTTATCAAAAGAATTATTTAAAAGGATTGGTAAAGGCCGTAAAATACTGGAAAAATTCTTATGGTGACTGAAAAGTAGCTTCTTTTCTGGTTGTTTGGTTATTTGCGTGTGTTTATTTTAACCCTCTAAGGAAACTCGTGACGTACTGGAATTACAATGTCTGAAGTAGTTGAACATTCTAAAATAAACTTGAAATGAGCAAGCAGTAAAGGTTTACTATATCTTTATAATAAAATTAAAAAGGATTTAATATTTAGGCATTTCAAAGTTAAATAGAACTTTTTGAGTCATTCACTCAGTTAATAAACAATTTTTGGTTGAAAACTTTTAAAATTTTCATAATTACCCCCCCCCATATAAGAAATCTTATTAGTTTTCATTTCTTTTCTTCTTTTTTTAGAATTTAGATTTGTTAAAGTTATTAAAATTAAGCCTATTGACTTGATTTGTTGTAGCATATATACCTTGAGAAAGTGATACAAAAATGTTTTTATTGAATCAGTTCTAGTATGTATCTCTGTCATAATTTTCCTTTTAAAATTACGAGGATTTCTCCATGGTACAAAAAGGTAAGATTTTTAATAGTTTCAAGTTACTGAAAACAAATATATTGCTCTCTAAATTATTTGAAGCATCATATATGAAATGAACTGGAAAAGAAACAACTTGTTTTATATTATTGATTAGCACTTTGAAAGGGCTTTGACATTCGCTCTTTGCTGGATTAAATGTAAGAAGTGAAGTTTATTTTTCAGGATAATTTCTTTTGTATTATAGGTGCATATTGATAAATTGTACATAATGAGACAAAAAATAAATTTAAAATACAAGTTGTCTGTAAATAGTGTGAAATATATTTTGATGCTTAATAATTCCTAAAATAACGTGTATAGATTTAAACTAATTATATTAATGGTTAGATAGGTTTAAGACTTTTTATGACCCTTGTCAATCAATTTCTACATGTACGTCCTTTGTAGAAGAGAATATAAAGACTGGAGTCAAAGTCTCGTTAGGTATATGTTGAATTATAGGTAATGAGGAGATAATAAAGCAGCAAAATCTACAAGCTACTATTGTGATGCTTTGCCTCTTTGTGATGTAAAAAATTATAATAAACCTGTTATATTAGAAGTGGCAGAATTCTTGGGATGAAGAGGCTGATAATAAATTGCGTGCAATTAAACCAAACATTAAAAATTGGAGTACTTTACCATCTAGAAGGCATGATGTTATTCTTACTCGCCTCCGGATTGGTCATACGCGTTTTACCCATCGTCATTTGTTACTCGGAGAATCTGCTCCAGTTTGCGATCACTGCAATACAGTAATCTCTGTAAAGCATATCCTAATTGATTGTCCTAGGTTTGAAACACATCGTTTTCATTATTTTAAGTCTCCATCTATTAATATTAAAGATATTTTAGATAATTCGTCTCATCCTAAGCTCTTTCAGTTTTTAAAAGACACTGGTTTGTACCATCACATCTGAATTTTGCTGTTTCATTTTGCTGAATTCATTGCTGTTTTTCTTTACTTTTTGTTTTCTGTCTCTTTTCTACACTGGTTTTGCATGTTTTAATTGTTTGCTTTTCTCGTCTGTCATCCTTTTATAACAATTTCACATCATCATTGAAGAATTGTTTTTTAGTTTGAACTATTTGTTTGGCACAATATGTCCCAGGAGGACTCAGTGCCATAAAACCCCTTTCAACCAACCAATCAACCAACCAACCAACCAACCAACCAGTCACGTCAGGTAGAGGCAAGCTTGTTGATATTGCTGTATTTTTTAAGAATTCATAAAAATGTTAATTATTTAATAATTCATCATTTTTATGTATTATTAAACATTATAAAGTATTGAATTGAAATAGCTTGAATGCCGATATACTTGCCCGTGTTTGCCGAAAAATAAACTACCGCCCTTATATTCTCATCACGACAAAAGGGCCAATGTGGAAGCCCATTGACTACAGATATAATACTTCTTGAATCCATAAAACTTTTTAACGTTTGTTTCTCAGTGTAGCGACAGTAGAAAATAAAACTGAATTCCTTATATTTACATTATATTTATTATATTGTGTTGTTTTAGAGTAATATATATTAAGTTCAGTGTATTATTCAAATTATTGTATCTGCTTGACCTTTATATAAACATTCACCTAACTAGTACTTAAAAACAGCCAGTGTTATTTTCTTAGTTCTTATTCCAGAAAGTATACCAATTTCGTGATAAATGATGTAGTCCCACTTTTCTTTCTTTGGTTTTTGAACTAATCTAATTTTTCGTCCGGAAGTTCTAAAAATATCATTAAATTAAGTCTCGCAAAACTTTGCGGCAGAAAAAAATACCCTCATTTTGCAAGTCACGTACCTATGTCACGTTAAGATTTCAACAACAGTATTATTCCTGAACATTTATACTTTGACTATTTTTAAACGGAAAAATAATACAGAACGATTTTATTTCAGAATGCTTAGTTTTCTAGAGCATTAATATGGAGATTATCAGGTTAGTCACAAGTAGCTTCGATAAATAACCTTACACTGTGTAAATTTCAGATAGTAATATCTCTAAAAAAGACAGCATTCTGCACACACTTTAGAACTACTGTCATGAGAAAGCATGAACAAATATACTATTATTGATTGATAGCACAAGAAAGAATAAATATAAGCCTTAAAGTAAAAAAATATGAAGGCAGTAATATCAACAGCTGGGCAAATTGAGATGGTCATTCTTCTTTTACAGGTCATATAAGGTTATAGTTCTTTTTCTAGTATGATTTTTTTAAAGCCGAACTGGCAGGGAATTGCTTTTTGCACATGATACTAAAAGATCGAATTCCAATGTTGGAAGGATGCTTATAGGAATTCTTAGAAAGAATATAAATGCGTTTGGAAGTAGACTTAAAGAATTGTTCTCGATTCAATTAACCCTGGTATATCAAAATGCTGATAGTAGAATTCATAGAAATCTAAAGCTTTCTCACGTTTTTACGAGATTCTTTACTGCATTATATAATAATGGCAAGAATATCTAGTCTGAGAAGAAATATTTTTTGAAATTTACATTAGATGTGATTTTATGACGAGTAAAAACTAGAAAAATAGAGTATTATATCTCTCAATTTGGAAAACAAATATGGTGCGGACACTACATGATTTCCTTGTCCCTTTATTATATTATATATCTTTTTTTTATTTTGTATGATGAGTCATCAGAATTTGCATTTGTGAATTTTATTTAATATTCAAAGTAGGTTTCGTTTCTCAAGATATCCGTGTTGTGTGAATAGATCTCAAGTACTGCCATCTCGTGGATACTCGTAGCATTAATAATATTTAGATAGAGATATTTCGGTATAATGATATTTCATCCTAAAACAAAAATTTACCCGATTATAATTCTTTCTTTACGCCGTATCAAGCATTAATACACAGTAAAAGTTCAAAACTATTCTGCTGAGCGATGGCTGATTGGTTAGAGTGCGGTCCTTCGGTACCGGAGTTTGTGGGTTCGAATCCCACTGTGACATGGATGTTCGTAGTCTTTCGGAATCGGCTTTAAGCTGTAGGTCCCGGTCTCAATTAGCCCTCATGTTGCAAAAAAGTAGACCGTAGCACTCCAAACCAAACCAAAACTATTCTTCGCAATTTGATTTTTATTTTTGTTTCCTAAAAAGAGACAATGATATATTGTTTCAATTGTTTAAAAAGCATTTTTACATAAGAGCATGGATATAAATACGTCGATATTTTTTTGAGTTCTGTTGTTGCAAATTGTATTAATTTCTGTAATATTTAAATTTTTCGTTATATAGAATATCTACTGCAATCAAATTTGCACAACTTAATGTTTATACCAGTCCTAAATACAAAGCTTTATTGCTTTCGTCTAATCGTTTCCTAATTATGGCCTACCACTTTAGTATACTATATAGAGAAATTTTTCATTGTATAAAGTGCAGTTTTCTATCACAGGAAAAGGAACCTGGCTAGATTTGTATTAATCCTAAATACCAAATTCAACAATGCACTGCACTTATTTTTGAGTGTTCACGGCGTTAATGTACTTTATTTGAGGTTTTTTGTTATACAGAGTGCAGATTTAATTAAAAAGGGAAGATGCTCAACTGGATGTTAGAGACCAAAATACAAAATTTCAATATTTTGTGGCTAATCGCTTATAAGTTGTGTCCCACAACGTTAATACACGTTACATTATTGTTTAATATATAAAGTACACATTTTCATCAAAAGGGAATGGACACAAGTAGACATACCAGTTCGTTATACGAAATTTCAACATTCTACGGATAATCGGCCTTGAGTTATTCGAGTTAATTACTCTGTACAAACGTCGAGAGGAAAATAGTCCAATACTAGTTAAGGAATAGTCAAAAATGGATACAGTGGACTCCGCTTAATGTGATCTCAGTTAATGTTATCAATCGCTTATTGTTATCGAAATCACTTGGTCCTGATTTCGTCTATTCGTTTGTATGTTAAAATTACCGCTTTATGTGATCGTTACATCGGTTAATAATATCAGCTTTCGAAACTCATTTTAACTGGCAAAGGAATATTCACAATGTATTCAAAAGGAACCCATTATTTTCTTTCCTTTCTCTGTTGTTTTAATTCCCGAGAATTCTCTCTCTTCCACCTAGGAAAATGGAGAATGAACAAAGGAGTGGGAAATTAATTACCCATTCTTGGAATTTTTCAGAAATACGCACACCCAGCTGTTGGTCAATTTTTGTCAGGTATGCAGAAGCTAACACATTCTTATCGGAACTAAGAAGACGTGTATTCACATTTTATGCCTTTCTCGCTTACATGCAGCTTGTCAATATATGGAAGCGAGAAGCGAAATGATTTAACATTAAAACAAAAGATCGAAATTTTAAATCGTTACGACAGGTTATCAAAAATGAGTCAGCGCTATGCTGCAGCACAGTTAAACATTTCTCAGCCTATGAATTGCATTGAAAGTGTTGAAACAGGGAGTTTAACAGCGCTCGGAGACTTTAAAAAACATTATGATTACGAACAACTTATCAATAAGCTCCTTACAAAAAATTGTAGACAGTCAGCAGTTCATCAATTTTTTTTTATTATGTAAACAATTCTTATGTTTTAAAGGATAATATATAGTACATAAATATAAGGTGAGCTTTTTCATTTTACTTTGAAATTTAGTACGTGTAATTAAAGGGGGAGGGGTAAATTTATCTAATTTTGCACATCGTTCATTGTTATCAATCGGTTATTGTTATCGAAATAACGGTGTCCCAAACTGATCACATTAAGCGGGGCCCACTGTATTTATTGTTCCGAAATTAAAATTTCTCTGTACTTACAAACGGACTTAACATTTAAACATGTAAAAACTAGTTTAGGTATGTTAAAAATGAGTATTTCCGCAAGTTGTACAGAAAAACTTGTGATTAGAAAGCTTTTTCCCTTTGTACAAAGCAGTAAAAAAAAACCACTATTCTAAATTTTTCATAAATAAGTTTCAGAAGTTTAAGACTTTCTTGGTATAATTATACTGACTAGTTAAAACAAACCTGTTGATTTGCACTCAAATTCCCTAAAGTATGTTATTAGTTATTCTCCACAAAATCAGTTCAATGCAAATTCTGTGGTGAGAACTGAAGCAATGTTTCAGCGAGTTCTGCTTAGCATTGCAACACTTTCCTTAGTCACTGTCGAATAGCGTCTTATTTTCCACTTCAGTTACTCAAGCATTCAAAAAATATGAATGAAAGGAAAAGTCAGTAATCTTTGTTTCTTTATGATCCTTTGATAAGTTATTTATTCAAAATAATACTGAGCTGCAACGATGAATTAATGTATTGATTTTACGTAACAAGATTATTTATATTTTATTGAAGTCAAAACTAGAATTACAAGGAAAGAAAATTTTTAATCCTGTTTATGTATTTCAGTACTTTAATCGTATAATAAAAATAAAATCTGTAAAACTTGTATTTCAGAATGCGTTATTTATTGTATAGGATGGCACGATTACTATATCACGATTCCTTATATTTGCAAATAATAATTTAAAAGTGAACTAGGGATTTGCTTCAATGTAGTGATACTGTCAAATATTAAAAATTATAACTTAGATGAATTTGCTCACTGTAGTGATTTTAAAAAAACTAATGGAACCAATGAATGTCAAAACATACATTTTTAATTATTAAGCTCTGCTTAACAGACTTTTAAAAAATTATTATTAAGCAGCATTTGTACAACTGTTAAGGGTACAATAATAAACGTTATAAATTTTATACAAATTATTTACTTAGAGTTTCGAAACTTTGTACCATACACAATGAAGTACATAAAAAAAAATACAGTTAACACATTGTGTGCGGGTACACTTTGTAGCGGGATTGTACCGGGAGCGGGCGTTTTGCGCGTAAATTTAATTATTTAGTTAAATTTGAATAGATAGAAAATTATTTAATTTTTTAATCAACATTTCGTATTTTATATTGAGATACATAAACAAATATATAAATAGCAATATATAAATAACAACCATAAGATTTTTGTAAAAAAAATATATTTTTTGGCGGATAAATTTATAATAGTATCGTAAAAATGAAAAATCAAATAGAAGTAGTAATATATAGTTTTATTTTTTTCGAATTATGTTATATATAAACATTTTTACATTATAAAAAATGAAAAGAGCAATCATAAAACTAATAAATGAAAAACTAGTTTTTATTTGTCTAAATTTTCTCAGAATCTATGTAGTAGACAAGATCGGCTTCGTTTTCCTGTATATACCGTTATTTTTGTACCCACAAACAAATTACGTTGTTACACTAACCCGTACTAGTTCGTGACCCGCGCTCAAGTATCAATCGTCAGAAAACGTACTAATACGTTTTGGTTTGGTTTGCTACGGTCTACTTTTTGCAACACGAGGGCTAATGAGACCGGGACCTACTGCTTAAAGCCGTTTCCGAACGGCTATGAACATCCATGCCATTGTGGGATTCGAACCAACGAACACCGGTTCCGAAGGCCAGCACACTGACCAATAAGCCATCGTTCGGCGTACTAATACGTGTCCCACATACAATGTGTTAAAATTTTTTAATTAGATAAATTTTTAAATTATTTTTTTAAACTTTTGGTATAACATTTGAAAATTAGAAGCATTTAAAAATTTAAGGAAACATTCAGTTGAATAATAAATATTTTCCAGTTCTTAAAATATTTTAATGTGGTCAATTTAACTATTCTTCAAATTACGTGTGGACGCAGTTTCATATTTGTAAGCTAATAATTTGCATAAACAGATAACAAAGTTCACCAGAACGTCTTTATTTAATTTTTCTAAGTTTCACCAACACATTAATTCAAGTATACTTCCTTAAACTACACGATGCGGTGAAAAACGTTCAAGAAAAGCCAAGACAGCTAAAACATATACTTAAAAGTGTAAAAGTTATAACGAAAAAGAAAAATCCTATAAGTAGTTTGATATCGGTTCTATAATTCCAGTGTTAAATAAAGACTGTACAGGACTTTTACTTTTAAATACAAAATATTTAAATTTTTTTTAAATTTGTGGTAATGATATTTATTTATATGTATATAATCAAATTTCAAAAACCATAGCAAGAATATAATACATATATCAAGAACTGATTCGATTTATTTGTGTGAAAGAATGATTAAAATTATTCTTACTGATCAAACAGTGACAGTGGTAGGAATTTCACTTTTACCTATGGGAAAAGTATTTCTTTATAGTTTAGTGTAAGAACAGCGCATATATGAATACTAATTTCGAAATCGCATTAAAGAATGTTGAAAACATTTTCTGGTAGACTGTTTTTGTATTACATATCCATAGTCTTGAATGACATTTTTATCTCTTTTATGTTACACGAATATATAACAATACTGAGTCAAAAATAGAAGTTAATCTTGTTTGCCCTGACTTCTAAATTTTCAATATATGGTTCCAAGAATTTTCGAAATTCAGTTTATTCTTTTTTTCCGTACCTTTACCGTACTTAAACTTTCCTTTTTTATTTAACAAACAATGTAGTGTGGTGAAAGAACATATACATTTTATTATAATCGCTATGATTAAAGTTCATTTTCATCTTGATGTGTCATACAGCACTGAAAATTGAATTTTCTTTACCATGAATTTCGATTTGAATTTTGTTTACCACGAGTGTATTAATAATCTTTACATACTTTCTGAAGTATTCACCTTCCTTTTTTTTTAATAAGTCGACGCGTATTTAGTATTTGAAGTAGCTTATTCACCTTTAAATTAGACACTCGAAATATTTTAAAATTTAATTTTTTTTGCCCTTATACTGAAACGTATTACATGATGAAAATCACTTGTCAGATTTCATTAATTTTTATACATCTCAGATTCAATAACCTTGCATTTTACTTGATAGAAATTCTAAAAAAATAATTCATTAAATTTTACAAATTAATTTTTTTTCGAGATTGTCATATAATACTTCTAATCTTTACTTTAAGGGAGCGTATAGTTATTAGACTCTATCAGAAATAAACAAAAGGTTGATTTTCCATCTGACAGGCTGAGTTTCCAAACAGTTAGGACGCTGCCTTTTGACACAGAGGATTCTTGGTTTAAATCTCGCTGCTGGGTGCATGTTAATAGCCGTTCTGTATTTGGCCAGTGACATTTAGGAAACTGTTTTTTGGCAGAAATGCTTCTGGGTTCAAATCCTGCCACTGGTATACATGTTTGTAGCTGTTCGGAAGGGATTTCACTTTTACCTAAGGAAAAATTGTTTCTTTATAGTTTCGTGTAATAACATCGTATATATGAATACTAATTTCGAAATCACATTAAAGCATGTTGAAAGTATCTTCTGTTGGACTGTTTTGGTATTACATCTCCGTTCCCTTGAATGGAATTTTTATCTCTTTTATGTTACAAGAATATATAACTATGCTGAGTCAAAAATAGAAGTTAATCGTGTTTGTTCTGACTTCTAAATTTTCAATATATGGTTCCAAGAATTTTCGAAATTCAGTTTATTCTTTTTTTTATACTTTACCTAACTATCTTTTTTTATTTAACAAATAATGCAGTGTGGTGAAAGTACATGTACATTTTATTATAATCTCTATGATTAAAGCTCATTTTCATCTTGATGTGTCATACAGAAAATTGAATTTTCTCTACCATGAATTTCGATTTGAATTTTATTTACCATGAGAGTATTAATAATCTTTTTATACTTTCTGAAGTTTTCAACTTCCTTTTTCTTAATACATCGACGCATATTTAATATTTGAAATAACTTATTTACCTTTAAATTAGACACTTGAAATATTTTTAAATTTAATTTTTTTGCCCTTATACTGAAATGTATTACATGATGAAAATCACTTGTCAGATTTCATTAATTTTTATACATCTCAGATTCAATAACCTTGTATTTTACTTGATAGAAATTTTTAAAAAAAGTTCATTAAATTTTACAAATTGAGTTTTTTTTTAGGATGGCATGTAATACTTCTAAACTTTACTTTAAGGTAGTATATAGTTATTAGACTCGATCAGAAATTAAAAAAGGTTGGCTTTCCTTTTAACAGGCTGAACGTCCAAACAGGATACTGCCTTTTGACACAGAGATCTCTTGGTTCAAATCCCGCTGCTGGATGTATGTTAATAGTTGTTCTGAATCTAGATAGTGTCATTTAGAAAACAGTTTTTTTGCAGAGGTGTTTCTTGGTTCAAATCCAGCCACTGGTATACATGTTTGTAGCCGTTCGGAAGGAATTTTAATAAGTAATTAATAGTGTCTTGTAGCAAAATGCAGACTGTGTTGCTCCAATAATATGGATTTTTAGAGGGTGAAAGTATTGTTTACATCAGATTTTTAGATATCCGACAAAATTATCTATATAGAGAAATTTTCAAATCAAATAATAATCTAATAATGAAATATAAATCATAATACTTTTATCCCCCGTATCCCTTTTTTGATCGTTTAATGCCATTATTTCAAGCCCCATTTTCCCGATTAAGAGCAGGCGATTAAATTCATCAATTTATCCCATTATAAGTAGATGAAAATAATATTTTTTACTAGCATTATTACGTCAATCCTTTAACCATCGCATTTAATCATTTCTTATTTTAAATTATATAAATATATTCTGCATTATTTTCATACGTTTTATCACTGAACTTAGATATTCCGTAAATAATTTTCTGTTATATTTGGCTCAAATAATATATTAGGTACATATGTGGTGATTTTAAATTTAATCATCGATTATTTTATGTAACAATGATCACCAGTATTAACAACAAATTCGTTTCATAAAAGTCTAGGAGTCTATTTCACGGACTAATATCTAACTTTTAAGATATATATCTTTGAAAATTAAGAAGTTTGTTCGTTTTTGTGGTTATTTTTAATACATAACCACACTGTGTGCAATTATTCGCTATTTTGGATATCATTCATATATACCGCCAAATAACTACTGTCAATATTAAAATCTCTGCTGCCCATCCTATCACGTAATATGAATCACGTAAGATAAATTAAAATTGACAACTAACATACTGTCAGTAAAGATAAACTAATTATTGAGTGTGTACCAGATAATTCTCAGCCAAAAAACAAACCTGCCTCATAGGGTAGGTTACAATTGTGGAAAATTAAAAATTTTACTGATCCCGTCATATAACGGGCTAAGGGCTAGTAGTTATATAATTACTAACATCAAACTTCATTCAGAACAATGACCCTGCAGGCTTTTTTATAGTTAGCTTAATGCAGAAATCAATATTAAAAGCAAATTTCGTAGAACATAATGCGTTGCTTTCTTGATCTAAAGTTAATGACTTCTATTTCTACTTTTTCGACGCTTTAAATGCACGCAATCGTTTTTCATAGCTCAGGTCTCGTAAGTCTAAAATAAACAAGATTTTTTAAAAATATCTGAAATACTTTAAGCTGAAGTAAATTAAATTGATCTTTCGTAAATCAATAAACCTTTAAAAATTTCTGTTTCCATTCAGCTTGCATATTAATAGTCTGAAAAATTTTCCTAGAATTGTTGCAGTAGAAAGATGAAATATTCATTTTTCATTTGCTTCTTTATTGCTAAAACAACTATGAAAAGATTTCAAATATGCCATGATGGTCAGTAGAAATTTACTTTCTGTAAGGCTATAATCAAGTTTGTAATAACTAGAATTATATTTATTACGATATTTGATGTCATCCATATTTTTACTGCCATCTAGAAGAAGATTGATCTCTGGGAGAATAAATGGACCATATATTATTTCTTTCATCTGATGATTATTTGTTGCATTGCTCTTGGCAGAAGGGCTCGAATTCACCTCAATAAAAAGATACGTATAAATTTATATTTGTTAGTACTTTTAAAGGAGGAGATCACATTAACGTTTATAAAAACAATATTTTAAAAATTTACTATAAATACAATGTTACAAAATTTAATATGAATGCAATGTTACAAATTCTCTACAAACAGAATTTTTCAAACATTTCAGTTAGAATAGAACAGAAGTTACCGCTTAATTTTATTATTTTAACATTTGATTTGTAGTGTAAAGTCAACTATGAAGCCCTTTGTATAAAAATGCTTTTTTTTTAAGGTCCCGGTCTCATTAGCCCTCGTGTTGCGAAAAGTAGACCGTAGTTCTCCACAACCAAATCAAACCAAACTAAATTTCCAAGAAGAATTTAGGTGCAGCTGTTGACTTCGAGTTTTAGTGGGGACCCCTGCGGAGCAGTTATAGATCACGGAGTGGCCCAAGTGTAACGGTCAAGCCCAGACAGGGATGTGGCCGTGAGATATGGGGGCAGGGGCTAAGCAATGTCAACTTTCACAAAAGGGGCCATTTTAATGAGCCCACCTGCACACCCGAAGGGGATGCAGATGTGGGAAAATTTCACCAACAAATGATTGGGACAGAGAAAAAAAGGGGCGTTGAACCGAGGTGAAAAGGTGGAAAAGAAAGTTGGGAAAGGAGTCGAAGTCGGGATTCAAGAGTTGCTGGACATCGAAATCCCGTGTCCGCACGCCCGCACCGACATCGAGCCGGTTGATAGCCCCAGCCTGCTCCCCTGTAATTACTGGAGGTAAACTTAATAATATTCATAATTATTACCTTGGGTCTCAGAATCTTTTGATTAAGGAATAACGTATAAAAACAAAAAGAAAATTGTAATGAATTGTTGTATAATGATGAACGTCGAGTAATGAATGTTATATATATTAATCCAGAAATAATATCTGTAAATAATTAGTGTACATAATAAATGTTTTAGTTCAAATATAAGGTATTATATTTTTACTGTGTTTCCCCTTTGAGAACGAACACTGGTGTTAGTGTTGTAAGTACATTACAACAATTGCGTTAATGAACTTGAATGTATTCCAAAATTGAGATTCAATGCATAACATGATAGTTTAGATAGAAATACACTTATTAAAGATTCAAATGCAGTAGAATTTTTTAAGCCTTTTGGGGGAAAGGAGTATTTTTCATGTTTTTAAAAAGCTATTTTGTCTTTATCTTTCAGTTAATTTCTACTGATATGTATTTACATTTGAATATTTTTCAAACCATAAGAATATGTTGCAATATAAATTGTTAAGTTTATTCATTGTTAAGTTTTATTTATTGTTTTGATACATCAGTTTTATTTCTTTTAATTATTCTAAATATTGTTAATTTTACGTTATTCATCGTGATCTTCCCCTTCAAGTGATCCGAACGATGGCCGATTGGTTAGGGTGCTGGCCTTCGGAACCAGAGTTTGTGGTTTCGAATCCTACAGTGGCATGGATGTTTGTAGCCATTCGGAATTGGCTTTAAGCTGTAGGTCCCGGTCTCATTAGCCCTCATGTTGCAAAAAGTAGACCGTAGTACTTCAAACCAAAACCAAACCCCCTTCAAGTGAACGAGAAACTTTACCACAGCTTTTAAAATTATCCGCTTTTAACTATATCAAGAATCTAAACATGAATAATGATGCTATATAAATATATAAGATAATATAATATGAATTAACCCTATGTTTGTCCTGTACAACACATATAATGCCTTATACCAGGGGTGGACAAACTTTTTCGGCCGCGGACCAAAAATTGAAAGAAAATAAGTTTGGCGGGCCAAGATAAATTTTTCTAAAAATTTTAAAAACAATATACAAGTACCTAAAGGGTTTAAATACGTTAATGAGATGAATGGAATTGCGATTTCGTTTTTAAAAGTTCTTTATACTGAGGTTCGAAGTGAGATGTACTGATTTTAAGGAACGATGCTAAATGCTCATCTGTCAGTCTACATCTGAAATTATTCTTTCTAAGGTTCAAAGTTGGAAACACTTGTTCACATATAAGAAGCAAATATACCGCTGATCTTCTGCGCGTAAGAAAATTAATTTGTGATATAATATTTAAGCAAAGTAGAAAAGGAGATGAATATGTAACGTATAAATATATATTTCTTTTAATTTGCCGCGGGCCAGAGTTGGCCCGCAGTCCGTAGTTTGCCCGTCCCTGCCTTATACGCTTGCATGTTACATGTGATACAGAATGATATAAAATATATAACAGTTTGTATATAAAATACAGTTAATTATGTTTCTCATGCGATATACAAGCGTTTAAAGCTTTAGATATGTATATCATATGTGGTATATAGGACAGGCAAGGAGTTAAAGTAATTATTGGCTGTTCTGTTTGTGTTTTGACTGTTTCCTCGTGGCATCTGTGAGTGCGTAAATCTGTCGCATAACTGTTTTTCTCTCCCTTAAGGTGTTGTTGTGTTTATTTTTTTCATCCGGGGATATTTACACATCTGAAACCTTTTTTTTAAGGTAGATGGTCCATGAGTAACAATTAATAGATGTTATAAATTATTAGTTAATAGAGGTTAGAATGTCTTAAATACAAAATATCAAAATTTCGATCTCACTATCTATATTTTGGTCTCATTGTGGTTAGGATATTTCTTCGCCCTCTGTGGCTCTTTAAGGTTGGTTGGTTGGTTGGGAACACTATGATCTACATTTTTGAAACACCAGGGCTAATGAGACTGGGACCTACTGCTTAAAGGAGATTCCGAACGGTTACGAACATTCATGCCACAGTGGGACTCAACCCACGAACTCCGGATCCGAAGGTCAGTGCCCTAACCATTCGGCCCTTGTTCGGCATGGCTCTTTAACCCCTTCTGGTATGATTTAATAATGAAAAACTGTGCATGAAATAACCATTTAATTTTTATTTAAAAAACTTGTTTCATTTTACAATTCTTACATATTCTTAATTAAAATCCACTTTTTACATAGTGTTAAATAATATCAGAAACAGTAAAATTAAGAAAATATCAAAGCAAAACATTAATAAGGTATACAGATAATAGTCTTCAAGCTAGTGGTACTTTTCAAAACAACGTGCAAAGGAATTCTTAATTGTTTACACCGTCAAATAATATATGTCATAAAATATGTCAAGTAGTCTCACTTTTAATTTGATTCTTGTAACACACACGGCATTTCTTAGTAGGTTTTCTTTTATTCTGACTCATTAATTTGGCAATGACTTGTACCAAGTAAACAATATGCAATAGTGACTTGTGATTTTCACAAGTGATAAAAGTGTTGCCAAATTCAGTACACTAGAAATTTTAAACTAAATTAATTATCATATTTAACAGTAACTTTAATCGCATGACGAGTGTAGCTCGTCATTGTGCGGTATGGAATGAAAAACTAATGACGAGTTAGACTCGTCATTTTACCGGAAGGGGTTAAGGAGTTACAAATATCTTACCTAAGTGTGCATGTGTTTGCGTCCAAACTAACATTAAATAAATCATTATCCAATAGAAAAAATATCGAGAACTTTTTTTAAAAAAATATTTTTGATTTTACTACTTTTTCTATACCCATGTATCTATTCTGCGTTGCATTAATAATTTTTAATCCTGACACAATAGGAAAAAGCTTCCGAGAAATATGAGATGCATACAAAATCAAAAATATTTCTGGATATCAATTTTTCTAGGCGTATAAAATATCGCCCTTTTTTACGCGTGGAAAATCACGAAAACACTTTATGCATGGTAGTCTACTTTAAAATAATTCAAATATCTAGAAATTTTCTGTTATTTTTAGATTCACTGCATGTCGTCCTGAATTTAAATTGCTATATTTTCTATCCGTTGATAAATTTGCTTATGCATATGGTGTTTTTCCTGAATATAATCCAATTAAAAAGAGTTGAACTCAGTTCTAATGATCACACTTTAAAAAATTTCATTATTCATGCATCTTGTAATAAAGTTCTTAGTTAATATAATATATCCTTTTCAACATCTGTTAGAGGAGTAAATTTGATATTACTGGAAGTTTAAATCCTTCATGAAATCTGGCTGAATAAAAGAGAGCTGTTCTTCGGTACCAGAGTTCGGGGGTTCGTATCCCGCTGCTGTCATAGATATTCGTGGCCTTTCGGAATCGGTTTCGGAGTAGGATCCTGTTTCATTAGCCCTCGTGAGCAAAACATTAGACCGTAACATTCCAAACCAGAGTAAATCTTCGTGACATCTAAGACGTTTTAGCCCATCAATGCCAAATGCTGCAGATACATGTTAATTTCTAAATCCTAAGCAAGAGAATGAAGTTGTGAAATTGTCATTTTGGGTTAGGACTTGTATTCACTAAGGTATTAGTTTCTAAACCAATTAATTCCTAAAAGGACCCCCATTTTTTTCTTCTATTTTTACAACTGATTTAGGGACTGGAAGCTTGACATTTGGGACGATAAGTTTGATATGTTTTGTCTTCAAAAAAATTAATGGGTTAAAAGGACTGGGAATCAGACTTTTAGAACTGCAAATTATCTCATGCAAAATTTATATAATTGATAAATATTATGTGCCAATAAGGTTAAATAATAAGAAAATCTGATTTAAAAAATATTAAAATTTATAATTGACTTAAAAATTGACAGCTAGTTTCACAAATATGATTAAACTATTTAAACGGTATTATGCATCGTCAAGTAAGGATAGAGGCCAAAACTCAAAAGAAATTGTCGAATCTTTTAAAAACATATATATTTGTTTCATTAGACGATCACACTACACAGCACAGACATAGACCTGTAACTGAATTATATATACAATACATTTTTAATATGCACACTGTTGCTAATTAACAAAGAGAAAGATATAAAATCGATATAAAATTATTTAAATATCTATACAATATCAAAGACAGTATTTCTGATAGTTGGGAATATGTCAAAATTTAGGTCCATTCCAAATTTCGAACTCCCGTATTCTAGGATTTCTATTGTACAATGTAATCTCTTATCATCGGAATGAAATAGATATCTAAAATAATAAATTCGAGAATTAAGTGCAGAAATTTTCTATAAAATGTGTATAACTATGAATAAATAAACTATTTACAGCAAATAATCGAGAGGTATTCAACACTTTGTAAAGTATAATTTTTTATTCAGAAGGATATTTAATATTCAAAGAAACATATGTAATTTATTCGAGCTTTGTACCAATGTACCGTCTGACTATAAAGAATGATCGTTATTTTTCCTCTGACTCACTTTCACTATCAATCACTATAAAATTTCCAATAGATTAAAAATCTGGGAATTGGGAAATATTCTGATTTTGTGGCCGAATTTTGAACGATACTATTTGAGATTCTGTTTTACCTCAATAGGTGGAAAATAATGAATTAGAAAAGGAGTTATTTAAACAGTAATGGAAAAATTGATTTTTTATTTATTAACTATCCCGAGCACTCGCCAGTCATTGTTTACGTATCTTTAGAAATTTTTTTAAAATGTTCTTTTAATTTTATAATTTAGTTAAATTTAATTGATAATTGGTCACATTCTTTGAGATTCTGACATATTTAAAACATAACCTAAGGAATTAATAAACTGATACGTTTTCTATGTAAAAACTTGTTTGATTAACAACATGTATTTCAAACTGGATAATAGTTAAATAGGACGTTAATTCCTTATTAATATAAGAATCTATGGGCTCTAATTTTACTACTGATATGGATGGATGTAGAAAGTTTCATAATTCGATTTAAAAAGTAGGTAGTAGTGTAAATTAGTCCTTGCGTTGTAAACGTTGATCGTCGGCTTCACAACAGATCCAAATGTGGTCCATGTACAAAAACATCTTTATTACAATTTTGACTGTCTATTTGGAATTTTCATTTGCGAAGAAGTTTTGTAGTATCTTTATACATTTAAAAATATACCTTCACGTCAGAAAAAAATCCATTTAGATATTCTTAACTTTCCTATCAAGAATTATAGAAAGCAAAATTTAGTAATATGTCTCTAAATTGTGTTTAAACAAAATCCACCTTACCCATAATCTAAATTACTTTACCGGATTTACTTTAAGAATAAAAGATTTCTTCTAGAAATTGTTCACCTGCGTCTGAATGATCAAAGCTATTGAAAATGTTGAAATATTTGTAGTTAGGTCACGAATTCCTTTGTGGTAGATAATGCGCAACGATTCGCTAAGTTTTCTCAATATCTAATATTTTTTCGGGAGGAATGATTGCTCGGCTAAAAGGGTTTCTTTATGTAGTAAAATAATCTCTACATTTTTATGTTCTTTCTGGCCTCTATTTAGGCTTTTCATCTAAAATGACTTTATTACTTGCTTTTCAGAACACTTTTTTACGTCATGATTAATATGTTGGGCATTCATTGATTAAAAATAATTTTATGCTTCTTCAACCAGGCGAGTTATTTTCCTTTTCTATTTTAACTAACGACGGAACACATAACCGTAAAGTTTATAACACGTTTAGGATGTCAAGTAAGGGAATCTTCTCAAATTTTGATAATCTTCAGAAAAGTTTTTTTTCTCTGATTCAATCTCTGTCCTCTCTTGTACCACTCTCTTCCTTCCTACTCTTTCCATTCTCTTAACGAAAGGACATTCCAATAGTTATATCCTTCATATTCTCCGGATATACAAAGAAGTATTTCGGGTGCTTGCCAGTATTCCACCGCGTCATCCTCAGATCCTGTACAAGTACGATACAACCTAAGTCTTCTCCGGTCCTTTATGAGTTATGATACTTTACCGACATTCAAAGGTGTATAAGGTGTTCTTGATGCCACGGTGGTAAATTTCCATTTTGATCATCTTCAGGGGATTCTTTTTACTATCATGTGTTTTAATTATAGGTGGTACTGTCACTCGGTTACCAGATCTAAGATGATTAGTAATTTTTAAACACATTTATCTAAGTAGTGACCAGTGCTCTTCGCCCCGAGCACGTGATTTTTACTAATAACCCGACAACGATCTTAAAATTTAGATACATTATGTGTGTGAATTCCGATGTAAGAAAATTTCTATTATCAGATTTTGATATATAAAATTTAAAAACTCTGAATGTGTACATTGTATATAATTGAAACATGTGCAGTATCTTACAGCATTAGAGTCTTACCATAACGATATATGGGGTGTGGTTGGTTGGGATCACTACGGTTTCCATCTTTGCCTCACATAGTTAAATACTTCAGGTACCTACTTCTTAATGCTGATTTCGATAGGCTACGTACATTCATGCCAGATGTAGTCTTCGAATCCAAAAACTTCGTACCTAAGAGCAGCGCTTACGCATTCGGTCATCTCTCGGCTTATCGGAGGTGACAAAGAATATGGGGCTTTTAAAAAATTTTATAATAATTTTTTGAAATGGTTTTTAACATTTTGAATCTTTTCTATTTTGTGCTACATTAAATTTGATTTAATATCTCCTCTTGTTACATATTAAGACATTTGTCTTGTCTGTTGATTATAAATTATTACATTTAAATAATTTCTTAATTTTGTTTTTAATTATTAAATGCTTTCAACTGAAAGATAAATGACGCGTCCTTGACAAAAGATAAAAGATATGCAAGGTATTATGGTGTGTTGTTTTTAGCAGTATTAATTGCATAAATTTGTAAAATAAAGATTGGTTGATTGGGAGAATAATATTTAAAATTAGAAGATGGAATTAATTTGGGGATTGAGCTCGAAAATCTACTGTTTGCTCACGAGAGCAAATGAGAGCGAGGAACTACTGCTTAAAGCCGATTTCGAACCACGAACAATTCCACTGAAATACTATACCACCCAGGCTCTAAAAGTACAAGATTATGCATTTGAAAGCTCCATAATCTTGTAGTTATCTGGTCATTGTGGGTTGGTATATGCTAATTTAATGTAGTGATAGCGTTGAATCAACAATTGCAAACTAAAGGAAATATATTTCAAACAAATATGAGGGTTACTCTAAAATTTTGGAGATACGAGCAGACAAGAATTTACAAAATAAAAACAACGGTTTAATTTTAAAATATAAAGTATTTTAATACAGTAGATGGTTTTTTGCTAACTTACTTCAACTTGTTTAGCTTAGAATAAATTTTAAACAGAAGAGAAAACGGAGTTGAGCGCGAGAACATTTTCGTGCTATGATTTTCTACGATTTTAAAGCAGGATTAAATCAAGACGAATGCTTTCAACGGTTGCAATTGGCATTCAGTGATGAATCTCCAGCTCGTACCTACTACTGTATTCAGATGGTTTAAAGAATCTAGCAGTGGTCGCAATTTTCTTCAGGATAAAGGACCCACAGGAAAGCCGCCGTCGATAGTAATCCCGGATGTGTCTGCCATATGAAGAATGTTAATGGATGATAAACGCTTTACCTATAACATTACACAGAAGGAACTTAACATTGGATCCGCAGCCATACACAAAATTATTAATGAAGAATTACATATGAAAAAAAGTAGTTTCCCGCTGGGTTCCCCATAATCTAACTGAGCACCAAAAAGGGGAGCGTGTCAGAATCAGTAAAGAAACTCTTAAATTGCTAAATGATGGTGACCACCGCATCATTTCTAAAATTGTAACGGGTGATGAAACGTACATACCGTTTTTTGACGTTCCAACACGTCAAAAAAGCAAAGTATGGGTCTTTGAAGATGATCCCACACGGACAATGGTGAAAAGACAACGCGCACTGAAAAAAGTTATGTATGCCGTTTTCTTCAAAAGTACGGGATTGGTCAAAGCCATCAAGTTGGAAGGACAGAAGACAGTAACAGCAAACTGGTATACCACTCATTGTCTTCCACAAATTATACAATAAGTGAATGTTAGGGGACTAATGCTTCACCATAGCAATGCATCTTCACATACAGCCGGATTAACAGTCGAGTTTCTTAAACAAAAACAAATTAAAGTGATAGAATATCTGCCGTATTCACCATATCTGGTTATTTGTGACTTTTGGTTATTCTTTAATCTAAAAAAGAACTTACGTGGACGTCGTTTTATTCAGAAGAAGAGATTGATGTGGCTATAAATGCGTTTTTTCATCTATTCCAAGAAATGAATGGCTTGAGGCAATTAATCTGTGGAAAATTCGTCTACAAAAGTGCATTGATGCTGGAGGAGGCTACTTTGAACACACCTAAAATTTTGTGAGTATAAAAAAGGTATTTGAGATAAAAACCTTGTTGTATCTCAAAAATTTCAGAGTGACCCTCGTATTTTCAAAAAGAAAGGAAATCACAAATTTTGTGTATCGTTTGATTTGTATTTCTTTTCACCGATAGCCAGAAAAATTCATTTTAAGTTCATTGTTTAATCGGATATATGAAATATATATGTAAGATATATTTTGTTAGTGTTCCCTTTTATAAATATTACTGACTTACTCTCTACAAGAATTCTTTTTTAAATCTATTGGGATTTCAAAAACTATTCTGGAAAGGGACTAATATATTCAATCCAGAACAAATAAAATACTGAAGTTTCACGTTCCACTTGTTTCGTAAAAACTAAAAAAAATAGGAAACTAAAATATTGCATGACCTGCTTTTAAAATGCCTATTTCTTTAAACAAGAAATTTTATCTTGTTCTCTGACAGACATATTGCTGAGTTTGTAAATCATAAAAAAAAACCTAGTATTCAGGAGACGATGATAAAACTTTATTTTATGCTATCATGCATAGAGGTGAGAATAAATGTCTTTTGAATGCTTGTCAAAGTGTTCAAATTTAAATTTTACTTAGCAGCACTGAATATAAAAATGAACACTTATAAATTATGGTTCATACATCATCCATGATTTTTTATTTGACATTGGAAAGCTCTTTTTCTTTACATAGTGATATATTGTTTCAAACAGAATTATTTTTAAAAATCCTTTTACTTCTCAAGTATTCTAGCATTTAAAAATCAGTCTGCTAGCCAGAGTTAACTAAAAAAAAGTTCTGTTCAGATTTAAATATTTCCTTCATGCAGAGGATTTTATGGTTGAGCGGATAAGTGATTTGCATATATTGTATCATGCATATTTCGCAAGAATATTCTATTATGATGAAAATATTTTACAGTAATAAATATTTTCTAATGAGGATGTAACATATACTTGAAATATTAAAAAAATATATACTTTAAAATTATGTTAAGCTCAATTTTGTAAATTTAGATTAAATTTTCTATATATTATTTCATAATGAATGTCATCGGTAAAGGGAATTGTTATGTATCAGAGAAATAAAACTAATGTTTTAACTTTTAATGCGTATGAATCTCTCTCTCTTTTGACGAACGATAGTTGAATGGTAAGGCACTGCTCTTCGATACCGGAGTTTCAAGATTCAAATTCCGAAAATAAAAAAAGAAAAAAAATGAAAAAAAGTTATATATGTCAGATTTAAAAATATAAAATTAATATTTTAGAGGTTAAAAGGCAGAAAAAGCACTTTTTAATTACAGGTGCATGAATCGGTAATAACTTCATATAAAAGCGCTTGTCGCATAATAATTGAAAGAGTGCGTCTTAAGAACGGGTTCCTGTATGAACCTTAGCCAAATGTAGCTTCTTTCTTTGAGTGAGGACGCAAGCCACTAGCTGCCATGTTTGATATTTGGATGTGAAATTGTGCACTAGTCATGAATAAACATATAATCAAGACATCATCAGTTCTTTGAATTGTCTTAGCCATGTCAAATATATATAGCTGGAGTATGAAACAAAAAAGTTATATATTTATATATATATATATATATATATATATATATATATATATATATATATATATATATATATATATATATATATATATATATATATATATATATATATATATATATATATATATATATATATATATATAATGTCAGGTCTAGAAAAGGGGGTAGTTGGAAATAAATGAGTTATAAGCTATTTTAAAAAGGGAACTCTTTCATAATAATAAAATAAATGAAAAACACCCACGCCGCGTAAGCTTCTGGGATCATCCTGCCAAGCGGAAAGATATTTGAAGAAATTTGATGATTAAACGAACCGATATGAGTCAGTTAGCGCGTGGACATGCACTCTACGCTTGTCTTCGTCTTCAACAGGTGAAAATGGCGCTAGTTTTGCTTTTAAATGAAACGATGATTTAAAAAACTTATTATTATCAAAAAAGTTTTCCGTTCGCCTTAACACTGGATCATGATATATATATATATATGTATGTATGTATATATATTATATATATATATATATATATATATATATATATATATATATATATATATATATATATATATTATATATATATATATATATATATATATATATATATATATATATATATATATATATATATATATATATATATATATATTATATATATTATATATATTATATGTATATAAATTTCTTATTTCTATACTCCTGCTTTTAATACACAATGGTGTATTAATTAGCAAAGATTTTTGAGAATTTAGGGTAATCCATTTTCTGTCTGGGTATTTTCTTATTTTCCTGCACCGTTTACTATCTATCAACGAACAAAGAAAAAAATTAGAGCATACCAAGAAAACTTAACGTTCAGTTTTTCTAGAAATAGACGATCGGTGAACAAAAAAGGAGCTGGAGGAAAAACGGCAGAAGCGGCAGATGGAGATTGTGTTATTGTTCGAGTGGGGAGGGAAGACAAACAAAATTAGATCACTCCAGGCAGCACATTAGGGCTTATCGATCCACTTGGGAACGATAAAAGCATACCTCGGCTACAGATACCCAATTTGTATTGATACGATGCTAAAAGATTCGTTTTCTGGAATTTCTTCTTACTAAAATAACCAAATATTGAAGTGTTCCTTATATTGTGCCCCTAAGTGGAATTATTTAAAACATATTCCCTCTTTCGTGCTTAAACATTGTGTGCGGGTACATTTCACAGCGGAATTGTACCGGGATCGGGCATTTTGAGCTTAAATTTAGTTATTCAGTTCATTCTCCATAGATCAAAAATTATTTAATTTTTTAACCAATGTTTCGTATTTTATATTAAAATATACAAACAAATATATAAATAGAAATATATAAATTATAACCATAAGATTTTTGTAAGGAAAAATATATTTTTTGTGAATAAATTTATAAATGAACATGTACCGGAAAGTTAATATTTGCAATATGTATAAACTATATTTTTATTGAAGCAATCTATTTATTTTATTCTATAAACCAAAACTTTAATGGCGTGTAGCATTTTAAGATTTATAAAAAGATTTATAAAGGTAAAAACTCTTCAGAAACTGATTTTTTTTTAATTAGACTTTATCACTCTATAAAATATATTACTTGGGATTGAGATTCTCAACATATAAAAGAAAATTTCCTATTTGATATAAAAATGTAGGTTCTAATTTTAATATCTCAAAATTTATTTTGTGTATAAATGGATCTATATATTTCACTTAGTCTATATATTTTACGATTTTTTAAATTGTATTGTTCCATATTATATAACTAAGGGATTTTTTTAGGATAGATAATTAGGGAATATCTAGGAAAATTTTATTCTAAACAGAGTAGAATTTTTATATTGAATCAAAAATACTTTCCGAACTTAATCCATTGTGTGCGAGTACATTTCTTAGCGGAATTGTACCGGGAACAGGTGTTTTGCGCGTAAATTTAGTTATTCAGTTAAATCTCAATAGATCAAAAATTATTTAATTTTTTAACCAACTTTTCGTATTTTATATTTAAATATAGAAATATATAAATAACAACCAGAAGATTTTTGTAAATGAAAAACATATTTTTTAGTGAATAAATTTATAATAGTATCGTAAATATGAAAACTCAAATAGAAATAGTAGTATATAGTTTTAATTTTTTCGAATTATGTTACATATATAACTTTTTTACATTATAACAAAAATGAAAGACAAGAATATTCGGCTTCGTTTTGCTGTATATACCGTTAATTTTGTACCCACAAACAAACCATGCTGTTCCAATAACCCGTACTAGTACGTGATTCGCGCTCAAGTATCAGTAGTCAGAAAACGTATTAGTACGTTTCCCGCATACGATTTGTAAATATTT
Organism: Pardosa pseudoannulata; assembly: GCA_032207245.1. Lineage (NCBI taxonomy): Eukaryota > Metazoa > Arthropoda > Arachnida > Araneae > Lycosidae > Pardosa > Pardosa pseudoannulata. The sequence goes on from CM063506.1 coordinate 12,284,541, forward strand.
ATAGTATCTAAGTCAAAAAATGGAAATATAAATAAAGTAAATTTTGTTCTTTTCTAATATCAGTAGTTATATTTTATGATCAATGAATGTACACTTGGTAGAATTTAGTTTATTTGTTACATCATATAAATGTTTTGATGTTAAAAGAGTCTGAATACAATAAACTCGTTAACCAACCAAAAAAGGACCAGAGATAAGGCTGTGAAGCAAAATTACGGTTAAAATGGAAAATGAAAAAAAAAGATTCAATTGATTTAAATGCTCTTTTCTAAAGTTCAAGTAAGCATTTATTAATTGTATCAATTGATTACAAAAGTTTTACAAGCCATTAGTAGGAATATTTAAAAATTCAGTCTTTTCTTCTGCTAAAGACTGAAAATTCGTCAATTCGCGGCATAATTTCAGAATTTTTTAAAAGCATCCCATCAATGGGTGAAGCCGATGAGTGTTATTTGATTTCGTACAAAACCATTTTAAATGGTTAATGCTCATAAAAGTGAAATTTCCAATTTTTTAGAACCTTTTTACTCACTTTTTATTAAATTTCCGTACTTAAATTCATTAAGGCTGATTAAAGAGATCTGGTTTTACGGAAGCGTGTTAAGAGAAAAACTACTGTATTAATATTAATTAAATTTTATTTCTTCATACTTCATAATCCCTGTTAAAACTTGATATCTACTGTCACAGTTCTTACTTTTCCAGCTTGCTTGTTGTTTCTCTGCAACTCTTTAAAAAATATATAAATTGCGATTTTGAAAGTCATTGTGTTATATTATGAAAATTGTGTCTTATGATACGACCTTTCAAGAGATTATTTTGAAAGATAAAGAACTCATTACTTTCTCTAAAGATTAACCTTACATGGTAAGCGTATAAGACGATTATTTTTGGGTGTCCATTTAAATGTATTAGTACATAAAATGTTACATTATGCATTATAACGCTTAAACTGCAATCGTAAAGAGTCTTCATAAGACATGTGACACACGTAAACAAACCACAGATTAGATTTCCGTACAATCTAATTTGGAAGCTTTTCAAAAATGCAGTAGACAAGAGTTTTTCCGGGCATTAACCGCAGTTGATACTTTTAAATAGAAGACGGTTTTACATAAGTTAACTTCACACTTACAGACATATAGGGAGAACATATAAAAGCTGATATCAAAGTTAACTTGTATGAAGCAATCCAAAAATATTTAATTAGAATTATATCTCATTCCCACATTATTTGTTTCTCGTATGCATAATATAGAGAAAGTATTGTAATAATCCAAAGTTTTGACCTCGAGTATTGATGGATCTTTCTGAATCCGAAAATAACATTTATGTCTGTCTGTGTGTGTTCGTTTGTACATGTATATCCCTATGTGTACATGACAACTTAAATATGATTTGACTTAGACAAAATAGAATTGGAATACGTATAATTACAGTAAAATTTTAGTTTTCTACCAACTTTTGAATTACTTGCTGTAGTCAGGAATATCAGTTTATGTGGAACTTTTGGTTACTGAATTTCTACTTTCGGTTACTTTTCAATTAAAAACTGATTATAGCTATGTATGTGCGTCTACTTTTTACGTTTTTTTACCTAGAAGCTTAATAGCACCAAAGGTACCAAAAATAAAAGGGAAATAAGCCGAAAAATAATATAGGTCTTTTACATTCCGAAATTAAAATTAGTTAAAATATATTAATTCAAAACCGACTTAAAAAACGTTTTATTATGTGACACATTCTTTTCCATTGTTGACTTGGCATGAATAAAAAAATTGAGCTTCTTTTCATTGTTAGCATCATTTACTTCCGATATGTTTATGTATGATACTGATTAAGTCACGTTAGCTTCAGTCAGCAAAGGCATCGTAATCTGAGAGTAGCGGGATTGAGGCTCCATCTGACCAAAGATACGCCATGTTCATAAAAAATGGCTAGGCGCCTAAAATAGATCAGTGGTTACAATGTCCTCCAAGCTCCCAAACGATACCTCTTGAGGTAGGAGGCCAAACCTGGAAGTTTTCTGCTTGGTCCCTGCTTCTAAATTACGAGGACCCACTCTTAGACATGTAACCTCTCTAAGCAATAGCAACCGTCTTTCTATGATAAATTGTCGTATATTTCAGCGTATAAGACGATACTTAAAACCTAAAAATGACCCCTCAAAATCCGAGGTCGTCTTATACGACAGGTACAAAAAAATATTGATTGCAAAACACCATTATAAAATGAATCACGTTACTCACCAATGTTTTCAAAATCCTGCAAAATCCTCATCTGAGGGCTCAAGTACATTCTCACTTTCATTGTTCAGTTCATCATATGGGTCCCATTCTGTATCTAGTGAGTCGAATTCTGCGTTGTCATCAGAATCCTATAACATATCGTCTTCAGTGTTATCCATAGCATTAGAAATCCCACTCTTTTTAAGCGATTTTATCACTGTTTCCACTTTTACTTTTTTCCATGATTTGATGACAAAAGTACACAGCATATCAAGTGACGCGCAAGCATATCTCCAACTTTTGCATACAACTCTTCGCCATTACTCACCCATTCATTCCATTGTTCACACATGTTGTCTTTGAATGGTTTATTAATTAAGACATCTAAAGATTGTAGGACTGAAGTTAAACCACCCGATATGACAGCAATGTTAGTATTATTCCGTCCTAAGCGATTTTTGGTGTTGCAAGGTGCTAAAAAATTAATGCTCAAATCGTGAGTTCCGTATATCTACACATTACAGTATTATTGAGAATTTTGGGGTCACCTTATATGGCGGATATATGGTAAAATTGTAAAAATTGGCTGAAAATTTATACCTCATCTTATCTGAAGGTCGCCTTATACGTGGAAATATACAGTATATGATTTTTAAATACACATGATACCAACCAACCATGATACTGAAGGGTTACTTATATTCACTACCCGGTTTCCGATGCTGATTATTTAAAATCATAAAATAAAGTGTTGGCGTAGCTAAAATACAGATATTATTTTTTCGATAGTGTTCATATGCTTTAAAGTATGTAAAAGACATGACTAGCAAAATGGTTACTTTTCTTTCCTATGAGTATTTGAGGAACTCGAGAGGTGGCTACCCCACATTTTTTTCTAACTGTATAAATATCTTCAGAAGCCATTGACACATTTCTTCCAAAAACTTCCGGAGTCTTCTCCAGTGTTGCAGTAACCGTTATTCCGGTATAGACTAACAAACTTTCTTCCTTATCCTTTAACCCTGAAGATAAGGGCGTTTTTTTCACTTCCTTTTTTTTTATTTCACATCATATAATGCGATGTGTTTGCACGCGGAAATAATCCTTTGTTTCCGAATCGTAAATAATTACAGAAATATCTTCAAGGAGAAATTGACGCCAAATGTAATGAAAAAAGATTTCCGCCTATTGTCTTGAAGGTTCAAACATAAATTTATTTCATATTTACGAAACAGATCTAACATGTGTGTAGATTTATAATGATCATATATTTAAAAGACAGTTTTTTAAATAAATAATGTAATATTGCATTCAAAAATATTTTTTCTTCGTGTCTAAAAATCCCTGACTATTAATTATGTACTTAGATTCCATTCCCAGAGAAAAAATGCAGTAATATTCTGTATACAAATAACAGATATGCATAAAACTGAAATATTATTTGCTGCTGATTTTTGTGACCACTATTTTTTAGAAATACCTTTATTTTATCTCGTAAATTTAAAAAACTGAAATATTTGTTCCGTATCTGAATTGGAGATATCTAATCATTTTCGCCGAATTCAACCTTCAGAAAGTCCTTCTGACTTCTAATAAATTCACAAATTAAATAAGCAGCCGAGGGTGTAAGTTTACATGCATATTGCAACAAATTTATACATGGATTACAGGAAATATACATGAATGAAGATGAATTAGTCATAACAAACAATTTTGTTCTATTCCAAGCAATAACTACAGGGAATCCTATGTCGTAAATCGTCTGCTCTTCTGGCTATAAATTTCCACATTGAACCATGTACCGATTTAGATACATTTCATTGGATGATTTATATGTATAAAGTTATACATTTATATGTTCTTCAGTACAAAGATAATATCTCATACCGAAAGATCTTAATATGCTGTCTTAAAAAAATGTTACCATTGTAGTTTGATTAAATTAATCTTTAAACTTATTTCAGTAAAAATTTCACCTGGTTGGCATAATTGGTAGAGCATTTGCCTACCCCGCTGGAGGGTGTGGGTTGAAATCCTGCGTAACGATTCTTTGCCACTTGTGTTATCCCTTCATAGTGATAGTGTTGGCCACCTGCATGATGCTCCCTTAATAAAAATGAGCCGAACGATGGCGGATTGGTTAGGGTGCTGCCCTTCGGTACCGGAGTTCGTGGGTTCGAATCCCACTGTGGCATGTATATTCTTAGTTCGGAATTGGCTTTAATCTGTAGGTCCCTGTCTCATTAGCCCTCGTGTTGCAAAAGAGTAGATCGTAGCACTCCAAACCAAACCAACCCTTAATAAAATGGTCAACCATTTTGCAACTCTGTCGTGGCGAATGTATGAATAAAAACGAGTGCTCTCGCATTAGAAAAAAAAAGTCTGTCAAAATGTTCTAAACAGTGAGTAAACTCATAAGGCTACACAGTATTTTAACGCCTTAATTTAAAGGAGGATGTGTGTTTTCTTTAATATGGTATTACAACTTTTGAAGATTTCCACCATTTTATGTATTTGGAATAAGCCATCTTTCCCTCAACATTCAGACTTATCAGTCTATATATTTAATTAGTAAATGTTTTTGTATAAAATTTGAAATAAAAGGGAAGAAAAGATGGTGGTTTCAAATACGTTTGTAATGAAAAGTATATTCGAGGCACAACTCAAAGGAACTATCAGAAATATTTGGGTATTGAGTACAATTCCTAGCTATTAACCGATTTTAAATTTCCCGACTTTCAAATGCAATCCGAAAAATAATAGCTACAAACAAAACAAAATTTCTTTCAGTGAAGTTTTGTTTCTTTAAGTAAAGTATTTTCTTCGATTAAAGAACCAATACTCTTCCATTTATCCCAAAGGACAATCTAATGGGTTTTAACTCTCATGTTCTTATTAGTTTCAAGTCAGTCAGGAATTTCCTTTTGCAATTCCATTTTATTGTGTTATGAAATTCTCATAAGCATTCAAAATATAAAATTAAATTTCATGAAATCGGAAATTAAATTTGAAAACTGAGTATCGATTTTTAAGTTACGCTAATGAAAAAAGTATAATGTAAAACTTCACTGCTGTGTAGAAGTCTTTGTACTGGGTCATTTTTTAAATGTGTTTCTACTGAGAAAAACATTTGATCTGTGCATTACATTTATTCTATGGTGGATATTAATATTTAATATTTGTGAAAATATACTAAATATCAAATACTATTCGTCAATTTGTCTAACTTTTCTGTAGTTTTGTATATATTTAAAAGTACAGTCGAACTTCGATAACTCTACTTCCTATATGTCGAATAATCCGCTAACTCGAACTTTTAATCAAGTCTCGAATCATTTCTATACTTTTCATTAAAAAACTGTCTGTATAACTCGAAGCGAACATCTTCTAAGTCAAAGTTTTTGGGATAGATTTTCCCGGTAAAAAACACAATTCAGTTCAAAACTTCGAATGTCAGTCCACTCATGTGATTGACATTGCAATTCACAATCATTCTTTCTGTGAATTGCAATGGCATCCACTTACGTCACACATTCTTGGAATGCTCTTCATCCCCTCCCCTCCGTTGTCCGAAAGGGTAAACAGATAGCAGTGAAGGGTAAACAGAAATTGTGGAAGGAAGGGGAGGTTGGAGTGGGACTGAACGAAGACTTCAATATGGTCAGTGTCTTAGGGGAGGGTTTACTTTGGGTTGGGGACTGTAGGAGGGAAGAGCACCTGTTTTGTGAGGGGTAAATTGGGTCCTTCCCGGCCACGTGTAGAAAAAGTTGCACATTCCTGATGATTGAGAGCCGAACGATGGTCGATTGGTTAGGGTGCTGGCCTTCTGTACCGGAGTTCGTGGGTTCGAATCCCACAGTGGCATGGATGTTCGTAGCCGTTCAGAATCGGCTTTAAGCTGTAGGTCCCGGTCACATTAGCCCTCGTGATTCAAAAAGTAGACCGTAGCACTCGAAACCAAACCAAACCACTAAACCTGATGATTGAGAACTGTGTTTCAAGAGCTATGGTTTCTTCAGTGCAAATAACAATGAAGCGAAAACCGACAATCGGGATCCTTTTGAAAGCATGGGTAATATGGATTTGGAAAAAGATTTCATGTGCACCGATGACAACATTGCAAAGTCAGAACTCTTGTACGAGGCAATAGTGAATGCAGTTTGCCGAGAGCCCGAAGGATATGCGGACGAAGAGGAAGCTGAAATCTCCCACCTCCAACAAGCACAGGACGCTGTTCACATCTTACAACAATACCTGGAAACCACCGAAGGTTCAGACAACACCCTATTTAACTGTGTTCAAAAATTAGGTGACATTGTGAATGCCAACAACCTTAAAAAATGTAAACAACAAAAAATAACTGTTTTTTTTTTCAAATGAGATTTACATGGTATGTATATTAATTAATATGTAATGAGGTCAAATTTTGTGAGTTTTAATAAACTTTTCAACCCCATTTTTCTATTTTTTTACATAGGCTATTAAAATTGAAATGCGTACAACTATAGTATTATGGCACATATCAAATCATTTAAATCATGTTGACCTATCTTAAGTGCCAGTAGAGAGGAATGGGAGGTAACTTCGATAACTCGAACTTCGGATAAGTCGAATATTTTTGGGGATTCCCTGGGACTTCGAGTTATTGAAGTTCGACTGTATTAGAATTTTATCTTTTGTTTGATATTTATTTTGTGATGTTACAAATAGATGAATTGCATAAATATTTTAAGAAATCTTTAATGTAATCCTGGAGTAGTAAAAACAATGTATTAAGTAAAGATGCCAGTAAAGATATTAAGTAAAGTCCTTTCGTTTATGAAAGAAATATTAAATTCATTCGGCTTTAAAACTTTAGTCAGGAAATAGGTTTAATGATTTATATTAAATTCCTATCATTTTTTCTATTTTCTAGGGTATCCTAATATTCAGAATAAACATTACTCAGTGTCGAAGGTAGTAACTTAACCTTGAACAAAATCGCTGGGGTTGACGGAAGAATTGGGTTTCCCCGTCTACTTGGCGATAATGGTTTGAATATGGTTGCCTAACATTTTTTCCTGATCTCCCCGTGTATAAACAATCTGTATCTATATTATAATTTATATGTTATTTGCATCCAAATCTCCCTGTGTTACTATTTTATATAGATTAAAAGTGCGCAACGCTTAAAAATTTTAAATATAACAAACCATTAATGGTTCACTATGGCTGATTTTTAATAATTTCGATCTGTTGCGTTTGTATACTATTAAGGGATTAATAGACCATGAATTTAAATGTCCGGTTTTTAAGTCGTTTTCTCTAATTAAGTAAGAGTATATAATTCTATTACGATGGCGCACTGTGATTAATTAAAGTCCTTAGAAAAAGCAAGAAATACAATATTTGGATGGATTACCTTTGTGTTTTAGTAAATATCGCCAATATTTTTGCCAAATTTGCCAAGGGGAACCCAATTCTTCTAATCGCTGTTAAAAGCTGGAAAACACTACAGTTTATTGTTAGTTTCTCGATCACTTCCATTTATAGATATCAATTCATAATAACTGTGGTAAATCGTTTCATTCATATTAATATATAAACAATTTGTATGCATACACATATGTGTGTGTGTGAAAGAGAGAGGCACAAACATATTACATGCCTATCATAGTCTATTTATAAGTAATTTTAAGAGTACCATAGTTTAAAAGCGATAACTTCAAGAAAATCAAATAATATTAATGTAAAACTGTAGATTTAATTATATTTTCCAAATCGTTATTGAAAAAAGAGGAAATGTAAGTGTTCAGTGGTTTACGATTACCTGTGTGTGTGAAACCCAAAGCTCAGAATAAGTGACAAGAAAATCTAACAGTTTTAAGCAAACTGTAATAGGAACAGAGTAGTATATTTAAGTATCTACATAGATTACAATTATCTTATTCTTTAAAGAAGTAGTGTGCTCCTCCTCGTACATATACGCTCTCAAAGTTATCTTATATTTCTTTATATTGGGGATAGTGATAGTCACCCTTCAATGCTTTTCTTTTAGTGAAAGTTAATGATAGAGCAGATCTTTGTAAAAGCAAAATGATGTACAGAATTGTAGAACTTAAAAATGAAAAAAACCTTTGTTCCATGTTTTTTAGTGTTAAACAAAACGTAAAAGATAGCTAATTGGGTCTAATTGTTCAAATTGTGCTCGATAAAATACTGTTGATATGATCAGTACACTGTTCAGGTTTAAAAAATTACCTTTTTCTAGACGATACAGAATCTTTATAGCTTTTGGCTGTAATCTTCAAGCTAACAAATGTATCATGATTCCTTTTGAATTTCCTTTTTTTGACAAAGGAATGTACCTGTGTTTTCCTAGTTCAAGAGGCATTTTTGATAGTAAGAAAACAAAAACCGCTTCAGACGGAATTCTGACGCCACTGTAATTAAAATTGTTCATTCACTCTTAACGCTGATCTTGAATGGCGAAGGGTGAAACTGCGATGACATAAGAGGGAAAACTGTCAAAAGTACACGCTTCCGAATGAACCGAATTTTTTTTTCCTCCGTCCGTTTCCCTTTTGTTGGTATCCAAAGGCTTTGAACTTCACGTTTTTTAGTCTGGCAGCTGTTCAAATCGTGGATAGAGACGTCACAATGCCGTTTATTCACCTGGACGCGATTCAAACACTTTCCTGCTTTTTCGTGCAGTCTTACTCACAACAGATATTTAGAAAATGTCTGCAAGTGTTTGCCGAAGAGAGATGAATTCAAAACATTTCACAAGTGGCATATTTCTTTTTCGAAATTTCGCATAAATCTTAGAATAGTTTGTCACGTCATACACTGAAAAAATATGGTCTTCAACTAACAAAATAACATGTTTATTGATAATAAAATTTTCAGTATTGGTTGACATGTACAAGAGATTCATTATTAGAAAGTCAGTTTCGCTTTGTTTAGTATATTGTGTCCCAAATGCATGCCCACAAATTGCACTAGGAAAAACTTGGATTTTATATTTTCTACGGATTTCTTTAATCACGTGTGCCGAACGATGGCCGAATGGTAGAGTGCTGCTCTTCGGAACCGGCATGGATGTTTGTAGCCGTTCGGAATCGGCTTTAAACTATAAGTCCCGGTCTCATTAGCCCTCGTATGCAAAACAGTAGCCCGTAGCGCTCCAAG
>CM063506.1:12303938-12336438 GCA_032207245.1 Pardosa pseudoannulata
CGCCATTTCTTTGTGAAGTGATCAAGCGGATTTCTGACTTGCTGTATTTTGCTGCAAATCTGGTTGTATTTTCCAATTATATTTTTTTCTGTTAATTATTTTTAATGTTGATTGTTTCAATAAATTTATTATAATTGCTGCTGGAGTAAATTGGGAGGAATTCAAAATTTCTGTATAAATAATTCTTTTTATTAGATTGCCGACACTTATTTTCGATTGTATTTGTTAAATTTATTGTGTAAATTGCATATAATATGTTATTCAGTGTCATTTATTTGTATTTTTTATTTATTTATTATATTTTTCAGGTATTCTTTTTTTTTTTGTATTTAATGATTCCGTATTTTTTATGTATTAATTATTTGTATTTAACGAGAATCCATCTTGGCGAGAAAAAAAAGATGCCAAAAACAGGTATTTTGCTTGGCGAGAAAAAAAGTCGCCAAACTTCCGATTTGGGGGGTATATCAAAGTAATTCCTAAAATGAATATTCCTGTAATGTCTAAATTTAGTGGTTTTTTTTTTTTTTTTTTTTTTTTTTTTTTTTTTTTTTTTTTTTTTTTTTTTTTTTTACCAATTGTCAGATCCTTGACATTGCTTGACAAGATATACCATTTTTACTAGTCAGTTTTATATGATTACGTATGAATCATAGCTGTCTTTAAACTCCTAAATAAAATAAATATTAATGTAATTTCTAAATTTAGTGTATTTTTTTTTTACCAAGAGTCAGATTCTTGACATCGCTTGACAAAATATAACATTTATACTAGTCAGTTTTATAAGATTACTCATAGACCATAGCTGTCCTTAAACTTCTAAATAAAATAAATATTCTTGAAAGCTCCTTAATTTCAACATGCTTTCCAAAAATATTCCTGAACGTTGTAAAAAAATTCTTTATTTTTCTGCTTTCAAATTGCCATGCAAAAATTTTTTTCTCGTGAAATTTGAAAGAAGTTGAATGGAAGAGAAATAAAGCAGACTATATAAACTCAAAAGGAATAAAAACTGTACCGCACTAAGTGACTAACTAAAAAACATCACAAAATTTTATGCATCAAAACATTTTTTTTTCGAGGGGAGGGGAAACTCTGCAATTTATATTGAAATTTTTTGAAGCTCTATTCAGAAACTCTATCTTTCTCTTAATCAAATAATTACTCAGTACAAGATTTAATATTAAAGCTTTGTATATTAATTTTTGTTTTCGATATTTTATATGTGTATATTCTAAGTTTTTTCAATTAGTATTATTATAAACTGATAATTAGATAAAAAAATTTCCTATAACCAATAGTTTCTATTAATTCTGATAATTATATCAACTATCGAATAAAAATCATCCGCAAATAATTATTTATTTGAGGTACAGCTTCAGTACAGAAATCATAAGTGATGTAAATTAAACATATTGAAAATTTCCGTATAAATGCATCTATAGTTTTCTGGGTTTACAAAGCTTACTGTAATTTTCTCAATGTACTATTTTTGATTTATATTTTGCAAAAGTAAATTTCTATGAAATTAATACAATAAAAATGACACGACGGTACAAAAAACTCACAAATACAAAGTATCTCATATATGGTTATATACTAAAGTTGTTCACTTATTTGCTCAGTAGTGTCCTGGAACTTTTTTGAAATTTAAATAAAAAAAAATTGTCCTCAAATTTTGTCGCTTATCTCTACTATGCTTGGATCACCACAAAAGTTTATCCGAGCGTAACTTCTAAGCTCTTGCCAATATTTAAGTCTTCATTTATGGCCATACGAAAAGGTGCAGTGTACGAAATGGAAATATATTTCATTCCAGGGAACAAATCGTTATTTTTGGGCTACCATTAAAAAAGCATTGCGCCCATTCAAAGGCGAGTCAAAAATGAAATTTTACGCCTGATCGGTCTCATTGATTGCCTTTGTCGTAGGAAGCAACATAAATTGCCCACTGCTAACTGAAAACACTGTTAGACAGCTAACTGATTTCATTCGCAAAGCTTAGTCTCCGAGATCAGAAAATGCGTTCATTGTACAGAACATTTTTATGCTCTAAATACACAGCATTCTGCTACAAATATTATTTTTGCTGTAAACAGAACGAGTTATAAAATTATATGCTTTGGCAAAAGAAAATCTGTGTCTGTAGAGATGTGGGTTGTTTCTAAATAGTATGTCTCAGCTGTTAAAATGTATGAAGTTAAATATTGGCAAACTCTCTTTGTAAAAGCTTTATAACTTTATAATTATTATCAAAAAGAAAATGCGTAGGACATTTCATATAAATGTATTTACCTTAAAATTACTACAATATTTATATTGCAAATAAATTATAAATACATTTGGCTCTGGGGTATTACTATTCGGCCTATTAAGAAACAAAGTGCTTATTTTCCCGATAAATCAATTTGGTAACATGTAATAAATGTAATTTTATACACATTCTGTCCTTGCCTGATAAGATCTAAGACAATAAATGCATGATGTATAAGATTTGAGATATTTCTTTGATAAAGTAAGATACAGAAGTTGATATGATATTTAGTACGTGACTGAAATGTTTTTCGCCGAACAACGAACCAAGCGAGGCGCTTTTTTTACTTTAGTTCATCATTATAATTTTTAGATTTATCATAAAGTTACCATGAAAACTAGTGGAATCTTGTTAGTGAAACTTTTTAGGTATTACGCATTTGTTTTTCGGCTTTAGACATTGTTGTTACAGGTTTCTTGTAAAAATAAATCTGGAATGTTTTTTTTTACATTTGTACATCACAAAACTTTGTAAAACACAAATTCTTTGTGTTTGTCTGTGTGAAAGCCCTTTAGCGGACAGTGGTTTCGCAGCAAACCCACGTATTAAACACCTTTTTTTTAAACTTTACTTTTTGGAGTACTTGACTTTATCTTTCTATAATTATTTAAGGCTCCAATCTCATACATCTGTGATGTATGAAAGCCAATGATTTAGAATCAAGAACATCTGCAATTAAAAAAATACTTTTTGGAGGCATGAATGATTTTAAATTTACAACAGATGATAGCTCTACATTTATTTTTTCTTTTGAAATATTTGTATTTAAACTTGAGGTACTTGAGAAGTCAGTAATTCAATTGATCTCACTTATGACCCCAAATAAATCTATCTGTACAAAAACACTTATAAATTGTTTAACTATTTATTTATTATACTACTTCAAAGATTCTTATTTATTGCTCTTTCAATATAGTTATACTTTAACCCTCCGAGTGCAACACATCTAGGAAGAAAAGTCTTTAAAAATACACTACAGGTTTACTGTGTTAGTGGCCAAAGCGTTCTATGTTTTTTCCTTCACCCTTTGTCGACTAGATTGGAATACGGGAAACCCACCCTCGTTACTGTCCCTTTGATTCAAGTAATAAATAGATATGTAAATAGATATTAAAGACTGTTAATTTTTAATGCACATAAAGCTCGTCAAGTCTCGAAGATCATCCCATAAGAAATAATGGATTCAAAAAGTACAAATAAAAATATTCTTTGAGAGACTTGTTTATATTTTTTTATGAAAGTCATTCAAGATATTCAAGTGGTCAATTAGAGATACATCTGTTACAGCAAACGAAATACTTCGAAATAGAGATTTACAAAGCCATAAAAAGCTATCGTCGTCTTTGCGCATCAGGGGGTAGGGGTTCATTCCTCAATAAATGTCACTAGAAGAGGGGTACATTTCCTAAACAATCGACATGACCCTCTTACCTAAAAACTCCATTGGGGAAAGCACTGGCAAAATGTACATTACATCCATTGTCGAAGTGTTTTTGGAGGTCGAAAATTGTACGTTTTGAAGACATCATCGGTGTAGTGGAATTGTTCGTGCGAACCACTTAGAAGGTTAAAAAAAGCATAATGTCCACTATGTACAAGGGGAGGAGTTTGTCAGTCAATCCTCAAATCCCCTAGGTATCCTCTAACGCAAACCCTCATAAGAAATGTAAAGAAAACTTTGGTGACCTTTAAAGGGTTAAGGGGTGGGTGTTGTATGACATTTTTATTTCATTTTGTTGTTCATTCTGCTTCTGCCTATGATAACATTGCATTAGTGTTATGGAATATTTCTGTTCAAAATTCTCAGAAATTATCAGATTTCAGAACTTTAAAAATACCTCTACTATTCGTAAATCTACAGTTTTAAAAAACTCTTAATGAACATACTTAATTCGTGTGCATGCATGAAAGGTAACTGTGTTTCACTTTCATGGAGAGACACGTTAGTTGTCAATTGAGGCCAAGGATATCAGCAGTTCTGTATGCATGGTTCACGCCTCTTTTGCCCGACATCGGTAGACATATTAAGCTTCGTCACGCTGGATTGGCTCGACGCCACTCTAAGTTAGAAAAGACTTCTAGCAAATCATGTACAAAAATGAAATCACGTTAGAGGATTGGACATGGAATAATTATTCCCATTTTAATTAACATAAATGTAAAAACATGAGCTTTCTATATCTATTACCATTTTGTAAAAATGTCTAAAGGCAATTAAGGGTGGCGTCACGTTTGCACTCCTCTGGACATTTAGAATTTTCCATTTTTCTCCTAATGGTGTAATCCGTATTGAAAAGTAATGATGATAGAAATTTCGTTGATGAGTTCGTATATAATAATGATGACCATTATAAAGAATAATCTAGTTCCATTTTTTCTTGAGGTTTGAAAATAATGTATGGATGATAAATGAGATTTCTTATTTTATTTCGAGTTTAAAAATTTACATTTAAACAAGTCTAATTTTGATTCAATATAAGTTAAACAACTTTTTGTATGTTTCAAATAGAACATTTTCCAGATCAATGATAAGGGTCTAACTTTGTAGGTCTAAAACTAAAGGTTTAAAAATTATACAGTTTTAATATATGAAGCAACAGACTTTTAAAAACCCTAATATATGCCCACATGTGAATAAAACAGAAATCCACTCACAAAAAAACTTTCGAATTTTGTAAATTAGAAGCTATTTTTATGTCAAATAGATGCTAATTACAGTGTAGTCCGCTTAATGTGATCAGTTTGGGACACCGTGATTTTTTGATAACAATAAACGATATGCAAAATTAGATAAATTTCCCCCTCACCCTCTTTAATTACCACGTACTAAATTTCAAAACAAAATGAAAAAACACACCTTATATTTATGTACTGTATATTATCCTTTAAAACATAATTGTATCCGTTCGGAATCGGCTTTAAACTGTAGGTCCCGGTCTCATTAGCCCTCGTGTGCAAAACAGTAGACCGTAGCTCTCCAAACCAAACCAAACCTTTAAAATATAAGAATTGTATACATAATTTAAAAATATTGATCAATTGTTGACTCTCTACAATTTTTTCTAAGAAGCTCATTGATAAATTGTTCGTAATCTAATCAACCTCTCACAGTGATTTAAAATTTCGATCTTTTGTTTTAATGTTAAATCATTTCGCTTTTTGGCTTCCGTATCGACAAGCTGCATGTAAGCGAGCAAGGAATAAAATGTGAATACGCGCCTTCTCAATTCCGAATAGAATTTGTTCCCTTCTGCTTATCTGATAATCATTGACCACCAGCAGGGTGTGCGTATTTCTGAAAAATTCCAGAAACGTGTAATTGAAGAGAATTCTTGGAAATTCAAACAACAGCGAAAAGAAAAGAATGGGTTCCTTCTGAAAATATCGTGAATATTCCTTTGCCAGTTAAAATGAGGTTCGAAACCTGATGCCATTAACCGATGTAACGATCTCATAAAGCGATAATTTTAACATACAAATGAATAGAGAAATTCGGGACCATGTGATTTCGATAACAATAAGCGATTGATAACATTAACCGCGATCACATTAAGCGGAGTTCTCCGTCTCATCCTTTTTATGTGAACTTCAGTTATATTAATAAGACCAATACATTTTATTTTATAGCCTGTTAAAGACTATTTTTCTAAATTTTTAACAGCTATTGGTTTTTTTTTATTTCAAAACGTCTGATAACTGTAATATTTTGGCTTACAAAGTAAACACAGTATTTTACTTCTATTTTATATAAAAATTTAGCTTCTAGTATACATATTTCAAATATTATCTATAAAATAAATTTTCATTTTTTTCATTTGGTATAATTTGTTTGAATTACTTGAAATGACAAATCTAAATAACTTTTTAAACTGCAGCGTTATTAAAGAACTCCTAAAAAATTTATTATAAAAGAAGTAGAACTTATTTTATAATGAACCGAAAAATAAAATGTTATAATACACATTTTAAGCCTTTAAATGTACTATGTTCCATTAAACAAAATCCCTATCACTAGAGAATATTTCTACAAATTCTTGACACATTCACTAACGAAAATGTTTTCTTGTTGGTTGTTAAAATCGATAAATATATCGCCTCAGAAAGTTGAGATATTTGTTAAAATTTTGACATAATATCGCCATTTATTAACCTTGACATATTTTATGGAGTTACATTTACATAAACTACTACTTGGCACAGAGGTTTAGAGTTGAGATCTTTTATCAAAAATAAATTATTTTCAATATATATGCAAGCGATGAGTATGAAAAATTCAATTTTCTGGTCTTACCGCTTGTCCTCTTAGAGCTCTAACGCTTAACGCTCGAAATAAACATTTTAGTGATGTCTTTAAAGTCAAATAACAGATAAATAATTTATCTTTGAACAGATTTGAAAAAATGTTTTTCAATATATATTTTCAATTATAATGAAAGCGAAATAAAACTTTTATGTTGTTGTTTCACATATTTGTATGATATACCGAAATTTCATACAAATAGAAAATTAAAGATATGCATCTCCCCAGAACTTCTCTGAAGCATATAAAAGGTATAGTCCACCTGAGATTTAAATATGAAGTCGAATTTTAATATTTACTCTTAAAACGGGGATAATTCAAGGGGATTCAACACTCTTAAACTTTTCAAAATATACATTTTTAGAAAAATATTGTAGAACCTCGATTATCCGAAATAATAGGGACCGAACCTACTTCGGATAATCGAGAATTCATCAATAATCATCTAGTTTAATATGTAGCATCGTCATTGGTGCAATAACATTCGATTGTTCTGGAACGTGGCAGTATGACCTTCCAAATTTCGAAACGGGATGTATTTTTGTTTAGAACAGGAATGTTTGATAGTGGAGAAGAATAGACTCATACCGAGAATTGTGCTTACGAGAAGTAATTCTGGAAAAGAGAACTCCAAAATATTTATCTGCACTCGTAGTTTGGAAAGGACGGTTTGCATGCAAAAGAAATGTCGGAAAAAAAACGTATGTTTGTAAAGAAAAAATTTTGGATTATAGTAGAAAGTGAAAAAAAAGTGAAGAAGAAACCGACTTCGGTTAACGTAAAGTTTCGGTTAGTCGAGGTTCGGATAATAGAGGTTGTACTGTATATATAAACATAGAATATTTTATTACAATTAAAAATTTCTTGAAAATAAATTTAATGAGTTATAGCGGAAAATGTATCAGCTGATAAATAGAAAATGCATTTCAAATGCAAATTTTAAAGTCATTTTTTAAAAACGATTTTTCTTCATTGCACACATGGATTTCTCTTGAACTACCAAATATATTTTAATAAATTTTTCACAGAATTAAAATTTGTTTACAGATTCCGTTTGAATCTAAATTTAATTACTTTGGTTCCAAAGAACAATTTTTATATCTTCTCAAAGACTTTTAGATATTCTTATCATGCTAATTATATTTTTAATCATATATAGGGACTGCTAAATAATATATTTTACGTCTTACGCTAATACTTTTCAATAAGCATTTTATGTGATATTTTGTAGTTTTATAGATTATAATAAAGTTGCAATATTGCACGTAAGTACCTGTTCTAAATTTTAACTCTAAAAAGGGTATTTCATTTTATGTTTGACTGATTTCTTATTTTACTGAGTATTCAATAACATTTTTCAAAAGCTGAGAGATTTATTTTTTAATTAAAAATCTGCTTACATTCAATTTAAATTTCTGGAGATATATAACGATCCAAATAATGCAGAAAATTTTTCTCCTATCTCTTGTTTCAGGCTGCTGAGAACCCTGTAAAAGAATCATTTGCTTTATTTCACATATTCAAATAATCTCAAATTACTTAACAGAGTGAAAAATTAAACATTATTTCTTCAAATCCTAAATACTTCTGAAAGTATGTTAAAGATTATCCACCTAAATTTTAAATATGCAGTAAAGTTTTGCATAATCTATGAACAGTGTCACTGCGTTGAAAAGTTGTGTAGAGTTTTTATCTGATGTCAGAGAGCAGCAAATAATATGACAGAAGGTAGTTACAATAACAGTAAAAGAAAATGTACGTCAATTGTTGAATTATTTATTATTGCTTTGTCTAACTCAAATCTCTATCTTCTAGTTAAGCAATTCTAAAAGAATATTAAATCTTAAAAATAGAAGAAACGAAGATATTCTCAGCTACATAGTAAATATTTAATCTGATTAATATCTAGCAGTTCTCTAAAAATATATAGAAGCTAATTTGAAAGAATCTGTTATACCTAGTGCATTTTTAACATAATGCATAACCACAATGAAAGCAAATATTATTTCATCTTAAAAATATCTATTTTTCTATTTAAACATATATGTTTGTAAGCATACTTCGGTTTTGAGCTAAAAACAAAATGTTTCAGTAAGTATAAAATAAAAAACCATGCAACAAAAATATGGAAATTTATTATTCAATAAATATGTAGATTAGATCTTTTATTTTATATGAATATTTTGAGCTGTTTTTATTAATTCGAAAATCATAAGATGTAATATTAAAAACTTTTTCTGGGGATAACAAAAACTTTGTTATAGATGTATGGTGCATTTTAAGTATTATAATTTCCTTGGAAGTTCATAGTTTCTTTTCTCAAACTTACGGTTATATTTAAATAGAGTTAAAGTACTTCCATCTGGCAGTGACTATAGCGTTAACTTCTGTTATATAAGAATCTTTCGGTATAGAGATACTTTTTTATAAATCTAAAATTTTTGCTGTTATCTATATTTCCCTATTATTTTTATTTCGTACTAGGAAGTAATAAACAGTAAAAATTCAAAATTATACTCTGCAATCTGAAAATAATATATTTTAATATTTTTAACAGACTAAAAAAGCATTGTTTCAACTGCTTAAAAGAGTTAAAACAATTACATATAAATACGCTCATATTTCTGTTGTATTGTAGAGTTCAGACACTGCATCTGGTTGAAACCAATAGCGCAACTGTTCATTATATTGAGATTTTTGGTTAGAAGTTTTACAGATTACTATCAGAATTGAAAGTGCACAAGTATATATTGCAACAGCCTTGAACGTGCATCGAAATGTGTTCAGAGACGATCAAAATGAGTTTTACCCTTGAAATCTGTAAAAGAATTTTTAAGCTATTACAGTACTGCTATTACAAGGAAGTCAAAAGTTACCTTCTCATATAATACAGTTTTTTATTGTTATATTCTACTCTGTGTTGCATGATTAGCTCTTTAACCAATAGTTTATAGAAAAACTCTCTGTATATGCATACATATAAAAAAAATCAGCTCTTATTAGAAGGCCCAATCCGAATAATTTTGTATCCTTTGATAGCAAAAATATTACTCCTGTTATCCACCTGGGCTCCTATTCCAGTTTTTATATACTATGACCTACTATGACTAACAGGACCTATCTATGTATAAAGTATAATCAAAAAGATAAAAATACAAATTTTATATTTATTAAAACAAATTCAGATTTAAAATATATATTTTACATTTAGATTCAGATTTAGATGTATGATGTTCATGTAATATTTGCCTTTACAATATATTTGTGGCTAAAAAATTGTACTTATCTATACAGTAAGGTAATCTACGATCCTATGATGTGATTATTATATTTTTAATATATTAAAGTATATTATATAGTATAAATTTAGTATATTATTATTGTTATTAAAGGTGGCCCAGACTTTGGTAGATCTTGCCCTTTTACTTCATCCAGTACCAGCGAAACAGAAAATGCTTCTGTTTAATATGTAAATATAAATATTCAGTTTTTTGTAAAAATTTGCAATTGATTATAAATTTTGCAATATCACAAATCTAATTCAATGAAATGGGAAATTACTTCACTGAGGAGCAAAGGTTGAAGCTAAGTTCCGATGCTGTGTAGAAACTGTATTAAAATGATATTCACTATTCAAATTTTATTCCTAGACGAAATAATACTCACTTTTAGAAATTTAAATTAATAATCAAAGTTCTGAGTACATAAAACATGTAAGCAAAGTTCTGATGTGTGTAGAAACTGTATTAAAATGATAGTCACTATTCATATTCTATCCCAAGAGGAAGTAATATACACTTTTAAAATTTAAATTAATAATCAAAGTTCTGGGCACATAAAACTTGTAAGCAAAGTTAAGATGATGTGTAGAAATTGTATTAAAATGATAGTCATTATTCAAATTTTATTGCTAGAGGAATTAATATACACTTTTAGATATTTAAATTAATAATCGGAGTTCTGAGCACATGAAAACATGTGAGTAAAGTTATGATGTGTGTAAAAACTGTATTAAAATGATAGTCACTATTCAAATTTTATTCCTAGAGGAAGTAATATACACTTATAGAAATTTAAATTAATAATCAGATTTCTGGGCACATAAAACATGTGAGTCCTGGACAAATATTCCGTGTACTCTGCTGGTAACAAGACCCCGCTTCTGTTTTTCCATAACATTCTTATAAAACTACCTAAAGTGCTACAAATAAGTAGATTTAGCTTCTGGAGTTATCACGAACCCTTGTCTAACGCGTACAACGGGGTATTTCTCCAAGTATCCGGTCTGATAACTTCGGCATAAGAGCCATTTAAATGATAAGCATGGGGAATCTGAGCATACAAGATATTAAACTCGTCATTTTTTCGTGTCGTCGTAACCTCGTCTCGTCAAAGAGCACCGCATGCGATGTCGCGTGCCAAGACAATTACGTCTCCAGTTTCAAGCAGCAAGAAGAGGTATTTCCGAGTCACGGTGTTTCCAACAGCGCTTGACGACTGAAATTGCAAAATAATTGTATTCCTTCAAATTTCTTTTTCTCTTCTGTGACTTGTTTCTTGCTTTGTACGTCCTTTAAGGTACTTACACGATTACTGTTTTTAATTCTCGATGCTTTCTTTTTTCTTGTCACCGACTGTTTGAAAATGCTTAAATATAGTAATTTTCATCGAGGCGGCATCATTTCAAATGTTAAAGTTTTGAATATCTAAGCATTTGTTTCAAGATTCATCTTTTTTTTCTTTTATCTTTTTTTTCTGGTATTTTCAAGATGGAGAATTTAACAGTTTCCTCCTTAAACAATAACTTTGTTTTCTTGATCAAAATAGGTAATAACGTTTTTAACCTATTCATGTCAGCATCGTTTAGCCGAATAAAAATTAACGAGTACCTTAAATCTAATTTCTGGTGATCTGAGAGTAAAATAAATAGGAAATTTAAACAATTTTGAATACTAGTCTCATATTCATTAGTGAAGCACTGTCATTTAAGAAAGCATAAAGGTCTTTTATGAAAAAATAAACTTTGTAATAAGACGTTTCTTTGCTATCACATTTAAATACTAATATAAAGAGAACTTGTGTTATAAATATTGTTATTCATCATCATTTTAATCAATTTAAATTTTGGTATGAGACTTAAAAAATTAAAAATTTTGGTAAAATGACAAAATTTTAAATTATAGCAAATATATAAAAATGTAAGAAATTATTTATAGAATTGCATTCTGAAGTAATATAAAAATTCTATACTGCCCCCCCCCAAAAAAAAAAGACACTAGGCTTTAATGGGTTGAATTATCAACTACTTAGAATTAAGCATTTTTAGGTATTGAAAAACACTATAGAAATATCTATTTGTATGTATTTTATTCTTTAAAGTATTAAAATTTTGCACAAGATTCTTTTACAGATTTATAAAACAAATATACCTTAAGTATAATATTTGATACTAGATACTTATATTGTCAAATAAAATTTATCTCGTATTTTCCAGGCATTCGTAGATTGTAAAAGATTGTAATATGACATTTAACAGAATTATGTTTTCAGAGAAAGTGTATGCGGTCTGGCATAATTTACAATTTCTGTTTTCCAGGTTTTTATTGCTAAAAGTTGATTAAACAATTTCCAATAACAACTGTCCTGAAAAAAAAATTCAAATTGCCTTTAAGTCTAAGTATCAAATCATACAATATATTTTTGAATCTTTTAATAATATAACTAATGAACATCAAAATGCGATTTAAACTACTGACAGACGAAAATAGGTTAATATTTTACTATCATATATGACCTATAAATCTCCAGGTTATTATTTAATTAATAGGGAGATAATATTTTACCAATTTCCTTACTCTTTTAGGAAATTAAGAATGCATACATAATTCAATTTTTTTTTGAGGGGGTAGGGAAGAGACTAAGGAAAATATTTTTAACTTGTTATTTAGCATATTACTTTGAATGCGAAAACAGAACTCTTTCTGCACATTTTAAATTATTCAAATTGCATTTTCTTTCGACATAAGTTATAACTTCCTGAAGAATATTTTTTGTACTTAAAGAATGTAATTATCGATAGCGGAAGTTTGTATTATAGATTTTTAAAATGTAAACTGCATTAAAAACATCTCATCTCTGAAAGAAAAAAGAGCTAATTTGTATACTTCAACAGATTAACAATAATAAAAAAATTGACATACTTCCTGTTCTTAATGATATATAAAGTTATTTGGATTATCGACGATTATAGTTTTTCTTTTGAAAAGAGATTACCAAAATATCTCTATTGCATTATGCGGTAGTTTATTCAAGCTTAAGTTTAAGTAACATCAATTAAATGTAATTTCTAGGGTATTTGCTTATTAATAGTAAAAAGTTTGTACCTGAAATCATGTGAACATTTTTTTGTATTTGTCATAACGCACTGAATAAATTATTCAAATTCCATAGTTTATGTATCAAGATCACCATGTTCCTTTTTTATAAATCTTGTTTGTGTGATTTATTTATTAAGTACAAAATACAGTATATATACAGTATGTATTGTAACGTACAAAATATCAATATATACTGCAAAAACATTTTATATAATCATTTCTTTTTTACATTAAAGGGAAGTAAATCCTTTAAGCGATATTTTTAGTATATTTAGTTTAAGCATGTTTAGACTTTTGCTATAAATGTAACACTGAATAAAATAAGGTTAGAACACATTACGTGATTATGTAACAGAATAATAGTGTAAAAATATTATATGATATTAAGTTATAAGAAGAATGAATTACTTCACTCATTGCCAAACGCTGGCCGATTGGTCAGGGCGTTGATAGTCGGTACCGGAGTGCGTTTGTTCGAATCCCACTATGTCAAGAATGTTGTAACCGTTCGGAATCGGCTTTACGCAGCAGGTCCGAATCTCATGAACCCTAGTGTGTAAAACAGTACACCGTGGCGCTCCAAACCAAACCAAACTTCACTCATTTTAGAGCTATTGTGAGGTCTCTTAGTTTGGTAAGGATTTAAAGTGGAAATCAATCTTCCAAAACTGAATTAAAGACTCCAATATTGAGTTCTTTGTAAGTTTTTTAAATTATTAAGTGTACTTTTTAAGTGCTAACAGATTTTATAAATTTCTAATTTTATCATATTCCGAAAGAGATGTACAAAATACTTTAATTTCCTTTGTAACTTCTGAAATGACGAATATTAATAATTAAAAAAAGAAATTTTCAATTAATGATAATAGCATGGTAAAGAATTAACTAATCCTTTACAAGTTTTTTAAATATTGCATTAAATGAAAATACAGATTTAATTTTGCAAATTCCAGTTTCACACTTTCAAATACATTTCATTGGCTATAGATCAGTTACAAAGGAGAGAAAGTAGCAACAGAAAGTAAATCAGCTTTAAAGAAAGTATAAAAGAATTAACAAAATTGCACTAATGAACTTAAAGTGTAATATGCAATTCTTTCTTAAACACTCTAAAACTTTTCTCTCGGACAAATGTTATATCGGTGCACAGGGCGCATAGTACTTTTCCAAGACTTAAAATCTTAACTATAACGTTTTTTTCGATTCATCGAAATATTGAATATTTTGCTCCTTTTAGAAAGAATATTTTACGAGTTCTTTAATAACTCTCTCTCTAGTTTTCTAATTTCAAGTAGTATATTTTTATTTAAAACATAAAAAATATACTAAATGAAAATCTAATTCATTTACCGGAAAGTTAATATTTGTAATATGTATAAACTATATTTTTTATTGAAGCAGTCTATTTATTTTATTCTATAAACGAAAACTTTAATGGTGTGTAGCATTTTAAGATTTATAAAAAGGTAAAAACTCTTAAAATATTGATTTTTTTTTTGTAATTAGACTTCATCACTCTCTAAAATATATTACTTGTAATTGAGATTCAAACATATGAAAGAAAATTATTTTCTATTCGATATAAAAATATAGGTTTTAATTTTAAAATCTCAAAAGTTATTTTGTGTATAAGTGGATCTATATTTTTTTCACTTAGTGTATATATTTTAAAAATTTTTAAAATTGTATTGCTCTATATAACATAACTAAGGAATTTTTTAGGATAGATAATTAGAGAATATCTTGGAAAATTTTATTCTAAAGAGAGAAGAATTTTTATATTGAATCAAAAATACTTTTCGAACTTAACACATTGTGTGCGGGTATATTTCGCAGCACAAATGCAGGAGCGGACGTTTTGCTCGAAAATTAAGTTGTTCAGTTAAATCTCAATAGATCGAAAATTATTCAATTTTTTAACCAACTTTTCGCATTTTATACTGAAATATATAAAAAATATATATAAATAGCAATATATAAATAACAACCATAAGATTTTTGTAAACAAAAAATATATTTTTTGGTGGATAAATTTATAATAGTATCGTAAAAATGAAAAATCAAATAGATATAGTAGTATACAGTTTTAATTTTTTCTAATTATGTTATATATAAATATTTATACATTATAAAAAATGAAAAGAGCAATCATAAAATTAATAATGTAAAAACTAGTTTTTATTTATCCAAATTTTTCCAGAATTTATGTAGTAGACAAGAACATTCGGCTTCATTTTTCCTGTATATACCGTTATTTTTTTTACCTACAAACAAACCATGTCGTTACACTCACCCGTACTAGTACGTGATCAGCGCTCAAGTATCAATCGTCAGAAAACGTACTAGTACGTGTACAATAGGTTAAAAATTTTCATTATAATGGCCTATGGCCATTTTAAGGCCACTTTAAGGCTGAAGACATAAATGCAAATATATGTAATTTTAACAATTTTAGTGCTATTAATAATTAGAGAATACTGCAAGACACATAGCTTTAATAGCTATAGAATTATTTAATTACGGAGAAAATTATAAGAAAGATGGCTTCCCTCTCCAGAGTAAACTATTAACAATGTTCTTCCTCGCACGCTTCATTTCTTCTTCTTACCTTATCGATTTGAACGCAACAGTTGAAGCCACCGGAGTATTGTGTTAAGATCGGGAATCGCCCCATCACGCGCATCATTGAACTGTCGATTGAAAAGATGTTGGGCAAAAACAAAGAATCGTTATCTTTAAGGAACTGTTCTGTAACAAAACGCATCGTTCTTCGTTGCACTGCAAGAAAGCTTCTAAAACGGATGCCTCTGAATTACTCACAAGCGGTCAAAGGGGTTGATACCAACCTTCACATTCCTAGCTAATGCCCATTTAAAAGTGATGCGTTGTTTTCTTATCACCTGCTAAAAATCAAAATTAAATTACAGCTTTTAACAGAGAACTTCATAGTTAGACTTGATCACTATCTGTACTGCCTTGAACTAAATGTAATAGAGTTTTTAACTGGCATTCGTAGCAAAAAATCATCAAAGCATGCTATATCACTACATTTTGACAGAATTAAAATGACTTCAAAAATCATTTTACATACTTAAGAAACCATAATTTGAAAAAATGATCATCTTCCCATTGTTGTAAATGATAACGTAACCAGAGATTTTAATGCTATTTACGTGCAACAAGTTAATTTAATTAGTTAAGTCAGTATTAATTTAATAGTTTAAATTAATACTGCTTTATTTTCTGAAATGTATTACACGTTATCGGAAAAATATTCAAGATATCTAAATTAAAATTAATATGTTTGTTTTTCTAAAACTCTTTCATGACGTTTACCTCTATTTATTCTTTCAAAACTTGTTGCCTATCTTAGAAAAGAATTAAAGGATCACAAAATAGTCATTCGATTAAGATTCTTAAAGTCAGATGCGAAATTGTAGAATTGCTAAATTGAGTTAAGATTTTTACAGAGAACTTCCCGGTTAGTACTTGATCACTATCCGTAGTGTTCTTAACCAAATTTAATCTAGTTTTAAACTGGCATTAGTTCGTTTAAAGAGTTATTAAAGCATGTTGTAGCAGTTTTAATTTGATAGAAATAAATAAAACAACTTCAAAAATCATTTTACATATTTAAGAAACCATAATTTGTAAAATAACCATTTTCCCCATTGCTGTAAATTATAACGTAACCATAAATTTTAATACTGATTACTTGTAACACGTAAATTGAATTAGTTAAGTCAGAAATACAAATCTCTTTAAAATAAATTAATCCTGCATTATTTTCTGAAATATATTACTCGCTATCGTGAAAATATTCAAGATATCTACATTAAAATTAATTTGTTTTTCTAAATCTCTTTCATGTTATTTAACTCTATTTATTCTGTCAAAACGTGTTGTCTATCTTACAAAAGAATTGACGGTTTAGAAGATAGTCATTCGATTTTATTCTTAATGGAAGATTCGCAATTGTAGAATTAATAAATTAAGATTTTTACAGATAACTTCATGGTTAGTACTTGATCACTATCAGTACTGTTCTTAACGAAATTTAGTGTAGTTTTAGACTGGTATTTGTCTATTAAAAAATCATTAAACCATGTTGTAGCACTTTGAAATTGATAGAATGAAAATGACTTCAAAAATCATTTCACATATTTAAGAAACCATAATTTGAAAAATTATCATTTTTCCCACTCTTGTAAATTATAACCTAACCAGAAATTTTAATGCTGTCTTCTTCCAACAAGTTAATTAAATTAGTTAAGTCAGACATACAAATCTCTTTAAAATAAATTAATCCTGCATTATTTTCTGAACTATATTACTCGCTACCGTGAAAATATTCAAGATATCTAAATTAAAATTAATATTTTGTTTTTCTAAACCTCTTTCATGTCGTTTAATTCTGTTTACTCAGTCAAAACTTGTTGCCTATCTTAGAATATATTTGAAGGATTGTAAGATAGTCATTCGATTATTATTCTTAAAGTTAGATGCGAAATTGTAGAATTACTAAATTAAGTTAAGATTTTTAGAGAACTTCATGCTCAGTATCTGATCACTGTACGTACTGTTCTTAACCAAATTTAATGTAGTTTTAAACTGGCATTAGTCCGTTTAAAGAATTATTATAGCATGTTGTAGCAGTTTTAATTTGATAGAATTAAAACGACTTCAAAAATCATTTTGCTTATTAAGAAACCATAATTTGAAAAATGATAACCAATTCTCCCAGTATTGTAAACTATAACGTAACCAGAAATTTCAATGTTGTTTACTTGCAACAAGTTAATTGAATTAGTTAAGTCAGACATACAAATCTCTTTAAAATAAATTAATCCTGCATTATTTTCTGAAATATATTACTCGCTATCGTGAAAATATTCAAGGTATCTAAATTAAAATTAATGTCTGATTTTCTAAATCTCTTTCATGTCGTTTAACTCTATTTATTCTGTCAAAACTTGTTGGCTATCTTAGAAAAGAATTGAAGGTTTAGAAGATAGTCATTCGATTTTATTCTTAATGGAAGATTCGCAATTGTAGAATTGATAAATTAAGATTTTTACAGATAACTTCATGATTAGTACTTGATCACTATCCGTACTGTTCTTAACCAAACTTAATGTAATTTTAAACTGGCATTAGTCCGTTTAAAAATCATTAAGTTATGTTGTAGCCCTTTGAATTTGATAGAATTAAAACGACTTCAAATATCATTTTACATATTAAGAAACCATAATTTGAAAAATAACCATTTCTTTCAGTATTGTAAATTATAACGTAACCAGAAATTTTAATGCTGTTTACTTGCAACAAGTTAATTGAATTAGTTAAGTGTCAGACATATAAATATGTTTTAAATAAATTAATCCTGCATCATTTTCTGAAATATGTTACTCGCTATCGTGAAAATATTCAAGATATCAGAATTAATATGTTTGTTTTTCTAAAACTTTTTCATGACGTTTATCTCTATTTATTCTGTGAAAACTTGTTGCGTACCTTAGAAAAGAATTGAAGGATTATAAGATAGTCATTCGATTATTATTCTTAAAGGCAGATGTGAAATTGTAGAATTGCTAAATTAAGTTAAGATTTTTAAAGATAACTTCATGGTTAGTACTCGATCATTATTGGTACTGTTCTTAACCAAACTAGCATACAGCCCGTCATATGACGGGATCAGTAAAATTTTTAATTTTCCAGAGTTGTAAAGTACCCTACAAGGCAAGTAAAAAATGGTTTGTTTTTTGTGTTTTGGTTGTCCAAAATATAGCGAATCGATTTCAAACAGTGTGGTTATGCATAAAAAACAAACACACAAACGAACAAACTTCTTAATTTTCAAAGATATATAACTTAAACGCTAGATATTTATTAGTCCGTGAAATAGACTCCTAGACTTTTATAAAAAATAATTTGTTGTTAATACTGGTGATTAAATTTTCATTGCAACAAAAAATAATCGAGGATTAAATTTAAAAATTTAACATTATCACATATGTACCTAATCTATTATTTAAGCCAAATATAAAAGAAAATTATTTTCGTAATATTAGTGATAAAACGTATGAAAGTAATATAGACGATATTTAAATAATTTTAAATAAGGAATGATTAAATATGAACAAGATGATGATTAAATAAGAAATGTTTAAAGGAATAACGTCATAATGCTAGAAAAAATGTTATTTTTACCTATTTATTATGAGATAAATTGATACATTTAATCGCCTTCTCTTAACCAGAGAAAATAGGGCTTGAAATAATGGCATTAAAATGCTCAAGAAAGGGAGGACCGAGTGATTTCGAATGTTTTAAAGACGACAATATTTTTCTCTATGATAAGAAGCATATTTATACCAATTTATTTTAGAATCGGATAGATAGTTTAGGAGAAGATAAACTTTAATTTTCTGCTATGATATAAAGCATTTTTATACCAATTTATTTCAGAATCAGATCGATGATTTAGGAGAAGATAAACATTACTCGCTATGAATTTTGCTAACCTTAACTCATCAAGAATCCAATATGGATTCATCTATCCATTCCAGGTCCAACCACTTCATAAATTCGATGACAGACGGACAGATAACTTAGGTTGTTGTTATATAGGGGATTTAATGTAGTTTTAAACTGGCATTATTCCTTTTAAAGACTCATTAAAACATGTTGTAGCACGTTGAATTTGATAGAATAAAAACGACTTCAAAAATCCTTTTACATATTAAGAAACCATGATTTGAAAAATGATAACCATTTCTTTCAGTATTGTAAATTATAACGTAACCAAAAATTTTAACGGTGAGTGCATGGAAAAAATTATTTGAATTTGTATAGTCAGCCATAGAAAGAGCTTTAAAATAAATTAATACTGTATTACTCTCCAAAATATAATACTCTCTGTTGTAAGAAAGTTCAGGATATTTAAATTGTAATTAATTTGTTTGTCTTACTAAATCTCTTTCGTATCATTTAACTCAGTTTATTCTGTGAAAAGCACACTACCTATCTTGGGAAAAATTGAAGGATTAGTAGTCGAAGTCGTTTCATTAATATTCTTAAATGCAGATGCGCAATGACTGAGTCAGAATGCATTTCATTCTCAATTTGTTTTCACACGATTTATGCCCCGAAAACATGTGCTCACATGCAACGTTGCGTGCAGGGTGATTAAACCCGAACTTTTTCGGCACACTAGTAATAATGAAATCACGTTTTTCTGCTGTTTTCTGCTACTACGATGGTTTTCATCAATGGCAACTACTTCTAACATGTCATCCTATTGTTATTTTTAGAGTTCATTGAGGATACTTTCCTTTATTCTAACTTCAAAAAGCTTGAAGAATTGTCGCAAAATTTCTATATTTTGTATCGAATTTTCAGGCCTAATCCTATTTTAATTAAACTACTACTGAAAATTTTACGTAATAATGAGTTTATGCTAAAAAAAAAGTGGCATGTCATATTGAGAAAGGAATTGAATAATTTTTTCACTGATAATAAAAGAGTGGTTAGCTATTATTTACTCTTAATCATATATGACGTAATAAATAGGAAGATAAATACGATGGATTCTATCAATGGCAACTATTTCTAACATGTCATACTATTGTTATTTTTAGAATTCATTGAGGATATTTTCCTTTATTCTAACTTCAAAAAGCTTGAAGAATTGTCACATAAATTTCTATATTTTGTATCTTGATTAGCTATTATTTACTCTTAATCATATATGACGTAATAAATAGGAAGATAAATAACTATGAACTGGGTGGTTTAGTCTCGAAACCGGCATGCTGTGCTGAAAACACTGTTTCTCGGCCTATTGCTGAAAACAAGCAATTTTGGACATGGTCAATACTTAGGAGGATACACACATGAGATCAAATAGTGAATGTAAATTACATTGATTTTATTCCCTAAGTTAGCCCACGCAGGTTTAGGTCTTAGCATTAATTCCTGAACATACATTGACGAGTTGGGGTCGTCATTCATTTCATGTCCTACTGTAGACTTCGACGAGTCTAACTTGTTACCCGCAACTACATTGTTGCGTCACTCGAGCATCGATTGGTTTGTTTACAATGTTCAGGAAGCATAACCTCTCATCTTATCAACAGTACCAATAATAAAATTGTATCCTCAAATCAGAAAAGCACATTGAAAATAATATTAATACAGCAGTGATCTTGCACGGCGAATATAATACTAGGAAATGTTTGAGACTAATATTATGACTCCAATATTATGAAGAATGCGAGAAATAAAATGTTTGAGTCTCTTAAAAGTTCATTGAGTCTATTACTGAGTTTATAACAATCATATTTCTAAATAAAATCCCCCTGTTTCTCAGATTCTTTATAAAATTTGAACCAAATTAAATAGTATTCTTCGGACGCATTGAATTTCTTTTTATTTATATCTTAAGGGTTGAATTTCTTTTTATTTATATCTTAATACTGTTGGAATGGATCTGACATAGTTTTTTTACATGGCATAAACGCATGCACTAAGTTATTATATATAAATTTTATTACATGGAATATGTTGTCTAAAACAATATTCGCCTACACACTCTGACTAGGACTGCGGCACAATGTTCGCTCACAGGGACATTTCAAAAGGTATCTACTGCGTGGACTAGACTAAGTACTTGTGTTCTGCTCCCCCCTGCTAGGAACCAAGCTGAGAGTTATTAACCCCTTAACGTGCATGCTCGAGTTAACTCGAGCGCGCTAAATTGGCCAAACTGTGCACACTTGAGATAATTCGAACGTCGTTTTACTTTATGTTGCTATAATTTTTCACACTCAAATGCAATCGAGAATTGAAAATAAAAATGTGAAATAAAAAAAAATCGTTTTATTGATATTTATCATTTACATGGGATTGTAAGCTATAATACTTACTTATTCAAGTATAAAATATACATATTTTTTCTAAATTCAACGTTCTAAATTGTGTTTTTTACATTAAAAAAATTGATTTATTTGGCTGGCTTTTTTTTAAAAAAAAAGAACTTTGCATTAAGGGGTTAATAGCTATACCTGTACAAGAATGAATTGCTTGAAAAAAATCTCATTTTTACCTTTTCGCTATAAATATTTTAATCTTAATCGAGTTTTTCTAATGTGTTTTTATTTCATTATTTATAAATGTTTGCTTAGGAGATTTGCATGAATTATTCTCATGTATTCTTACTGCAACAAAAAAGGTTTTTAACGTCCTATGTATAGGAATCACTAATAATCAATATTTTTCTACGCTTACTGACGAATTTAATATTTGTGCTTTGAAAGACTGAAATCATTCATAAACATGAGGAAAATATTGTATATTTTAAAATTATGCGGAATCTTTTTACTTCATTTCCACTTGATGGCGGTGCGACGCTGCGGAGTTCGATTGGCACAGTTCCAGGCATATCTCTGGAGATATTCATGAACGGTGCGTTTAAAGACTTCAAAATATATCAGATTTTCTGTTTGGGAATTTAAGTTAGATTTTTTCAATGAATGAATTATTTTTATAACATGTTTCGAATTGTATGATTTTTTTCTTTCTTGCTTAAACATGCATTTAGAGTAGCATTATGCATTTTTTGTTATTCGTTAGCTGTCAACATTTGACATGATCTGTTTTTTCTTGGATCTCAAGCATATCAAATATTTAAAATTCCATACAAATAAATTCTATCAACCATATCTCTTCTTGCATTAATATAATTGTGTGGTAAATATATATATATATATATATATATATATATATATATATATATATATATATATATATATATATAATATGTGTGTGTGTGTGTAAGGAAAATCCTCAGGAGTTTCCAAAACTTAATTCAAGGGCTAAAATTTCCCGCGTCATTTTGCATTCCCCTTTTTAACCCCTAACCTAAATTGACCACTAGGATTACAGTTTACGTCCTCAGAGAAGGGGCCTGACCAATTATAAACCTACATGGCCCTAGCGCACAATTTAGGAAATTTCTCAAATAAAAAGATTTCTAGAGATATTTTCTCACAGATGTTGACCCAGGTGTTACGGGTCTTGTACATATAACTTCATGCTAGCTGACCTTTCGGTTTGTCCTGACCCTATGATGAAGTGGGAACCCATCCTCCAACGTTATCTCAATAAAAGTCTTTAGCTAAAACGGTATCATTTTTATGGCCATGACTGCAACCACCCATCGAGAAGTCCGTCTCATTACACATACGTGTATGTGTGTGTGTGTGTGTATATATATATATGTATGTATATATATGTATATATATATGTACATATATGTATATATATATATATATATATATATATATATATATATATATATATATATATATATATAAGGTCTAAAAAGGGGGTAGTTCGAAATTACGTGAGTTATAAGCAATTTTAAAAAGTAAACTCTTTTATAATAATAAAATTAATGAAAAAGACCCACGCTCGCGTAAGCTTTTGGGATCATCCGGTCAAGCGGAAAGATATTTGAATAATTTGATGATTAATCGAACCGATATGAGTCAGACAGCTCGTGGACATGGAGCTGTCAACACCTTTTCACGCATAGCTCCTCCACGAACAAATGAAAATGGCGCAAGTTTTGCTTTTAAATGAAACAATGACTTAATAAATTTATTATTATCAAGAAATACTGTTTTCCATTCGTCTTAACACAGGACCATGTCATATATATATATTTATTTATTTATTTATTTATGTATATATACATATGTATGTATGTATGTATATATATATATATATATATATATTTATGTATATATACATATGTATGTATGTATGTATATATATATATATATATATATATATTGAAGCAAAACTAACTTATTACATTATTTTTTTATTTTATATAATCATTAGGAAACTTATATTGATTTTTTAATAAAACATGTGTTTTCACTAACAAGAACTGTACTACAAATATCAATATTTTCCTACTACTTCAATTCTCTCTATTTTCTGCGTGAGAAAAACACCATTATTACTAGATATGAAACACATTTGAAATCTAATAAATAGTATTTTCTTTAACACTACCAGAAGATAAATGAATAAGGAAATGTTGATAGAAAATAAAAATTCTAACTAAAGGGGGTTATGAATTAGTATGTTAGAAACAGTTATTAAATCTTTGGGATTAGTAGACCATTTTAAAAACTAAGTAAGATACTAACTGTAAAATTTTTTTGTTCTTAATATTAACAAAACGAACGTAATGTTTATATTTTATATATTTTATTATTAAAAAGAGTGTTCTAATGTTTATATTTTAATACATGATAACGAGATTTAAGATATTATGTTTAGTAAATTTAATTATGGTTGACTGAAACTTCAGAGTTATTATTAACTTTTTAATTTGAGTAAATAAATTTTTGACTGATATATAATTAAATATGCTATTATATGCAGATGTTCTTAAAATTAATGAGAAAATTCTCATACTCAGTATTTATTACTTTGTATTTAAAAGTAAAACGGGAGAAAATAATAAATAATGCTGTTACAATGTAATGGTTTTGTGATAAAAAAAATTAGTTATGATATCCTAATTCTTATACTGATACTTCAAGCGTCTAATTATTTATGACTAATAGAAAATGTTATGAAAGCATGTTTTATATAATCTGGATTTTAAAAAAGGCAGGTTATTGATAAAACGCAAATTTTTTATGGTAATGATTAATTGATATAATTATTTACACCCAAATCGAAAATGCTTGAAAACATAAAAGTTAATTCTTGCTACTGTGGAATCTTCAAAGATTTTCAAATTTTTAGTTTTGTTTATTATTTTACTGGAAATTTCAAAATATTTTTAATTAGTACTATCTACTTGAATTTTCCATGTTGTAGGAAAATAGCTATTATGAAATATTTTACAGTTTAAAATACTTTTTATGATATTTAAAAAAAATAAAACCAATATAACTGAAAATGGAAAGGAATACTTAATTCAGACTCACTGACTGGTGAGTACGATGTATAAATTGTTATTTTAATAAGGTTAAAATACATGTATTTCAGTTGTTTCTGCTTCTCCAAATACGTTTATTTAATACTAGCATATAGCCCGTCATATGACGGGATCAGTAAAATTTTTAATTTTCCAGAATTGTAAAGGTACCCTATGAGGCAGGTAAAAAAAATGGTTTGTTTTTTGGCTGAGAATTATCGTTCTACAAAAATAATCGATTAAAATTATCACTTATGTAGCTAATCTATTATTTAAGCCAAATATAAAAGAAAATTATTTAGGTAATATCGTAGTTCAGGGATAAAACGTATAGAAATCATGCAGAAGATATTTAAATAATCTAAAATAAATGATTAAATGAGATAGTTAAAGGAATATGACGTCATAATGATAGAAAGAAAATTGTTATTTTTACCTATTTATTATGTTATAAATTGATAAATTTAATAGATTATCCTAAAATTATATTATGGCATTAAATGCTTGAAAAGGGGGACGAGGTGAATTTCGAACGTTTTAAATATGACAGTATTTTTCGCTGTGATACGATGCTTATTCATACCAATTTATTTTAGAATCGGATCTATAGTTTATGAAAAAATAATTTTTACTCACTTTGAATTTTTGCTAATCCTTACTCATCAAAAATCCAACATGGATGCTCTATCCATACCACGTCCAATCGCTTCATAAATTCGAAGACAGATAGACAGATAACTATTATTACATTACGAGAATAAAGTTTAAGTCATAAAAAGTTGAAAAAATAATAAAACAATTTTGAAAATAATAAAACAACTTTAGGAATAAAAATTTAAAAGAAAAAGCAGAAAATATTAAATTAATTAGACATTTAGAAAAATTTAGCTGCGTCGGGGACATAATCGTCAACCCGAGAAGTAGGACTGTCAAATGGGTAGACACTCTACCGAACGTGCTAGGCCTACACCCGATGAAAGAACTAATTAGAATATATGAGAAAAGGGGGGATGGGGTGGATTTCGAACTCGCTTTGAATTTTGCTAACCCTAACTCATAAAAAATCCAATATGGATGTCTCTATCCATTCCAGGTACTACCGCTTCATAAATTCGCGGACAGACAACTTAGGCTATTATTATATAGGGGATAATTGAACTTTAAATATAAGTTAGTGTAGTATATGAATATTTTACTCTGTGCGGTCAATATTTAGATCAAATTCCTAAATATTAGTTTTTTCTTAAAAATATGAGGTTAAAATTTTCTTGTATTCAAATAACAATTTAGTGGAGTGAACAAATGTACCCATAACGAAAACGTAGAAACGATAGAGTATTGAATGACCTTCTGTTTATAAGATACTAAGGAATTTTGGGTATAATTTTAAGATATTCACTATTTATAATGTATCAGTACCGCAGCACCTCCCTGCAAAGCTTATCTGAAATTCGGAAAAACTTAAATGTCTTAAAAACTTAAACTGTCAGTATGACATTTACACCAAATGTGCTTTTGCCTTCGAATCCTGTTAAAGCCAACCCACATAAAATGAACTCTCGTATATATATAGCCGAACGATGACTGAATGGTTAGGGTGCTGGCCTTCGGAACCGGAGTTCGTGGGTTTGAATCCCTTTGTGGCATGGACGTTCGTAGCCGTTCGAAATTGGCTTTAAGCAGTAGGTCCCTGTGTCATTAGCCCTCGTGTTGCAAAAAGTAGACCGTAGATCTCCAAACTAAACCAAACATATATATATATATATATATATATATATATATATATATATATATATATATATATATATATATACATGTATGTATGTATGTATATATATATATATATATATATATATATATGTATGTATGTATGTATGTATATATATATACATGTATGTATGTATGTATATATATATATATATATCGAACGTCTTTCTTTGGTTACAGTTACCTTATTCGAATTCTGTTGTTAAACTTTTGTTATTGTTTATAAAAAATGTTTAAATCAGCGTTATTTGTGTAAATATAAGGAATAAAATTCAAATTCAGTTATGGTCGGTTTGAAAAATTTATATATTGCGAGAAAATACTTTTAGAAAATATTACATGATAGCTTATTTCGAGTCTACAAAATCCAAAACATTTTTATGTTTGTTTTTTTTCTTAACAATATTCTTTAATATCACAACTTGGATGCCTTAATATTTAATGACATACAATTGTTTTTCCATACACCTAGATTTCCAAAATTACTTCTGCTCTGTTGCCAGATTTACTTTGTTACATCTCAATTTTGTTTTTCCATTCACAAAAATAGTTTTCTTTTCTACTTTTGTATATTTATTTTTCCATTCCCCTGAATCAAAAGTTCCACCTTCTCCCTTTTTCTTTCTTTCAAACTATATTCAATCGCGTTCCCTAATGATACTTTACTGTGATACATGAAATTCAAATACTTTTGATTTAAACAAGGCGATCCAAGAGTTCCGTTGTTTTCTGTATTTTATATTTCAAAATAAAAGTAATAAAATTCTGAAACTTGGAAGAAGTAAAAATATTTTTTTCTCGGGAAAATAGTTTCAATTCTGATTTATGTATGGGAAAATTCTTATTATGAACGTAAAGTTTTTGTTCACTCTTATAACATCCAAAATGTACCTTTTCTCCAAGTTTCCATTTTAAAGATTCATAAAACTGAACAACAAAATACAAATATACTGCAAAATGTTTTTCACTCGAAAATAATTCCAAAATGATTTCTTTATTTTAATTACCAACTAATTCAATAATATTCTGAAATTTAATAATTTTTGATAATGATAGTTATACTGTATACAAAGTAAATAATCTATATGGTGATGTATTTATAATATCTGTAATTTAAATTATGGCTCTTCAACAAAAATATATATAAATATTTTTGTACTTGTTTAATTGAAAGTTAAAGATTTATGTGTTCTTCATTCACTTTTTTTTGACCAATTTTTAAATAATACATTACCTCTAAATAAATTTCTTAATATCACTGTATAAAAACTCTAAAATTTTTATAATGTTACCTATATGTTTAAAAAAACGGGAGCGTATATGTATTGGTGTATATGTTTTTATCAAATTATGGTCAGAAATTCTTTGATACCTACAAAAAGTGTGCCTTTTAAAATCTCTATCACGTGATATCATAATATAAGAGACATTAATGTTGCTGGTCGGTGAGAGTTCATGAATTTTATTTTCCTATTTTCCCTCGTGCAATAAATTATGTTAGCTTAGTCATATATTAAAGTAACTTACCTGAAAATATAATTGCTCACATTTTTTTATATCTTTTGCATTAAGATATAAATAAATTGTTATAAAAAATCTATTTAAAATCGTAGTTTGTGTTTAAGTATAAGGAAAACTACCCCAAACCAATTTTAAAATGTAAGCATAGTTAGTAAACCAAGTTTGTCACTATTGGTTAATTTTGGTATCCGTAATCTTGAATAGCTTTTTTTAGACATGACAATGACCTGTGTTATACTTATAATTTTTTTTATTTTGTCTTATAAAATGTACCATGGAAACTGAATGTAAGTTCAATAATATATATGTGTATGTATGCATGTATACATATGCATAGATATATATGTAGATAGGTGTATATGCACATATACAATTAAACAAATAGATGTTCATTTACCCTTGACTGTTTCTACGTTGCCAAATGTTTACAGATGTGTCAACGAAAAGCAAAAAGACAATTCTTGGATTAATGTTTCTATTACAAAGCCACCATAGCGAAGCACGGACAATCGCAGTAGTAAAATTTAGAATGTTAATTGATTAATAATAAAGCTACGTTTATACTTAAAATTGAGTTTATCGCTTACTGAATACTCAGAGTGTTTCATTATTGACCGATTATTTCTTTTAAGATTGAATGTTGATTTTCAAATCCATGCTCAGTCATTTTGAAGCCAACTATGAGCGTGTATTTTTGTGCACATTTAGAATCAATTTTAAGAATTATACTACGACTTAATTCCCATGTAGCTTCAGCATCGTCCCATATGTCCCAAGCTTAAAGTAGCTCTCACAAAAAACCAAACCTTTAATAATTGCTTGAAAAAAATTAAACAATAAATCAATGAGCCATCAAAACCTTGATTAAACTAATTATTTTACCGTTAATAATAATCTGTCTGCTTCTTTTCTGTCAAATTTACATAACAGTTCCCCACTATTGTTCCCAAGTCAACACATTGTGTGCGGGTACATTTCGCAGCGGAATTGTACCGGGAGCGAGCGTTTTGAGCGTAAATTTAGTTATTCAGCTAAATCTCAATAGATCGAAAATTATTTAATTTTTTAACCAACTTTTCCTATTTTATATTGAAATAAACAAATATATAAATAGAATTATATAAATTACAATAAGATTTTTGTAAACAATAAATATATTTTTAGTGGATAAATTAATAATAGTATCGTAAATATGAAAAGTCAAATAGAAATAGTAGTATATGGTTTTAATTTTTTTCCCGTTATGTGGTTCTGCATCGACTGATGTAAAAACTAGTTTTTATTTGTCTAAATTTTTCCAAAATCTATGTAGTAGACAAGAACATTCGGCTTCGTTTTCCTGTATATACCGTTATTTTTGTACCCACAAGCAAACCATGTTGTTACACTAACCCGTACTAGTACGTGACCCGCGTTCAAGTATCAATCGTCAGAAAACGTACTAGTGTGTGTGTGTGTGTGTGTGTGTGTGTGTGTGTGTGTGTGTGTGTGTATGTGTGTGTATGTGTATATATATATGTGTATATATATATATATATATATATATATATATATATATATATAATAATTTCATCGGTAAAACATTGGTGAAATGTTGTGATTTTGTGTTCAAATTTGGTTACAGATAATCGGTTAATTAGCAGTAAAATAATACAGACTTTCCACGCGTACATTGGAGGAAATATGACAGTGCAGATTTTGATTCGAAACGATTCTGAAATAAGATATACTGCGAAAGCATATACATCTACAACTGTATTACATTCTTATTCGATCTGTCTGTGTATTCGGATCACATTTACGCCGGTGTCTGCAACAGTGAATGACAAATGTATCCATGGTTTTTCCACGAGAGCCAAAAATAGTTCCGCCTCACGTCTGTGGCACTGCGATTTGTCTGCCTCTGTCGGACGATTTAAACATAGCTCTACTTCAACGTCGATCGGGTTCCAAGTTTCGGAAAACTTCGTCATCATGGCCAGGTATGTTTGTTGAAGTTGTCTTGGGATGTTTCCGACGTTCGGGCACAGTTTGTTTTATTTTTTTATCAGCTGAACTTCTGTGTATATGCACACGTGGCTTTTAGACATTCAGTACCGGGTACGGCTGTATTAACCCCCCCCCTGTTACTTTTACGCTTCACTCTTGTTGATAAACCGATTAACACTTACGATCTTACTTAAAACAATCCATGTACATGTACTGAATCCATGTATGTGACTTACTGAAAAATGTTTAATGCATTAACCCTCTGACTGCTCAATTTGTATACCGAAATCTCTTCAAAAATTGCTTATTTGTTTTGCATATTTTAAGTATATGTATAAATTGGAAAATTGCAGAACGCATTTTTGTTTCTAGAAAAAAGTTTTTATATTGACTTTTATCATGAGAAATTAAGCTGTCAGAAAAACTAATTTTAGATGTTATCACATAAAACAAATTTTTTTTAATAAATTTCAATTGAATTACAGCTAATTTCTATTTATAACATACTATCTATAATTCTACTATCTAATATAACTATAGTTCTAGTCATATAATTCTATTTATTACATAATTAAATGTCTAATAATGTATATAATTTATTTCACTGGTTAAACGGTGAAAAGGCGGGATATGCTCCTTAATAAAGGAAGAAAAACATGTCCTCGAAAATTGAGGAAATTTTGCTACATTTGAATTGGCCATGGAAATACGAGATGAGCAGTCAGAGGGTTAAAACACAGTTTATATTTAAAAAGCGTTTATTATAAGTAATTCATTGTGTTAATCTTTTAACGAGTCATTTTTATTTCTGGTAAGGATATATCAAAATATTATCTGTTCAAGTTAAAACCTCATATGTTCAATGGATTTATGGTTATTATTGATTTTTTGTAGTTATTAATAGATGACACCACAAGTGAAAAGTGGTATAATAGACTGTTAGTAAATTAATCCATTTGGTGTTAAATATACTTACCTCATCTTTTGAAAGAGCTAAAAAACTGTTTAAGGATAACTATGCATACAGAAGTAAAAAAGAAATATACTTTTCTTATAGTGCATCTTTTTACTTATACATACATATACAAACATATATAATGAGAGCGTAGTTTATTTTAATCTATAATAGTCCCTTTCTGTACCATTTGTCCATACCTTTCTTTGTGAACAGGAATTCGTACATTAGTACAGAGGACTCAGCTTAATGTGATCGCGGTTAATGTTATCAATCGCTTATTGTTATCGAAATCTCTTGGTCTCGATTTTCTCTATTCATTTCCATGTTAAAATTATCGTTTTATGTGATCGTTACATCGGTTACTCATATCAGTTTTTGAAACTCATTTTAACTGGCAAAGGAATATTCACAATATATTCAGAAGGAACCCATTTTTTTCTTTCCCTTCGCTGTTTGAATTTCCGAGAATCCTCCTCTTTAAACTAGGGAAATGGGGAATGAACAAAGGAGTGGGAAATTACACGTTCCTAGAGTTTTTCAGAAATACGCACACCCTGCTGGTGGTCAATGGTTGTCAGATAAGCAGAAGGTTACACATTCTTATCGGAACTGAGAAGGAGCGTATTCCCATTTTATCCCTTGCTCGCTTACACGCAGCTTGTCCATATGGAAGCCAAAAAGCGAAATGATTTAGCGTTAAAACAAAAGATCGTAATTTTAAATCGTTATGACAGGTTGGTTATGATTACCAACAATTTATCAATGAACTTCTTAGAAAAAATTGTAGACAGTCAACAACTGATCAGTTTTTTTATTTATGTATACAATTCTTATTTTTAAAAGAATAATATATACAGTAAATAAATATAAAGTGTGTTTTTTCATTTTGTTTTGAAATTTAGTGCTTGTGAATTAAAGGTGTGGGGGGGGAGTAAATTTACCTAATTTTGATATCGTTTATTTTTATGAATCGATTATTGTTATCAAAATCGTGGTGTCCCAAACGGATCACATTAAGTAGAGTCCACTGTACATGCTTTTCTTATATTATTTCTTATATTAAAATTTCAATTTTTAAGCTTCATATATACTCAAAATATTTACAGTTTCATTCAGCGGTCATCACTTGAGCCCTTTATGATTCTTAGTCGAGAATGTGTCAACTGACCTCACTATCACCTCTAGATTGATGCAATAATCGAGATAATCCATGGAATACCAGGCTACATAACTTTTTCTTAAATAAAATTTTTCAGAATGTTTGTACGCT
>CM063506.1:12338938-12391438 GCA_032207245.1 Pardosa pseudoannulata
AGATAACTACATATTGAAATTAAAACCTGGTAAACTAAAATTGTTCTAAATATTTTAAACACTTTCGATCGTATATGTAATTCGAAGAACGTTATTTGTATAGAACGCAATTTGAAGCCTTACACATTTTCAAAGTTGGGTAAATGGGATATGATAATATGTGTATAGTACTGAATTTAAAACAGAAACTATACTAAAGTATCTTCATCTGCGTGTTAAACAGCTTTTAAATCTGTAGGTCTTAAATGAAACGTTTCATATTTAAATTGTAGCAAAAAGATTGTCATTTATGGCTATAGTAAGATTTTTAGCTTTGATAAAGTGTTTCCCTATAACATGTCAAATAAATACATGGCAAAAAATAATAATTAAATACACTAATTACATGGCAAATAATAAATATTTAAAAAGAATAAAAATTATTCTTTTTAAATATTTATTATTTGATAAGGACGGAAACTGACAGCAAACGTATCATTTGCTGAATTTTCTTGTCGTATTCATTCACTCACAACTTTTAAGACCTTGATCTCATTCATTGTAGTTTTTGATAAAAGAAACTACAATATACCTTATAATTTATAAATAAGTGCTTTTCCTCACAACAAGGGATATTAACACAGTATAATTTTTATTTTGTTCCATTAAGAGTTTATATTGCGTTGATAGTATTAATTTAGGTTATTACAGTTAGTAATTTTTTTTATCTAAACTTCCAAATATGGTTAAGTGACTGCTGATCAGACTTATGTTTTCCTTCCTATTTTTTCTTAATTATTTAATGGGGATTTAAAAAGCTAAGATGAAAGATTAGTTTTTTCGATGTTGAAAGCAAGTCACTAGACCGTAAATATTTGTTTGACAACAATAAAATTTACTTAAAAACAAGTTAAAATAACGTTGCAATTATAAGTTTATATATCGATATTAGTAAAAATCAAACATTTTTGGGATTTAAAACCATTTCTATTATTGATAATCAGTGTATTGAAGCTCGGGAATTTCAAATAACTTCAATGCAAAAAACTCATTTTATCCATTTATAAGTTACTTAATATTTAATATTTGTCATGCTAATGACTAAATATCTTTTTGTGTTTATCTCCGTATCTGATATTTTTTAAATTACCAAATCATTACATAACAATGCTTTCGAATAAACCGCTGAAACATTTCAATTAAATGCAGAAGTAAATGATGGTTCTTGCATGAAACTCATTATACAATATAGAAATAATAAATAATTATTATTGGTATGAAATTCATTGAAAGCAGCTAGATACATACAATTACTGTATATACAATTAATTTTATGCATTAATACTAGATTTACTGACCAAGCCAATTTGACTCATTAAATATTTTATCACTATATATATATATATATATATATATATATATATATATATATAACTTTAATATCACTTTCAAAAACATACGTTAGTTTTTATTTAAGTAATAAAATATTTGTAAACTTTCATTCCTCTTCCCCGCAGACCCCTTCATTTCACATTATCAAATGTGGTATACCTATTTTTACGTTTGTGAGCCAATTTGACTCATAGAATGTATATGGAAGTAAATAAATATAGCAATAAATATAGTATAAAATAAATATAAAGTATAAAGTATATAAAGTATAGTATAAAGTAAATATAGAGAAGTAGTGGAGAACACTTCCACTCCAATGACAGAAATTCATGATACTGACGCACGGAAGAATTGTCAAGTTCAACAATCATACAAAAGAAACAGATGTAGAAACCATCGTATGCTAAATATAATAGAAATGTTTGCGGAAAATGTGTTTTCAAAAACAGATTTTATATGTAAAAAATGTTTTCCATAAATTTTTTGATAATAAACATTTCATTTAAATTAATTTGGAACTATTTTCTTTGCAAAAATCTTCAATTTTCTTGTATGAGTCAAATTGGCTCACTTCAGTAAAAATAGGTGTATGATCAACATGCGTAAATCTAGTGTTAATAAAGGTATAAAAGACTGAAATAGATAATTTACTGTTACTTGATGCACGTTACTAACACTCTGTATTTCCTTCGTTCTGGGTATACATAATTACAAGTATTACGTGGTCTTTTAAAAACACTTTGGTAGTTGATCTAATTTCACGTAATTTCTGACGTATAAAAGTGCTTTTATTTGGCTATTCATTCTTGCATTCGGCATGTTCTTTTTTGCATCTTACAATCACATTCAATTCTCATGATGTTTTTTTATAAAACAAAACTAAAAGATCAATGCATAACAATCTTAAACCTCCGAAAGAGAGATATTAAAGTTACCTTAAAATTTAAAGCATTTTGTCTCCTTAACATAACTAGCATTCCATGTTATCTCTCCTCTAACAGTTTTCGTAATTTAACAGGCATTTGGTAGATGCCCAAAATATCCCGTTGACGTTTACATAACATTATGAACGTCAGTCTGAACTTGCTGTTATGGATTTAATTCTAACTGATTGAGTCTCACAACATCTAGAAGTCATAACATCCTCTCAATCCAGTGTCTAAGTTATTTTCTTTGACTCACCAGATATTCAACAAATCAATGTTTTTCAGAAGGCAGATGTTATAATTGTTATATGAAGAGGTTTCAAAATATAATTACAGAATATATGTAATGGCCACTCAAATAAACCTTATATTTTTATTGCAAAGCAT
This sequence comes from Pardosa pseudoannulata, assembly GCA_032207245.1. Taxonomy (NCBI): domain Eukaryota; kingdom Metazoa; phylum Arthropoda; class Arachnida; order Araneae; family Lycosidae; genus Pardosa; species Pardosa pseudoannulata. Next base: position 12,341,623 of record CM063506.1, read on the forward strand.
ATAGCTAATGTGGAAGAATGGAAAGATTTTGAAACTTGTATATATACATGATATTTGAATTGTTAGTCATCTACGCTAAAAAAAACCTTTTCTTCGTTATTTGTATAAATGTCAGAATAAATTGTGTGTTGTCTGAGAAAATGTTATACCCTGCCCCTTTTTCAATATGATTCTTTTTCGTGTGCCAAATGCTCTTATGGCTCGAGCGATATTAAAGCTGTACTTATGTCATAAGGTCATTTCAGTGAATAAATCGCAAATCATTTACATTAACAGCCAATGGTAGTGCACTTCACCTCATCAGATTCTATTACACGTCTAAAAGTAACATTCTAATGGTCTTTTTCCTCTTTGAAATCAAAAGCAGCACTTCAAGAAAAAGAACGCTTAAGAATTGCAATTTGATTGCTTTTGTGTTATCCCGAAGGTCGATAAAGTGTTTTACACATAGTTATTACGTGGCTTTCGAAGTTATCTCTTTTCTAAGCTTTTCTTTTTTCAAGAGCTCGATTTCTTTCCTTTTACAGCAAATTCGATTCACTTTCTTCCCTTTTATTTTAGGTAAAGTATTCCATAGGGAGTGCTTTTAACTTAACGCTGACAATGACTTGTTTAAAGCGATCTCTTTTATTAACGCTGTTAAAAACTGCTATTTAAAATTTAAACTTCTTAGGACTTCCTCGTATTTATTGTACTATTCTAAGAATGATATTTTTAATAACTCCCTCTACTGAGAACAAGGGTATTTATTACACCCTTGTACATGTTTATTGAAATATATAAACAAAAGTATTCATTAAAATGAAATTTTAAAATACAGTAGAACCTCTTTTTAACGACCCCTTCGTTAGAACGACTATTTTAAAATGTCCCAATTATTTTACCATAGGAATAATGTTAATTTTGAATCATTACAACGACCCCAAGTGTATTATTTTTCTTTAGAGTGGCCGCCAATTTTAGTCCGCAGAACTCATGAGCAAGTGGGTTATTTCAAAATTATTGTACTGTGGTGCAACTTCAATTCGATTCCGAAGACGAAGAAGAAATCGTCCAAGATTTTGAAAAAGTGAATGTAACAGAAGCCTTCAATGCAATCAATGCCTTGAGTCAATATTTTGAAGGATAATTTAATTCTGAAGATTTCCTTCAAAATCTAACGGATATGAAATCAGTGATAAGGAAAATTCCCAAATGAACTTGAAACAGGCGTCAATCAATGACTTTTTTTTTTCAAAAATTCAATTATGGAAATACAAATAAATAGAAGTGTTTTCTAGGTATGTAATGTTGCATCATTTCTTTGCTAAATTTTTTTTTATTATTTTTTCAATTCGTTACAACGACCATATGATGTTGGCCCCACAGGGGGTCGTTATACCAAAGTTCTACTGTATATAAGATAGTATTTAGCTTTTTTCAGACTTTAAGGAGTTTTTTTCCGAAGAGTATTTATACAAAATACTGTTTTGTAAGTAATTCTCAAAATATTTAGCACCATATTTTACCGTACTATCTGTTTTATCACTTTATTTTTCTAAACGTTTTTCAAAGTCTACACACTGCCCTGTACACAAATTCCATTATTATATTTCTTAAAGTAGAGGGCAATATTGCTAGAGTAGTCATTAGGAACCGTAAAAAAATATTGACTCTCCTAATGATTCTATCAGTACAGGATTTGAAAATATCCATATGCAATAATTCATTTATTTGGGAATTACTTTTTTTATTCCTTCAGAAAGCCAACATAACAAAACTTGCAAACTATACCTTTATAACTAATAAACATTGGAACTAAAAATTTTTATATTTATAAACTTAAATTTCTAAAAATTAGGTGTTTAAAATGAGAGGGGCAAATCTTAATATCCCATTTGTTACTAATGTGCTGACAATAACTATTTTAATGTCCTATTTTTTTATAATTTTTTCTGCTCGTTTTTAATAAAATAAAATCTTTTGAAATACAGTTTAAGCAATAGGGTATTCGTGGTTTCAAAACTCTGTTTTTTCTCTGAATATCTTGATATTATTAACTTTGATTTTTACTTTTCATAAAAGCTTTTTATACATTTATACTAACATTAAAAACTCTTTATGATACATTTATGAAAACTTTCTTTATATTTCTTTAAAAAATCTAGCTTTTAGATTATAATTACGCTTTACAAAATCTATATTGCCGTATACTTTTATGTTTAAAACCATTAACTATCCTCTAAGTTCTTTTTCGAATTTTGCAAGTACCATTTATCGTTACTTAAAAGTCAAAAAGCTATCACAAGGAGATTAAATTTACTGTTAGCTGAAAAGGTCTGCTAAACCGTAGTAATATATTTCTAATGCTATTTTTCAGTTGTAGGAAAAAAGAGCGGTAAAATATCCACACTCTATTTGGGAATTTTTGGAGGTCATTCTTATTTATTTTTCGTTTATCTTTATTATTCGCATAAAAAATAAACTTTTTGAAATCTTGCTTTTTTTTCTTCACTAGCGTATTTATAAATCCTCTAACTTAATTCAAAAATTTATCTTTCACCGTTCTTTAATATAATCAAGAAACAAAAATGAAGTGAGTAAGAAGTTTATTGGAGCATGAATCGACTTCAAGAAATCGTATGTTTTTATAAACTGTGTGTCAGTTGATAAACGTAATATGTAGTCTAGATTTTACTATAAATTTATACGCAGGTCAGGTCAGTTACCTGATCTAATTTCACGCAAGTAAGAGATTGATTAACTTGCGAGCGGTTTATTTGTGTTCTGTTCTATACCTTCGGAATTTTGAATGTAGCATGTATCCCACTGATGTGCAGATTTTGAATAATATAAAATTATCTGCGGGTAGGATAAAAAGCATATGCATTAGTGAAAGAGTTTAGAAGCAGGAGAGAACCACAAATAGTTTGGTCTGTTTTTCTCTTGAAAAGCTCTTGTTAATGCTTTTTCTTGGGAATAAATTTTCGTTTTGTTTGCAGTTGTGTTTCTTTTCTGTATTTCAACGAAGAATTCTGATTTCAGGTCCTTATTTCCTTCCCAGAAAATCCTGCAAAAACTCGGGAGTTTAAATGTCTTGTCCGAGAAAACTTTAAAAAAGTTATTTTTAATTGACATCATTCATAATTACTTAAAATGATATATTTAAGAATTTCAAAATTTGTACTACTTTATAAATTGATTTACATAATACAGTGGACTCCACTTAATGTGATCAGTTTCGGACACCGTGATTTTGATAACTATAACCGATTGATAACAATAAACGATATGCAAAATTAGATAAATCCCCCCCTCTTTAATTCCCACGTACTAAATTTCAAAATAAAATGAAAAAAACGCACTTGCTTATCTTTACCAGCTCTATTACATTTGTACTCAGTATTTTCATTTTGTTTATCTCTTCTAGTAAGTTCATCACGATTTTTCAAAATTTTGCACAATAGAGGCTGAGAAATGTTTAACTCTGCTGCAGCATTGTGCTGACTCATTTTTGGTAACTTGTTATAACGATTTAAAATTTCGATCTCTTGTTTTAGTGTTAAATCATTTCGTTTTTTGGCTTCCATATCGACAAGCTACATGTAAGAGAGCAAGGCATGAAATGTGTATATACTCCTTCACAGTTCCGATAGAATGTGTTGCCTTCTGCTTATCTAAACAACCATTGACCACCAGCAGGGTGTGCGTATTTCTAAACAATTCTAGGAACGTATAATTGCTCACTTTTTTGTTCATTCCCCATTTTCCTAGGTGGAAGAGGAAGGATTCTCGGAAATTCAAACAATAGTGAAGGGAAAGAAAAGAATGAGTTCCTTCTAAATACATCGTGAATATTCCTTTGCTAGTTAAAATGAGGTTCGAAAACATATAACATTAACCGATGTAACAATCACATAAAACGATAATTTTGACATTCAAATGAATAAGAGAAAATCGGGACCAAGTGATTTCGATAACAATAAGCGATTGTTAATATTAACCGCGATCACATTAAGCGGAGTCCACTGTACAAATAAAATGTATTGATTATTCAAAATTATAGTATATGAGTTTTTAAAAAAACTTTAGCTGTCTAGATCTTAACTTTGTTAGATATAACCCGATAGCAGAAATTGCTCTCTCTTCAGCTGATGTTGAAGGAATTTTTTTTCAAAGCTTCATCCAGTTTTATAATATTTGGTAATCAATTTATTGTTGATATCTGAATTTCTTATTTTAATTAGGCTAGAATTCAGGCTAGTTGATCAATATAATCCTCTGTATTTTAGTGGATCTTTTCTTTCTAATTTTTAATCCAGCTATAAATATTTCGAAAAAAAATATATTTGTTTTCGATTTAGCTAGTTATTGCAGCAAAGATAAGTTTTTAAGACATGAACTTATTTAATTTCATTCGGATTTATAATTGTGTACATTTGTACGTTCGTCACGGGAACTTTCGGAAAATAGGCAAATAGAATTCCACAGAATACAAATAATATCAAAATATTGCAATTTCGCGGGTTCCTGGGGAAGAATACTTGGGTCAGGCAGCCACCTGCGCAATTTGAGCTTAGTGGAGTGACCTTGTGATTTACAAACTTATTTCCAGTTGAGGTATATAGAGAAGGTTGTCATTCGGATAGAGGAGCTGGAGACGACAAGGCAATTATAATGAAGAAATCGTTGTAATGAAGGTAATAATAAAGAGTAAAAGCGATATTCTTAATAGAAATAGCCTTGATAATTATATCAACCAAACTTCATTGTGACAATCTTAACTGGGTTTTTCAGAACCCTGGAGTGGACAAGATAAAAATCATCATATTAAACTTTTGCTTTAAATCCACAAACATTTAAAAAATCAATGCCGAAATAAGGTAGAAAACTTTATTTTTTAAGCAGTCTTTCATCATACTTATTGAGGTAGAAGCGATCTTATGTTACAGTTTATCCTCTGAAATGTTATAAGATTCTAAATTTTCGTCTACAACCACTTTGAGGAGAATTCAAAATCTTCGCAGTTCTACTTTAAGATATGTATGTCCATAAAATTTTATATATTATGCAATAGTAAATTAATATTTTTTGAAGCAAAGGACTGTCACGTTTTGTCCACTGTCAGACAAAGGAATGTCACGTTTCTTTATTAATGTTATGTAACGTAATGGGTAATCGTTTGTTGGAGGAGTGAGTGATTTTGAAGAGTTTAAATGTTTTTTACATGCATATGTGTTAAATTAATATCAATGTACTTTTGTAAAGAAAGCTCATATATTTTATAATATACTCGTATTAGAAAACTGTGAAAAGTAGTCAGTGGCGTAGCTAGTATAACTAGCACATGATAACTTTTTGGTGCCTATTAGCTCTAAAATATTTATAATATACTCAGGGTTCTCATCACAGAAAAAAGTGTATGATAATGTCTCATGCTTTCTCTAAATGAGATTCTCTCTGAGATTTCCAAAAATTAAAAGAAAACACACGTCCAAAATAGTGTCCTTGTTAAGGTGATTGATATTTTACAGTGGGGTATATGAAATCTGTTTTTTCTGGGAAAGAATATATGCATATTCTAATATGAAATGCGTGTTGTTGTTTACTGCCAGGTTTCACAGAATAGAAAGGGTAATGTCAACCACACTTCTGTCTAGGGGGTATTGGTAATGTCCCACTTATTTCAGCTACGTGTGAAATACTTTTGAGTATACCTATTGTAATAATATTAATAGAAGTTGGAAGAGAAATAAGAATCGTGTTAGAGAGAATTAGTCGCTAAGTTTTTGCGTAGAATTAAAATATTTAGCATAACTGGTAGAATTTTGAGTATAATTGATTTATCCTTGTTGTATTGTACTTACAACACATACACCAGTGTTCTTTCTTCATAGAGAAAACACAGTAAAATATACTCTATAGAATTAAAAGTAAATGCCTTATATTTAAACTGAAACATTTTTATATACATTATTTACAGATTAATATTTGACATGATTAATATATTACATGACATTCATTATTTTGTTTTGATATTCATTAGTATATTTAAAATGGTGTTTCTTAACCAAAATGTTATGAGACCCAGGTAACAGTCATGAATATTAAGTCGGTTTACCTCCAGGTATTCATAGGGAAGCAGAGCGGGGCTCTAGGCAGACTGAACGTCGGTACTGACGTAAAAGTCGTCAATTTGCTGAACGTCGGTACTGGCGCAACGATCGTCTTTTTGTCGGATGCAGGATCGGGCAAATATTGATGGCCCGGGCTCTCTGGCTTGCTCATTGGATCTGGATGCAACCGTCCACTCTGGCGTCCGACCTCGACTCCTTTTCCAACTTTTCTTCCACAACTTTACACCACGGTTCAACGCCCCTTTTTTTCACTTTTCCAATCACTTGTTAGTGAAATTTTCTCACATCTGCATCCCCTTCGGGTGTTCAGGTGGGCTCATTAAAGGTGGCCCCTTTGGTGAAAATTGACATTATTGCCTAACCCCTGCCCCCATATCTGCACGGCTGCATTGGCTGCATCCCTGGACTTGACCATTACACTTGAGTCACTCCATCAGCTATAACTCTCCGCAGGGGTCTCGCATTAAAACTGGAAGTCCACAGCTGCGTCTATATTCTTCTTAGATATTTAGTGTGCACTTGCTGACCATCGTGGAAAGTACATCAGAACAATCTGGTTAATTGATTTATCCAAAATATAAATAGTGTGCCAATTTTTCGAAATATGAGTATTTCACGCATAATGAAGCTAGTTTATAACGTGCATCAATTTCCCGCAGTAACATTTTTTCTTGCGAAAAAAGAAGAAAATACGTGAATTTCTCACGTTATTGCGTTGTAGTGAGAGCACTGGTGATATACAGAATATAAAATTTGGCGTTCTTTGCGAGTAACGCTTCAGATATGATAAACCCTCTTGCCCTGTTCTTCCTACTCCATTGAAGGTATTGTTAGAAAGTATAAAACATTACACAAGACAACATAAAATCATTTACTCTTTTTAAAATTTCTTATGCAAATTGGGATACTAATAAACTCTTGCTTTATCAGAGGTAAAATATTTATTAAATAGATGTAGATGAAAATGTTAATGAACGGAAAAAAATTTAAAGGACTCTAATGAAATATTTTCAGATACATAAAATTAAATATAACAATATATTTCAATTAAAACTTTCATTAAAAAATGCATTAAGACACATAATATTAAACCTAACCTAACCATTATACGTCGTGAATGGTTAATATAATAACAAAAACTTTTACTCTAACTTATTTCGAAATCTGTAAGCTTTCTCTAACCTACTTGGCTACCGACTAAATCTGATTCCACAATAATAAAAAATACAAAACATTGCAGTATTTCAACACGTGTGAAAATCCTTCCAACTTCTTACACACTGAACAACAAAAATTCACCGCTAATAGCATTAGCCAAAAGAAAGTAGAAAATGTGGAAGAATTGCGAACACCCGAAAAGTTATATGATCCGTATCCATATAATTTTCCCTATATAATTTCTAGAAGCTTGCTTTTTTTCCCCTTCTCTCTTTTACATCTTTACCTCTTTGTCAGATGCGAGTGAAAATTGTTGGATAGCAATGGAACATTTCCTTTGCCTTTTCCAGGCGAAAATATCGAGTGAGCGCTCTTTTGTTGCGACTCGAAGGTCAAAAGAGTCTCGATGCCTGTCATTATGCGAAATTAAAGGACATAGGCCGATAGACATCGTAAATTTACTACGTTATTTTTCCTCTCTTTTGTTTGTTATTTTTTAAATAAAGGAGGTTCCATAACGTAATGATACTTTTTAGCGTGAGAGTACTTTTCAGCAAGCTTTTAGGCAGAGAGCTCTTGGCCATGAGGGTTTGTTTGTACGGCAAAGCTTTACAAAGTATGAGGTACGTGAATCTGTATTTTAAAAATTTTTGATTTCACACGAATATGTATGATGAAAGTAATTTAATTCAGCAAAATAAAAATGCTGCCAACTAAATACAACTAACTAAAAGGAATAAAAAGGGTAGTTTTCTTCTTTTATGTGAGTTATTTAGTGATTTAGACGAGGGAAAGTTTGGTCAGATTTTCGGTAAGTGACAATTGTTTTTTTTTGTTATGTTTTCATAGTAGAAAGTTCGAATAGTGATTTTTTAATGACAAGGATTAAGTAAACAGTTCTTAGAATGATTAATTATACGGTAAAACGTCACAAAGTATGAGGTATGTGAATATTCTACTTTATTCTTTGAATATCTTAGATTTATAACCACATGAAACTACGATGAAAGTAATTCAGTTCATTAAAATGGTAATGCGACCAACCAGTAGCTATCCAGTATGGTTAAACACAACTGTGGCTTTTATGTTGTAATGTTATTTTTATTTCAATGGTTTGGATGAGATGAGATTTTTTTTTTACGCATTATCATCAAGTGAACATTTTTTTCTTTTCTCGTGCATTATTAGCGGTACTCTCACATAGCAATTCTAACTAGAAAATTACTGCCAAGTTTTAAAAATGAATAAAAATTTAAATTTTTCTATGTTTTAATTCTCTTTTAGTCACCGTTATACTAGTTAACTACGTTGAATTCTTCAGAAATTTTTCTTTAAAATAGTGTCATCTCAAAATGTTTTAATTAATAAATGGTATCTTAATTTATATTCGTTTTAATATTAACACCAAGCATCTTTATTTAAGACAGTCAAAAATAGTTCGCAGATTTTTTATGTTTCCTTGAAACTATTTTTTTCTTTTTAGTGAGATAGAAAGTAATTCTACAATCTACCAAATTTTTTTCTTTAGTTCGATATTTTGATTAAACAAGAAACTCATATAGATTTATTTTTGTAGGAACGTCAAGTAAATACGTGAACGGCTATATCTATTATAAATAAATATGGTTGTATACATATATCTTAATTTGAAGTGCTTTTTTACTCTTATTAAGTCTGTAATAACTTATATTTAAGATATTTGTTAATATATATTCAGCAGAACTGATTCAAGCGTTATTGGGTTACACAAATTCTCAGACAAATTTGAGTATTTACAAATATTCTATCATAATCCGTCATACATGATATCTTTGAAGTGTGTAATTTTCTACCTTTTTTTAATCGATATTTCCTCCCATACGATTTTAAACCGACGTTGGATAAAGTTTTGCTTTGTTGTAACCACCATAATTTTAGTCATTCTATTTGCAACACATGTCATGAATGTCATAAGTACTTGATAAATTATTCGGACTTTAGAAACATTAATTATATTTTTATTACACTCCTAGCTACAATTCGTAGTCCAAATGACAAAACTGTTGAACTGTGAATTTTTTTAAGCAAGGTAAATTTATTCTTTCGTAGACCAAACAAAATATACTAAATAAAGTTCCTCATACTTGAAATGAAGTAGTTTTAAATGTTGTTTTCACGTATGATTTCGAGATTTTCTAGTTTTCAAAATTTCTTTCCTGTTTAGTTAATTTTTGAGACTTAAATATGTTTACATTTTGGTACATACATATTATACTGTTGCATTGGCTCACTTTCCGTTTTCGTCCCCTTTTTGCTGATTCGAAGGCATTTTTAAAAGTTCCTTTTTTTTTCTTTCTATTTATTGTTAAATTTGTTATGCATTTATATGAAGTAACTTTTTTCTCCTCTTTTTGTCTTAATCACAAATATACGTTTCTCCTACCGCTTATTTTACATCAAAGGAGAAGCATATTAAAACTAAACAATTAAGTACCAACACATTAAAGGTTAACTAGGTATTTCACAGGTTAGACCCATTATAAATTTATTTTTAAGCCAACAATTTAGAATATTTCTAATTGCAGATATTTGGGATTCACGGAACCTAAGGAGCATTTTGGAAATGAAATTCTGGGAGGATGAGGGGGGTGGGGGTCGGGCTAAAAACGAAATGTCTAGATACATTCCATTCTATGACACTAAGTCTGAGCTTCCAAGTGAAGCGCGGTTGTGCAAAAATAAAAATATTTTATTTTGCCATAATGCAATTTGTGTTTCTTGTGTGTGAAGCGTATAAATGTTAAATATACCTCTATTTTATTTTTAAAGTTGAATATAAACGTTCCGCAAGCCATCATTTGCTTTTGGCTACAAAAACATTTCCAATATGAACATATAATATACCTGCTCCTAAATTTTATCCAAAATAAGTGAGCACTTTAAGGCATTTTATAGATTTTCTATTTATTTTATATGTTTCATACCTATATTATATAAGCATTTTAATAGTTGAATTTATAATTAGTATAACTAAAATATCCAAATTCATGTATGATCATTTATTGACAGTATTACCAATAGCAAGTTTTTCTCCTTTAGATAGTTATATTTCGCATATTACTTGAAAATGTTGATTTACATTACGTTCATGAAAATGTAATAAACATTGCAAACAGATCAGAATCAACACAAGATTGTAAAAGCTGAGTAAGATAAAAATATACTGCACAGCGTTCACCGAAACCTTTTGATGAGGTATACTAGTCAAAGTCTACTGTAGCACATGAAATAAATGACGACTCCCAACTCGTCCTTGTTTATAAAAGAGTTAATACATACGTAGATTAATGATTTCATTAGCTTTTTTTTCACAGAACTAGATAGAATTTTTTGGATTACTTCAAATTATTTGTAATGGTATATATTTAGAAAGTTTTTGTATGAAATAATATAATTCAACATACTAAACTATAGCATACATCGTATATTATATTATTTAACTTTTCCATATTTTATACTCATACTTTAAATTTAGAAGACATACATTATATATATATAAAGTATAATATAGATATATATCTTGTTTTGATAAACTTCATAAATCCCTTCGCTGCTTTGAAAATTAATTACTCTCTACTTATAATGTCAGCCCATTTCTCAAATACCCTTGATAATAATTACCTACCATATAAACTTTAAACTGCATTTAACTCCTTAACTTTCTCTATCCTGATTTATCCTCGAGCCTTAATATTCTCAGATTTGATTCATTTGCTTGTTAGGGCTGCGAAGTCTGCATTAACAAGTGATGTTAAAATGCGAAGCGTAACGGAGCACTAGTTGACAATGACAAACGAGTTGAAGCGATATATTTTTCCAATTGCAGATACTTTTATCTTTTTTGGTCACAAGTGATATACGTAATTACATTTCCTTTAACTAGTATTTTAACCAGAAAAGCTCGTTCAGCTCACCGCTTAAATGTACATTACCAAATATTTGGCGATATTAACTCTCGACAGAAAAAAATCACAGCCATGTGTTAACATAGTATTGGAATAAGTTCTTATTTTTAAACGAGAAATATTAATTTCTGTTGTTAATTTTATGATGTTTAAAAGTTTAATGTAAATTTTAGTTAGTTAAAAGTAAACACTGTGATTTGTGCAATACAGGGTCTAAAATTAGGAGCGCATTTTATGTTTAAAATAAAGAACAAAATGACAGAAGTCAAATAGACGCTATTTATTTTTATTATCTGTGAACTTCAATTATATTAATACATGCAGTATATTCTATACAATAGCATAATAAATACTATTTTCATTTAATCGTTAATTTCTTAAAATAATTTAATTTGAATACCTTTAAAGCTGATGGTTTTCAAAATAAAACAGATATTTTATCCCAATTTGTTAAATCAAATTTAATTTCTAATGTGATTATTTCAAAAGTTATCTTGCAGGTAAGTTAATTTGGTATTTATCAATTGGTGTAATATATTGTCTACGCTATTTAAAAAATAATCTGTTGTTTAAAATAATGGGAAAACAATAATTTTTCAAGATGTAGTTAAAAAATTCATTCTAAAAGGAACAGAACTTTTTGTTTTATGATGAATCGAAAAAAAATCTGTTAAAAATAAAATTTTATGTCTCTAAATGTGCTATGAACCATGTAACAAATTCTTCATTTGATAAATTTTCTGGCATTTTTAGTACCTTTAAAAGCATGTATCACAGGTTTTGCGCGTGTGTAGGAATTTGATCTATAAGCAAATCCTATGATTACAAAATATTCTAAAAACAAAAAACAACCTTCCAAACCGAAAAAACCCTGTAAGATTTTTGCATTATATCTATTCAACCATATATGTAAGTATCTAAGGTTCAAAAGTTGTGCGAATAGCATAACAATACGAAAAGGACAATCTTCAGAATTTTTTTCTTGTCGCTTAAGTGGATATGTCATAATAAAAAGATGTTGATAAATACATTTTTCTTATACTAATGTGAATCTAAACTATACTTCTATGCAAATAAAAAAAATAAAAGGGAACAGAACTTTTGTTTTGAATTGAAAAATGGCGATTCTTAAGAAATGAGGAGGAGAGAGAAAATTATCTAAAGGAGCTAATGTGAGTGTCGAAACTGATGTTTATATTATTTTACTTTGCTTGCATTAATATACGTCAATGCAAAGTTGTGTAAGTTTTGCCTAGATTTTAAAAAATGAGATTATTTTAAGTACTGTTAAACACAAACTATTGTACTTTAGGCCAAAAGAAGATTGGATCTTGAGGAAAAAAGCATATCTTTTTAATTTAATTGTTGTTAAAATTTGAGGGAAAATATTAACTTCAGCTTAATTTCAGTGGTTTAATAGTACTCATAAATTCTTTGCAGTATAGTCAAAATCAATTAATCAGAAAGATTTGATTGTAATCTTTGAAACTGGAAAAACAAAATATCAATTCTATGCTGCAAATGCAATGGTGAGAAAATTATATCAATTGAAAATAATAATGGCGATTCCTAGTGTTTGAGAAAGGAAGATAAAAATAAAGAACCTAATGTAATATGTCTGATTAAATTATTTATACTTTGCCCAAGGAATACAAATAATCATTATCATTTTGTTGATGTAATGCTCTCGAGATCTTATGAAAAAAATTTTATGCTTCTATCTTCCAAAAGATTCATACACGAGGTAGCCGTTCCTTTTTATTTAATTTGTGAAAAAATTTGAGGAAAAAAAAAATACTTCAGAAAGAGGGTTTAAATTAAAACATAAATCCATTCAGATAGTCAAATCTCTGCATTCAATCTTTGCTTGTAATCTTTGAAACTGGAAAAACAAAATATTATATTTTTGTTAGTCGTCTATCTGCTGCAATCATTTGCTAGTTGATGAGAAAATTATATCATATATACATACAATTCTTCTGTCCGTGTGTTTGTAATAGAACTTCTCCTAAACGGCTGGACTGATTTTGATAAAATTTTTTGTATGTAATTTAGTTGATTTGGGAAAGGTTTAGACTCACAATTTGATCAAAAATGTTTTTTTTTTATTAAAAATCCAGAATTGTTCTCTTATTGAGATTATTATAATGCCCCTTGAAACCCTTCACTGCCAACATATCTGTGCCTCAGTGGTCAGCTCAACGGGCTTCAGTACGATAAGTCTCAGGATTGAATCCCGGTACAGGCGAAGTGGGAATTTTAAATGAATCTAATTTACGTTAATGATGACTGTACGCGTGGTGCCGTCAAGTATTTTTAAAATATTTTTTTCCTTACTTTTCCATCCAAACGGTCCAATTTGCAATTTATTTAAAAACATTTTAAATTTTTTCGGATTTAAAGCGTTAAAACAGGATATATATATAAATGCATTTTTCGTAATACCACAGTGCCTTCAACGAGTAAGCGATGTTATTTTTTAAGCTTCCAAAAACATATATTTTTATTCTTTTAGAAGAGCATTGTTTTGTAATATCCTAAGAGCGCAAAATAATTTGATATATTCATCAGTCAACTTGTGAAACTTTTTTCAAAGAATGTTTTTTTTAATACCCGATGTCTGAAAAGATTTGATGGGGTGTATTTATCAATTCTTTCAGGAACTATTTTTTTTTCTGAAAAAGAAAGACTTTATAAACGCAGTTTATAAACGCAGTATAGTTTGATATGATTATTTATTACTTTGCTTGTAAGAGTTACTTTTTTTAAAACAAGATAATCCCTGCATTATTCGCATGTAGTTCCTCAAATGTTCAATGTCATTCTTTTAAAAATGAGATTCTTAGAAGCCAGCAGAAAAAATATTTAAGACCTTTTGTGCTCTGTAAATATTTTCAAACCCTTTCTTTCAAAACTCAACTAAATGAATTAGTGTAAAGAAACAGGCTGTACGTTTTTGTCCTAATCTTTTTTCAAATCATCATTGAAAGCAGCCCTTCCATTTCTGAATTGCTTCTAGAATCTAGGCACTCTCTCTCATTACAGTGTCAAAATTAGCTAGAAAGTACGTACAAAAAACAAGCAGAGAAAAAAAAATCACAAAATAATGAAAACGGGTGTTTCTGATGCATAGAAAGAAAACTGGAGAGTGGGGGACGGGGGAGGTGCTTTTATCATCCTTTTTTCCGCTCTGACGCTAAATAATCAGCGTCATTTATGACGAGAGGCCATTCATTCTCTTTCCATTCTCTCAGCTGATTTGATGCTGTAATGCTTTTATAACTGGTTCGGAAACTCTTACACTCATTCCGGGTGATTAACATTTCTTTTACGCTTCTTTTACCAAATGAACCGGTGACCCACATACTGTCACGTGATGTCGCGTGACGCCATCTATCGACTCGTGTCGCCGTAGTAATGACGGAGAAAATAACTGAAGGGAGAGAGGACTTGTAGCATTTATTGACTTGACCGTGATTTATGATTCGAAACTTATTCATCTGCGGCTGAATCATCGTGCTATAAACAGCAGGGCATTAAAATACTACCGGCATTATTCGATATCCGGTGCATTCAGCTATTTGTGGCTTTCCCATCGCTGTCTTCAGAACCTCCACAGCTGTTTCAGATGGATTTAAAATGGTCAATACACCACGGAAAATTTCATTAACATTTCAAATATCTAGTGATTTAAAACTCATAAAGGAAGATTTACTTGGGATGGGGTGGTTGGAGTTGGAGATGGATATTCTGTTCCTTTTGGAAACATAATTGCTTTAATATTTCTACCAATTCCAGAAAGTACAAGGGATGATGAATAATATCCTGTTTATAAGCACGGAAGTTATTTCTCAGTGAAGCAAAGGACATTTGTTCTTTAATACGTAAGATGTAAAATATTTTATGTTTGATTAAAAATATTGAAGATATTTGTTAAAATGAAACCTTTTGTGAGAAGAGCCATATGGTAGCCATTGTAGGCAAGTTTGGCAGCAAACATACCTATAATGGCATATAGATAAAAAATTATATATATTCCAATAATATATCGTTCAATATTCGGTTTTTAAAATTTTATTTTTGTTTGCATTAAATCAAGTGTGGTCATCAAATTTTCAAAACTTAGACTTACTATTTTCATTGAGAACTAACCTGCAATGAACTGTCATAATCCATTCTTTTGTTAGTAAGACAGTTCTAACTGAACATCCCCCTATATAATAATAGCCTGAGTTATCTGACTGTCTGTACACGAATTTATGAAGCGGTTGGACCTGGAATTGATAGAGGCTTCCATATTGGATTCTTGATGATTTAGGGTTAGCAAAATTCAAAGCAAGTTCAAAAACGTTCGAAATCCACCCCTTTCCCCCTTTTTTGATCGTTTAATGCCATTATTTCTAGCCCTATTTTACCCAATTAAAAGAAGGCAATGATTAAATTCATCAATTTATCACATACTTAGATGAAAATAACATTTTTTCTAACACTTTGACGTCATTCTTCTAACCATCTCATTTAATCATTTATTTTAAATTAAATTAATATCGTCTGCATTATTTTCATGCGTTTTATCACGGATCTTACATGTTACGTAAATAATTTTATTTTATATTTGGCTTAAATAATAGATTAGGTACACATGTGATATTTTAAAATTAATCAACGATTATTTTTTATTACAATGAACATTTTATCACCGGTATTAACAACAAATTCTTTTCATAAAAGTCTAGGAATCTATTTCCCTGACTAATAAATATCTAGTATTTAAGTTATATTTCTTTGAAAATTAAGATTTTTCGTTTGTGTGTTTGTTTATTATACATAACCACACGGTTTTGCTATCGATTCGCTAAATTCTGGACATCATTCATCAAAACCGTCAAATAAAAACTTCTACTGTCCATTCTATCACGTAATATGACAAGATAAATTAAGTTTGGCAACTAAAATGCAGTCAGTAAAGATAAATTACTGAGTGTGTACCAAATAATTCTCAACCAAAAAATAAACCTTTTATTTACCTGCTTCGTAGGATACTTTACAATTCTAGAAAATTAAAAATATTTATGATCCCGTCATATGACGGGCTATATGCTAGTTTGAAATATTTGTCTTTTATTTGAGGTTTAATAAGATAGAATCAAAGACTAAAAGTAGCTTTACTGAAATTAAAATTAACAAAGGCTGATTTTTTTTAAGTTCAATATCGCTAAAAACAACCAAACAGAGAAGTTGGGACTTAAAAGTAGAATTTACAACGCTCTTTGAAATTTAAGATCTATTATTTATCGACTTCATTAATTGTAAATGTAAGATGCAATTCTCAATAGATTTTATTTCTGTTTCCCCGGAGAATGTTTCTTTCTGTAGACTCTCTTGGTACTGTAGTAGCTTCGTATTTCGTAGGAGTCATGTTACAAGACACTTCCACCAAATAGATTTTCATAACACTGCTAGGTGGCGCTGATATGGAATTCCTTGGTGATCGTTAGAGGGCTTTTAACGTAGAAAATCTATAAAAGCAACTACACCTAGAAGGGAGGGCGGGGGAAAAAAATATATATATATATATACATACATACATATATACATAGATACATATATACATATATACATATATACATATATATATACATATATATATACATATATATATACATATATATACACATATATATACACATATATATACACATATATATACATATATATACATATATATATGTATATATAATTACTACCTAATTGAGTTAATCTAATCTGTAATATTAAACTCTAGTTTGACCAGCAAGAACTCGTAGTGAGTTCGTGTATGTTAATATCTTAATTATAAAATGTTCTATCTAAATATATTTTTACTTTTTCTTGCCAAAACTCAAGCATCCATTGCCTATTTTATTACTAAGCCCCAGTCGTAGTTAAATTGTAATCTTTAGTTGTTTGTGTAATCTCCTATGTAGGTCAGAACTAGAGAGCTCGGCCCAGGAAGTTCTGTGCACGATTTTCTCTGAGTCACTGAGAGGGAGGGTGGGTTGGTAACTATCTTGGTACCCAGTTGCTTCTACTTTCTAGCTTCCTATATTGCACGTGCTCTCTCAAGATCCTATATATTTCATATATACCTTCTCCCATTTAAACACATCTCTTGTAGATGGCGCTGGAACTCATTAATAATTGGAATACAGACCACTAGTGGCTTATTAAGGGACCACTTCCTTCCTCTCAATGTGGTGAAAGATTTAATGGTTTTGAATAATATTTAAAATTATTCTTATTGTGACGTAAGATGGCAATCGATGTACACAATTGAATGTTTGCTATATTTGCAAGAAAGAAATCCAATATTTTCATCATTTCAGAAATGAGGAAGGAATAATATAGTAATGGTAAGTACAGTAGCACAGTAATGGTAAAATCAGTTTACAATTTTTTATTCTTTCAGAACGCTAAATAATATAATTTATTCTTGAGTCAATTCAAGCCTTATTTTAATCGGAGTTCTAGAAATATAGAATATAGTCCACATTCTATTTTATACTAAGGACGATATAATGCCCGCCGTGCAGGAAGCTGGTAAGAGCTTAAGGGGTTCCTAACAAAAAACAAAAATTGAATTTTTTGACAGCTGATAAAGGTTTCTCCATGTTAAAATCCACTCAAATCCAATACTTAGTATAATAATCCAAATGTGTCTAAGTAGTTTTCAATTTTAAGTGTCAAACATGAGGAAGGTTTGTAAATAAACATCGGAATGTCTCATTAAGAAAAAACGGAAATTGGGACAATTTTAAATGAAGCATTAAAGTGGGATTATTCTATGATACAAAAACCTAGTTTTATGAACGACAACGAAGATTTTACTATTTTTTTTTTATTCTGAAAGTGTAACGAACAATAACAATAAACTTTTTTACTTTGGTATTTACTGTGTAGCTGAAGTTTTAATTCAAGAATTCAGAATGATTGTTGGAGTGTTCAGAATAAACGTTTCAAATAAATCAGCTGTATAGTCTTAATAAATTTCGTCTTACTGACTTTGAATTTAAAGTGAAACAACTACACTATTATAATTGCAATTTGTGTCTTAAAAGATAAGTTTAGAATTCGATAAATTATAAACGAATAGAAGTTAACTATCATAAAAAGTAATTATTTTTTCAAGAGAGCTAATTCAAGTATTTGGGCCTAACGCTGGCCGGTTAAGGCGCTGATCGTCAGTACCGGAGTTCGTGGGTTCGAATCCCACTATGGCATCAATGTTCGTAGCCGTTCGTAATTGGCTTTAACCAGTAGGTTCCGGTCTCATTAGCCCTCGTGTGCAAAACAGTAGACAGTAGCGCTCCAAACCAAACCAAGTATTTGGGTGAGAAATCCTTCAAATGGTTAGCATTATCATTGCTATCTTCTGGATTCGAAGATGGCCGAATGCTTAGGTCGTTTATCTTCGGTAGAGTTCGTGGGTTCGAATCCCACTCTGGCATGGATGTTCGTAGTCGTTCGGAATAGGCATTAACTAGTAGGTCCCTTCCTATTATCCCTCGTGTAGAAAAAAGTAGACCATAGCGCTCCAAAACCAACTAACTAGTTATTTTCTAGAATGTGTTATGAATGTAATACATTAATGTTGGGATATGTGCAAGGTCATATAGAAACTATCTCTATTAATATCATTAAAAAATATACTGCATTCTAAAAGGCGTAATATAATGTTAAAAAAATAAATTGGGCTTTATTTTGGGTCAGAAATTTGGTGAGCATAAACTCTCGAATTCCATCACAGTTCTGTCAACAAACAGACCGTGCTGAGCCGGTGTCAAGAACTCGATAAGGAAGACTGTCTCAGTACTGTCTGTCGGAACCTGTATATTTGATTAACTTCCCGTGAATGCTACGATTTCATCGATTTCCATTTTTCCGTGTTTGGAAAAAAGTTGTAAAAAAAACTACAAATAATTTTACTTATTTTGTTTTATTTTATCCCACTGTTAAGGATACTTGGGTAAACTTTTATGGTCTTTCAGACAATTTTCCTTGAAACCTGCCGCCATTTTCTTGCATCTTCACGCATCACGTATGGTTGATTCTCTAACAGACCGCATCAATTTGGGCGCGGGAGAGTAGCTAAATAAAAGAGTTGTGCACAAACAGAAACAAAACGAGAAAAATGCTTTTCATCGATTTTTATTTTCCCCTCTTCTAGCTTTCTTTTTTTTTTAAGCCATTTGTCCCCATCAAACGCTGTCAGCTGTTTTTAACTCGATCGTTCATTCTGAATCGCCATTTTGAGTTTAGATAAAAGCTTTCTGTAAATCTCCTTTTTATGGATTTGTGCCCTTTTCTAAAAATTACTCCAGACCTTCGTAATGTAGAAAAAAAAATAAATAAACTTATTGAGATTCATCCATATTCAACCACGACATATGAGTAAATGTTTTATTTAATCATATGTTTTACATTTTTGAGTAAATGTTCTATTTTAAGCTATAAATAGAACCCATAGGTTTAAACAGTTTTTCATTATAAATTGTACTATATTATATCTGATAATATGCATATAAAACATTTACTTTTATTTTACTTTTTTTCATTTACTTTTCAAAAAATTACTCCAGACCTTCTTAATGTAGAAAAAAATAAACTTATTGAGATTCATCGATATTCAATCACGACATATGAGTAAATGTTTTATATACATATATGCATATTATCAGATATAAAATAATACAATTTATGATGAAAACCTCCTAAAAACTATTTAAAGCTATGGGTTCTATTTATAGCTTAAAATTTTTCAATTTAAAATTTTATATCTTTAGCATTTCGAAATTTCATTTAGTAAAATTTCTATCGTTATTATATTTTGCAGTGAGTATGATATACATTGGCGGAATACTTAATTTAAAAAAAAAATACTTTTCTCCTGCTATCTTCAGATTTAGTTAAAATTCCATTCAGTCAAATTACGGTCTGCTCGAATTTAACATTGTACATGCAGGGTGAATACAAATGTCTCTGAATACCGTTGAGTATCACAAACGAAATATCATTTACGGTTGCTGCTAATAAATAAAACATGCCTTTAAGAACTTACTCAAATACATACTTAAATCACATGAGATGGATTTTATTCAGCAACGTTTTACATGGAGAATGGATACCACTGAAGATTTAAAATCAGTTTTTTTATATAGATAAAAGCTTTATTTTTATTGTGTTACTTCTTAGTGTGATATCAGATATTTTAATTGTGTCTCATTTTATGTAGTGAATATGATATCAAAAAAGGAGTTACGTCTTTGTAGATGACCCTGAGAATTACAAAAAGAGAAAGAAACACTAAAATAATGGGATTTCACTATACGAGGTCTTTAACAGAACTTTACTATCTTTTACAGTGAATAAAATAAATCTGTGTGACTCATTATGTAATTTTATACTAAGATGGAGTGAAACAGTAATTTGATCTTTTAACACTAGAATTACGAAAAGGGTCACTTTGACTCCTGCCGTAATTTTTTTTTCCTGGCGCAATACTTGAATTTTTTTAATATATCTTTTTCCTTCCTTGACTATTCTTAGATTAATTTCTTTACCAACTAGTTGAACATTAATTTAACAGAAACAAATGACGAAAGTACAAAATTTACGATTCAGTTTTATACCGCTTAAGCAAAGTTAAATATTTTTTGTAGTTCAGTTTACATAGCTAAAAATCTGGGGTGTTTTAAACCACTACATTACGATGTAAATGTGTCCTGAATTTGACTTTCGTTTCTCTAAAATAAGTACTTCTGGCATAAAAGTTGAAGATATATAATACATTAAATACAATACTTTCACAAAACATTTAGTAATATATTTCATATCTGTAAAGTAACTTCTAATTAAAACAAATTTTAATTTTACACTAGATTAATCCAAAATATGGGCTCTTTATAATAAACTACATAATAAATGTGACAGCAGCATTAGTTTAAAAAAAATTATTCAAAATGAAAAATAAATGAGCAACTTCCAATTTAATTTTAAAATAATAAGATTTTGAAAATATTACAATAGTCCCAATCTGTTGGAAAATGTCCCGTACTTTCGGTTTCGTCTATCAACGGAATTCTTATTCGTAAACAAAATAATACCAATACACACGTGAAAGATTCCGTGTTAAAACCGATCACTTAAAGGAATTCTGATACAAATAACTTCAATAAATAAATACGCCAAAATAAAAACACATCTTTTGTCATTGCGTACTTCATCTCAATTTTTTATTCTAAATTTTTCTCGCAATGTTACACTGTTGCCACTACTCGTATCCTTTTTGGAAAAGAAAAAATATCTAAAACCATGGAGGTAACACAATCCCTCAAAGTCTTTTGGGTCGGTCAAGCCTATAACATGTTCTATAATCACGTTGTACAAGGAAGATTTTAATGTGGCATGTTTTAATATGTTGAGAACTAATTTTAAAAATAACATTTCATTCTAATTAATTTTATTTTTTTAATATTTAAATCCTTTGAGACCCATTAAATATGCTGTTTTATAACACAGGCTTAAAATGGAATCTCGCCGTTAATCTAGTTATATCAAGTGTACCGTTATTTTAGTGTTAAAAGGGCACAGTTTCTTAACCAAAACGTTTTTGAAAATTCATACATAATACTAAAGTTAGTGCGTATTCCATTTTTAAAGTATCGAACTGGAAACATAATACTATCTGTAGTTCTTCCAATCTAGAAGAATCTAAGGAAAATATTATTTTTTGCGTTAAAAAGAAAAACCATAGAAAAGAACTGTTGGTAAGATGTTGAATATTATGTAGACATAATCTAGTTTTTTTTTCTAATATGGTACTTTTCCTTTGGATATTACTTCACTTTACTCTATGCACTTACTAATTAATTTAACATCTAAATTACATTGAGATAGCATTATTCATTGAAAAGTCTAAATTAATAATTTTTAAATTCTTTTATTGTTTTCAATATCAGAGATTTTTAAGTCTAATCCTTTTTGCTAACGAATTCATTTTTTTTCAAATATTAATATAAATAAAAATACAATGGAGTCAAGCTTAATATGATCGCGGTTAATGTTACACAAGGTAGTACAAGTACTTTTTAGATACGTATAGTATTAAATATTTTGTACAATAATTAATATTAATTATTAATATTAAACATGTACAGCGGACTTCGCTTCATGGGATCGCAGTTAATGTTATCAATCGCTTATTGTTATCGAAATCACTTGGTCCCGATTTTCTCTTCATTTGTATGTTAAAATTATTGCTTTATGTGATCGTTATATCGGTTAATGTTATCCGTTTTTGAACTTCATTTTAAAGGACAAAGGAATATTCACAATATTTTCAGAAGAAGCCCATTCTTTTCTTTCGCTGTAGTTTGAATTTCCGAGAATTATCCTTCATTCACTTAAGGAAATGGGGAATGAACAAAGAAGAGAGAATTTTATACGTTCCTGGAATTTTTCCGAACTACGCACATATTGCTGGTGGTCCATGGTTGTCAGATAAGCAGAAGGCAAAACATTCTTATCGGAACTGAGAAGGAGAGTATCCATATTTTATGCCTTGATTTTGCGAAAAAAATTAACAGAAATCTCAAAAGATGGTAGAAAACTCTTCGGATATGACCTTTGAAGAGTTCGAGTCATGGATGAAAGTAGATCAAAACAGTCCAGTAGCTTCCACATTAACAGAATCTGAAGTCTGTCAGATTGTCATAGGAAAACAGGCGAATGATGAAACTGATGAGTCTGAAACATTTCTTGATACTGAGCCACCTCCTACAAGTGTTGAAATGAAAAATGCATTGAAAGTGTTGAAAGATTATGATTACGAACAATTTATAAATGAGCTTCTTAGAAACAATTGTAGACAGCCAACAATTGATCAATTTTTTTAATTATGTATACAATTCTTATGTTTTAAAGGATAATATACAGTACATAAATATAAGGCGAGTTTTTTCCTTTTATTTTGAAATTTAGTAAGTGTGAATTAAAGGGGGGGTGAATTTATCTAATTTTGTACATCGTTTATTGTTATCAATCGGTTATTGTTATCAAAATTCCGGTGCCCCAAACAGATCACATTAAGCGGAGTCCAATGTATTTTATTATTTTTTTTTGTCATTCAGTTTTACTTTAATCTTTTTTACCTAAAATTTGAACTTTGAACTTATTTTTAAGACGAAATACTAAATCCTTTTAATTTTCTATTCTTCTCATTTAATAAAATAAGAGAGCTTGATATTACTTGAAAAACTGACATTAGACTTCGCAGAGATTTGGTTGTATTAATCTTCCAACTGACAAGTGTGTTCGTAATCTTTTGGAATCCACTGTTTTCTATATTTAGCCCAATAAATTCAACTTTTAAACTAATTTAAACATATTTAAGCTACTGATAGCTCAAAATTTAATTTAGCAAAGTATGGAGGATAACATGTGTTTTCTTTTATTTCAAGTAAATATATAGCGAATTATAAGTATATTATGAATTTGTAATTTTTAAATGCAATACCCTATGTTAATATACCTATAATTCATTTATGACTAGTTTGCAGAATTTTTTTTTTCTATTTTGGTTATTTTACCTAAATCCTGAGTTCCCTTGACTCTAATTTCACGCCTTGATGTGGTGAAAATCGATAGTTTACTCGATCAAAATATGCATCATAAATTGCAGGTTATGCAACCTCCATTACCCCCAATTTAATGATAGGCTCAGATATGTCATGATGCAGTTCTATTACCAGTCTTACTGACAGATCTAGTTTTTTGCTCTGCAGATATGATGTGTGTTACTCCGAATGGAGTGTTTTTATTTTCATTCTAGAGAAGAGAGAGAACTAACCTGCTCTATAGTATAGTACCGACTAGTGATACAATAATGAAAAATTGTATGGGGATCACGATTATTTTCTAAATCGATAATGAATGTTCTGAAATATTTCAAATAATTTGCTCTTATTTGAAAAAAATTAGTCAACAATTGGATTTTTTCAGTGTCTTAAAACTAACTATAATTTAAAAATTTATAAGCCGTATTATTCATTTTCAGTGACTCAAACTATCCCATCTATTTTTGATAATTATCTTTTGAAACAGTAGACTGTGGGTAGAGTGATACCTAATCTTGCGGATGGTCAGTATATAAGCTTAGAAGCTATGTATTATTCATGAATAATCGATCTTCATGAAGAAGAAAATAAGGCGAATAATACATCTCTTAGGGAGGTGTAGATTATCAAGTTCTTAATTACTATAGATTATAATCTTTCGATAAACTTAAAATCTAAAAATTTAGCTGCGAACATGATGAGTTTAATATCGTTAGAATCTTTTTGAAATTAGTATTTACTGATTATATATTGTTGTTCGCACTTTGTCTTTCCTTTTGGTGTCAAATTATGATTAATGCAAGATTTTCCACTTCCGTAAGATTTAGAAAGGAGATAAAGTGATAGCATGTATGAAATAGAAGAGAGTAAAGGAGCAGAAATCCTTTTAAATAACCTAAAATAATACAAAATGGATGTTTTTAAAAATATTGCTAAAGAGTATGTAATGTTGTCCAAAAGTATCAATTTATAACGATACGAAAAGTTGGAAACTTCTATCACTAAATAAATAAGGGGACACTTATGGACACATTGTGCATTGCAGATCAGAATATTCTCTTTATTTGTGCTTCTAAATAGTTTTAAACTAAAGTATAACAATTTAGTTAAAAATGAACTGTTCTTTTTTAGTGACGATACTACAACTTTTATTTAGTTTTAGTTCGTAAAAAAATCTTTTTCAAATAATAAAAATTTTAAATAACTAATACTATATTGTTTTAAATGTCTTAATTTTTCTGTTTTAATTTAACAAATATTTCTAATGTATTTAAATGACATGAAATTAATTCTATTCTGTCCTCTGCTGTAAATTTTTTAACAACCTCAATGAATTTAGAAAATACACTTAAGAATCAATCTTAAATAGATTACCTTTTTAAAATGGCATACACTGGTAGAAATACTTACAGTAGAACTTACATAAAAAATAATTTTACAGTAGAACCTCTTTTTAACGATCCCACGATACAACTACCCCTTCGTTAGAACGACCATCTTAAAAAGTCCCAATTATTTTTACCATAGGAATAATGTTAATTTTGAATCATTACAACGACTCCAAGCGTATTGTTTTTCATTAGAGCGACCGCCAATTTTAGACTGCAGAACTCATGAGGAAGTGGGCTATTTTAAAATTATTGTACTGTGGTGCAACTTCAAGAAACATGTACTCCTCTCTTTGTGTCTGCTTAAAGAGACTCTTTCGTTACGTACGACATTGATGTCCTAGGTAAATGATACTCCAGACACTAATAAAATAACCCAACTCCCCAGTGTGAAATTTCCGGATCTTCAATTATCTTTTGATTAATTTGTTGCGGTAGACGAAGCTTTACAGTGCTGTGAAGAAAATTTGAATGAGAACGATTTTATTGCCCGTATTACCGGAAAGGAAGAAATCTGCGATTCCGACGACAGAGAAGAAATCGTCTAAGCTTATGAAAAAGTGAATGAAAAAGAATGCAATCAATGCCTTGAGGATCATTTAATTCTGAAGATATTCTTCAAAATCTAACGGATATGGAATCGGTAATAATGAAAAATTCCCAAATGAACTTGAAACAGGCGTCAATCAAAGACTTTTTTTCAAAAATTCAGTAATGGAAATACAAATAAATAGAAGTGCTCTCTAGATATGTACTATTGCATCTTTTCTTTGCTCAATTTTTTTATTATTTTTTCAATTCGTTACAACGATCTTTCGTTACAACGACCATATGATATTGGTCCCACAGGGGGTCGTTATACCGAGTTTCTACTGTACAAGCTGGTGATTCTTAATCTTGATTGAGTGGATGACTACTTTTTCAACTTAAAAGTGTAAATTTCATTTTATGTATTAGTATTTTCAAATATTACCAGAATCGTCAATATACAAGCTGAATGTTAAACCTTTTTAAACCAAAAGGATACTAAAATAAAATTTAACGCAGAGTTTAAATTTCGTGCTTTATGACAAACGTATAATTCAATGTCGATGGTTTAAAAAAGAAAGTAGCATTTCAAAGAAAAAGATAGATAAAGATAAATATTTAAATAATTAAAACATCAATTTTTATTGATTTTTTTTCAATAGATTCAATAGTTACGTGAATCTCAATATGTAATTATTAATGCAACAATAATATAAAACTTATTTAACCGGCTAATTTATTTTCTCATAAATTATGTTTTGCCTTTTATTAGTCAGCTATCTTGAACATAAATTTGAATCATATTTTTTATTTACTATTAAGAGTTAATATTTCTTAAGTGTTTGAATTAATTAAATTAAAACGGGTTTGGATATAAATTTCTTTGCTCCATTATAAAAAGGTGGGGTCACGTTCTAATTCTTTATTTACATATCAGCGATACCTGCAACTCTTCTGACAACTATCTGGAAATTAATCTCCGAGAGCGCAAACAAAACGTTTTACTTATGGGCATTTCGTGACTCTAGAATCCAATCAATTATTTAAATTTTCCCAAAAATACACCTCCCTAAGAAAACACCTGGAGGTCAAGAGATGGACTAAGCAAAGAATTTCATTGAACTAATGAAATAATTGTTTTCGTTTGAAGGCCTCATCTAATTAGTGTGCCAATCAGGAAATCCAAACGTTCTCTTCTATACTAATCTATTGCTAATTCCTCCCAAAATTGATTTTAAACCTCATTAGGGTAAGCAAGTGAGTCAAAGTTCAGAATTTGTTGCTGCACGATTTAAAATCTGATTTAACACTAGATCTTTCATTGATAACAATTGAAGCAAGATTACATCGATCGAAGTACTTGATTAGACTTATTATTCAATTCCATGGCCTTCTTTCCCTTTATTAGGGAATATTAATAGTTATTTCAGGCAGCTGATCGGTAAGTCGTGCGCAGGGAAAGGTTTCGAAGTCAAAATTTATTCACAGTGTTTTTCTTTGTGTTAAAGTAACTGGATATTTCTTGCTTCCATTGTTGAGTTGTTAAGGAAATGATAAATTACGTCCTTATCCCTATCACATATTTATTGCATTACGGAGGTCTTTCTCTGTATTTTGATGTTCTACCTACCGCAAAGCGGCAGCCGATTACAGAAGTTGTAGGTAACGCATTTTGATCCTATAATGAATTTAGGATACCAGATTTATCAGATTTCACCCTTTCGTTTGTTTTCTTCTGAATGCTACCAAGTGAATCCTGTTAAAGTAAGTAATTTGAGCGACCTTTTTAAGAGAAATTCTTAGTTTACACTTCATGTTTTATTTATGCACTTTGTCAATTCAGACATCATGTTGACATGTCTAAATTACACGGGCATTTTCTATTTATCAGTACAGCCATAAAAACTAGTCTAATATTACAATCCATTTGTATTGCTGCATTGAATTATATAATATTACCCCACAAAATTAAAACATAGATAATTTTTAGTATTTAAAGCTGTTTTGTTTATAAATTTTTATTCTGAATTTCAGTATGAATTAATTTAAAATTCAATATAAAATAAATTTTTTAAATCGCCAGAAAAAAATACATTTTCAGCAAGAATAGTTTAGTATAAGCAAATGAAATTTTTAACTTTTATTACTAACTAATTACATAAGTTTACTAACGAAATAACTTATAAGTATAGACAGGACTTGATAGCCAGAACATTTTAGGGTTTTACCCGCCTGCTTGCTAGAAATTTGGTGGTACCTAATAATTTCGGATTCCGAGTAGGTTCATAAGTTAACCCAGTACATAGTCTACTTTGCTATTACGTACTATTTTAGAGATTATACATGGTTTTTATATTTTAGCAGTTACTGTTTTAGCAATTTTATACGTTTATTCAACATTTTATTTAACTCTAACGGGCTATGCCTAAAAGGTCACTTTTGAGCGTCAAAGCAAATTCTGAAATATATGTTAATAACAAAATCTATACTGATGACTTCCCTCTTAAACCTACCACAAAAATTACCCCATCCCCCCTCAAATAAAAGCAAGAAAACACGCCAAAATAATGTTCAGTTTCAGTTATATTGTCACGAAGATTCGAATGAACCCACCGCTTAACTTAACAGATGAATTTATTGAAGCTAAGTAGCAACTCACAACTCTACAAGAACAGGTAGTTGCCTACAACTAGTGGGTATCAGCTTTTATACCCGAACAGAATATTCGAGAAATAACTAATTTACATATTAAAGAAAGATCTAGAATGTATGAGAATATAAGGAAACAATAAATAACATTTTTAAATTAAAAGTCAGTGCTTTGGATCAACCGCCATGGCAAGCATCGAACCCACAATCTTCGGGTCTGGATCTCGCGCTTTGACCATTCGGCCACTGAGATCGTTGCAAAGCTTCTTTATGCGGCAATATCTGTTGTCACAACTTTTTCATTCTGTTTTTCTCTTCGTTTCCCCTGTTTGAGCTATTCATTTTTTTTCTGTGCATCCCCCAAAACACACGATTTTATTTTCAGAATCTTTAATAGCTATAAATATGATCTATTATCATATTTCATTTAAACATAGTAAATAAGCCCAAAATAACTTTAACCCAAATAATCTTAGGAAAAATTTAATGAAATTCAGTTGTTTAGTTTTTTTCCTATGAAAGCCCTAAGAAAGAATAGCAAATAAAATTGGTAACTGATAAATGACGTAATAGACAAAAAAGTTTCACTTAAGACAAAAATAAAAATATTTAGCGATATTTTTTGTGTTCAGTCTTAAATTAATAACGTTCCAACTCCTTTACGCAGGTAAGTGTCATACATGTTATTTGAGTTACAAATGCTGACACTGAATGAAAAAAGTTCGTAGGTCAAAGTACTGCTGAGTTTTCATAAAATATTTAATTATCTTGCGATATCAAAGCGAATAACCTTAATGAAGCATTTTGTTTATTCCATTATTAAATAGGTGTCAGTAATGTTTAAAAACTTAACAGCTATAATTTTGTTACTTTATGAATTTAATAATTTGATTCCCGGATTCTTAGGCAACTTTGTGGTGGATTAAAATACATGTTATTTGAGTTACAAATGCTGACAATAAATGAAAAAAGTTTGTAAGTCAAAATAAAGCTGCGTTTTAATAAGATTTATAATATCAAAGAGGAGAACCTTAATGAAACATGTTGTTTATTCCATAATTAAATAGGAGTCAATAATGTTTAAAAACTTAACAGCTATAATTGTGTTGCTTTATGAATTTAATGATTTGATTCCCGGACTCTTAGGCAACTTTGTGGTGGATTAAAATACATGTTATTTGACTTACAAATGCTGACACTGAATGAAAATAGTTTAAGTCAAAGTAAAGCTGAGTTTTAATAAAATTTGTAATTAACTGGCGATAATATCAAAGATAACAACCATAATGAAGCATGTTGTTTATTCAATTACTAAATAGGAGTCAATAATGTTTAAAAACTTAACAGCTATAATTTTGTTACTTTATGAATTTAATAGTTTGATTCCCGGATTCTTAGACAACTTTATGGTGGATTAAAATATTCAGAACTCCAAGGATCTATTAAAAATTTTTAAGATCCCTGAAATATATAGTTAGTTGTATAACAGGATGCATTCAGATGTTTACATGTTCTTAAAAGATCTTTATCCAGAGCTTAAACTGGATTTAGCAGCCTGGATTTACAATGGTTTTAAAAATCCTCTCTACAGCTGAGTAGATCTAAAACACAGCACTTCCAAACTTTGAAAAAGAAGGTTAGTTATTGAATAAAAAAAGCCATTAAGGTAAAAAACAGTAATTTTTAGGAAAAACTAATTGCATGTAGCAAAAATAAGTAGAAGGTACGTTATCTATTAGGTAAAATCTCTGACGTAATCCAACATATCTTTCTTCAGATTTTTTTGTATGATAAGTTTGATGGATAACCTGATTCTTTTAATCGGCTCTTAGTCTTGCTGTCACTTTCAATAATCCTTTGTTAGTCACAGAATTTTTTACCCATGAAAAGTCACAATGTATCGTATGAATATAAACACTACTCATTTATCAGTTTTCTGTCTTTTCATAATTTCATTTTTATCTACATAAATACGTTCCTATAAAAATACTTCTTAGTATTCTGTAAAGGAAAATTAAAACATTAAAGCATTTCTGAACCCCCTGTACCAGCTCTAACATATTCTGAACCAAATTCTGATGAAATTATGTGAGAATTATATATAACAAAAAATTCTATTTTTTGAAGAAACTGAATTGAGTTTTAAAAAAAGTTGATTTTAAAAAATGTATGATAATATTTGCAACAGTCAAAGCCATTAAAAACTATTACAGTACTAGTTAAGGAATTTTTTAACAAAATGTGTCGAAAAAATTACAGTCGAAAAGGGAAAAAAGAATAGAACAAAAACATCAATCAGAAAAGAAATCAGTCTATTGTGAAACGAATATATAGGATATTTCCGACTATTGAGAAAATTAGATAAAGCCTTTTCTTTGACTTGCTACTGGTCTAATGCAAATACTAAAAACAATGCTTTAATATCTAAATGACGTTTAATTATAAAGATCGTAACCTTTTATTCTTGCTCGCACGTAGCAAAAGTAGACTGTAGCGCCTCCAAACTAAACCACAACCTTTAACCCCTTAGACAGTATTAAAAAGTCTCTTGTAGCCTGTGTGAGAAAATTTTTATTTACCCGTTTATTTTTTTTCTTCATTTACTGCATATTTATTTGGAATATTGATTTTCACAAAAAAAAATATTCCGTGGGAAGATGTTTAAAAAATAACTAATTTTTGTGAGATTTCTAAACCTCCACACATTCGATTTTAAATATTGTATTACCATATTTTTTTTCTTGTATTCGTAAATCAATCCTTTAAAATTTTAGAGATCAAATTTTTTAATAAAATGTCAAAAATAAATAAAACACCAGTTTATATAGAAAAATAAATTCACTAACATTTTCATTTTAAAACAAATTTCTACTCATTTTATTTCAAAACCCATTACTAATTTTATTCGAAAAGATCTTTGAGAATTTAAAAAAGAAATTAAAATTATTTTATACATATGTGTCTAAGTTTTAACGTTTACATTCGCTCATACATAGAAATAACTGAGAAAAAATATTTTTATAGAAAAAAAAAAGATTTTCTCAGCCTTTAAAGGAAATTTTAGAAAATAATTTATATTCTTAAGTTTCCCTTAATTCAATACCTATATAAATGTCTCAACACAAATTAATGCATGTATTAGAATTGGATTCCTTAATTTATACTTATTCACCTATTTAAAGCTTTGTGAAAGCTGCATTGGTGAAAAATGTTGAGTAAATTCTCATACAAAGTGTTTTCTCATACCATTATAGTACTTCAGTACTTGCTTAAAAACTTACAATGCATATTATTTGAAGATTATTTCTAATGCATTATATTACTTTAGAGCTTTTAAAATACTTTTAACTCTACTTTATAGAGCGTCAATATCATTTATAATATTTTGATTTTCCTCTGCACTGTATTTTAAAATTAACCAGCAAAAAATAAATGTTTAGTTCTTCATACTTAGTTCCAGATATAGTTAAAAATTACTCTGCTAAGATATTTTAACACACCTTTGCGACAAGTAAAATAAACAAGAAGCGTTAAATAACGATTTAAAGAAAAATTTAAAGAGACATCAGAAGAAAAATATGCTTTTTAATGTCCCTCTAAATTGGCAAAACGCCATAAAATTTTGTCATAATGTACTAGAGGTATTGAAATATACTTTGAGAAAGAAATTGGTAAATTAATATTTTTGTCAATATAAGTTTACAGAGTCTCCTTAAAAATGTTTCCTCTTCTTTAAAAGATGCAAAGCGATAAAAATTAAGAAAGAATATATTTTGTCATGTATGTATGTTCATGAATATCATATATCATACACTTTTAGGTTCACTTAACGTCTTATTAAAATTTATAGCACGGGATTTGAATGTAAAATATGACCATAGGGAGAAGAACTGGCTGTGGTGTTAGCTATTCACTTTGAAATCTTTTTATTAGAGATAAACATCATATTTAACCAAAAAAAACTTCTTTGGGGTTACAAAATAAAAACAATTATTCATGTAATGTCATTAAATATCAAATTATCCATATTTAAATATAAATTTTAAAGATCAATATACTTTACAATAAAATTTGCTTCCAGCATTAGCATGAAGATAAAATTCTTGCTTTTCGAAAAGCAAATTTAAGAGATGAGTTATTTTTACAAGTACCTAAATGTGTAATTGGAGAAAAGATGATAAAAGTTAAAAATAAACTTTTTCGTTTCCATAGGTGCTCAAAAAAGGCGAGACAGCCAAATCTTATAAAGGCCTATTTGGAGAGAAAAATGAATATTCTAATCTACTTGTATGATACATCTTAGAACAGATTCGATTTTTTTTTCATTATATGGTTATTGGGTTTCATTCTGATGCACCTTCAAATAAAGTCAAACGTCTTGGCCTTCTTGGTATCGAAAAGAATTTAGCAAACAAGATTTGACTCCGCGAGTCTTCGACAAATTAAGGCGAAAGCTTGACAGTAACTGGCAATGATTGATTCTGAAAAAATAATATTTCAAACCTAAGATACTGAACGGTCAACTATGAAAAATAATAAGTAATTTTTATAGAACCTCTGTTCATACAACCTAATTTCACAAAAATTTGCAAACTTCACACTCGAATCGAATTTATACAGTGCTCTTTGCAAAGGCTTCACAAACTGACTTAAGATAATATCCATTTCATTTTTTTTAACTAAAATTAGTGTTTCTATAAGTTAGTTTTCATCTCTTTTCTTTCCAATTATCTACTTTTCTACTTTTAATTTAAAAAGTGTCATCCTCAACAATAACTATAGTACCTGTGTATGCTTTTCATCCCCAGTATAGTAAACAATTTTGAATATTTGAAAACTACCTTTTCTATCATTTTTTCCTCTGAATTTTCTGGCGTCGTATATTTTTGCTACTTACTCGTCTACTTTCTAATACATAACTACTGTTTGCTAGTGGTATTATTCAGGAATCAAATTTATTAGCCAGGTGGCTAAAATAAATGCCTCCCGGAACTTTACATTTCGAAGAATATTCAAATGAATTCAGATATTGATTATCTCAGACGCATTATCACGACTCATGTCAAAAGCTACTGTGAAAACTGAACATTTATCTTTCAGATGAAAACATTTTGTATGTAACCTGTTGCCTAATCAGCAATTATTTATTTCAAATCCGGATCGAGGTTTCGGTTTTTCCTTAAAGAGCACATAATACAAGCTAACGAGGCTAAAAATGTACGACAGGTGTGAGAAAGGAGTTCTCGAATAATACGTAACTCTCCTTGAATACATAATTACTTTTCCTTTTATCTTGCGCAATAATATAAACGAGATTTTAAGGTTCTCGTTTGAAAAAAAAAATTCTATTTAATTTTACTTGAATTTTAAAACATAATGGTTGTTATTCTAAAATTATGCTCCCGGCAACTTATTATCTTGACTTTAATAAGTCCCATTTATCACGGACAAATTATTTGAGATGAAATTTTTTCACTAAATTACACCAATTACTCTTATGCGTATTCCTTAATGTTTTCATTCTCTTATAAGTAATTATTAATTTTAAAGCAGCTATATAATCTGTAACAAGCATTTATCATATATTTATAACATATTTGTATTATTTTGTGTTATTGATTATAATTTGTATTATTAATTTTCCCGTATTGAAGTATGTTCTGATTCATATAACTTATTATAATTATTCGATAGTTATGAATTTACAAACAAAGATGTTGCTTCATAATTTTTTACTGAAAACAGGGGACTCTCTGTAGCTCACTCGGTTAAGGCAGCGATCTCTCAACCTCTGGGTAGCGAGATCGAGGCTCGAGCCGGTGAAATATCCACCGTGTTCATTAATAGTGGCTAAAGCACGTAAAATAGGTTCGTGGTCGCAATGCCCTCCAGATTCTCAAACCGATACTTCTGAAGATAGGAGACCAAGCTTGGGGGTCTTCTGCTTGGTCCCTGCTTCTAAATTACTAATGAATCATTCTTGAGCTTAAGTCAGTCTTCAGTCCTAGTGATTCCTCTATTAAAGTGAAACTGCATATTTATGCCTTATTTTTGGATTATTCTACAGTATTACAGTCTATTGCAGACTGTATGGAAAGTACAGTTTATTCTAGACTGTATTCAGACATGTTTTCCAGACTGACATTTCTACAGTCTATTCCACACTGTATGGGAAGTACAGTCACTTTCCTGTTATAGGAAGGCCTAAAGTGTAGGCTTTCCTACACCAGGAGATGTTTAACAACAACACAAGTGACCCTGACATGGATTTCACGTGTAGGAAAAATCTAGTAAAATTTACAATTACTTTCATTACTTTTGCAACCATGGCAGAATGTTAGTTGATTATTTTGAGTTCTTATGTCAATGATTAATTCGAATTGGACCTATGGATTCTGATTTCGTCTATAAACGTCCATGCTCCGTACTAATACTGTGTCGTTCAAAACAGAACGTGGTTATACTACAAATTCGGTTCTTAATTGATAGTCATCAAACCAAGGTCAAAATGAAAAAAATTCAGAAAATTGTTAATAAAGGTCTTAATAAAATTTAAGTTTACTACATTAATTATTATGACGTAGAGGAAAAGTGTTTAAGAAAAATACGCCAGAAAGATAACTCAGAATAAACATTAAACTAAAGCAGGGTAAATTTGAAAAGGTGGTACATTTAGTAGCACATTTTTAATGTTTTTAATGTTACCTCTAATTAGTTAACTTAACAGCTATTTCTTTTGGAAAATTACATGAGAAACTGAATGCCTTACTTTCAAATTCAGTAGGTCGGATGTTGACATACACATTAAGGTTATAATAGGTTATAACTATGTTCCATAATAGGACTTTTTTAATCTGATTGAAGAAATAGGTTGTTGTGATTCTATACCAGTGTCTATAGCCTGGCATAGATGTTTATATCATTTAAAGATCGGAGTTAAGTAGTAGGTCGTAGTCTAATTAGACTTCGTGCAGAAAAATTTTCTCCGTACCAATCAATCAACAAGAAGATTCAAAATTTTCGATTGGTAAAATAGTCTGATTTAAAAACATGCTTTTAATTAGTTGAATAAAAACTAATTTTTCGATCTAAATATTTGCGAAGAACACTCAGCTTTAGCCTCCAATCTAAAGTACATAAAGCTATAGATAAAATATTTCCTTACTCTACAGGATCATTTTAATTTGTTCTTCGCACAGATATTAAAGTTGCTTTAAAATTTCGAAAATCTCTTGTAATCCTCCATTTTTAAATTACCGACGTCGCCTCTTTCTTTTTATTTAATTTATATTGTTATACAATGATTTGTTCTTATATATTTATATAAATTGAAATATTTGTAAGTGTAAACAAAATGTGTGCAAACCCTTAGAGGTTCTTTTCTATAAAGAATAATGATAAATTCAAGATGAAATACATAACAAAATAAATATACAACAATACTAAGTACTAAAAGCTTTTATTAATTTCGATACAGTTTTACTAGAGAAGGTTAAATGTTATCTTCAAGTTAATAAAAAAGATATTTCTGAACTTAAAGATTAATCTCTCAGTTGTTTTCTGTTTATAATTAATGTTTTCTTGATACAATAAGCTTGTTGAATTTCATCTTTCTGGTTTATTTTGTAAAAACAGAGCTATTTATTCAGACTTAGTATTATATTTTGTGTGTTGATACAATTCTTGAAAAATTTCTTGTTTCAATAATACCTAAAACATAATTATACACAAAGGATTAATACATGTGGAGATTTTCAGTTTGATTGCATTCAAGAAGGCTTAACATCAAAAATAAAGTGCAAACTATTAAACGTATTGTATAAAAAGGTAGGAAACTCTTTGATAAAGATGAATTCTAATATGAAAAATAATAATATGAGAATATTGCGTAAGTAAAATTCTATTTTAAAGATAAGTTGATTCTTTAATTCTATACTATTTTACTGGGATCGATTTTGAACATTTTTCTCAATTCTATTAGGGCAATTCGAAGGTCCTGAATTGAAATAAAGTTCAAAATTTCTCCAGAATCTCCATTAAGAGTTCAAGGTCTATTTTACAACATAAATACCAATTTTCCTCGCCTTGAAATTTAATGGTATTTCACGGCAAAAGTCGTGCAAAAGAACTATCTATCTAGTATGAGACGGATACAATACACGCAGAACCATAGCATTTCATACTAAAATAGTTTGCATCGTGATTATCAGGTTAGGCTCCGAGTTATCCATCGCACCCGTCTTCATCTGATATCTTATTATTAGTGTGGGTTATTTGAGACATGGCAAATATTTTAGGCCCGAGTCGTGACAGCTTCTTCAGAAGAAGCAATTTGCATTAATTTCTGTTCAGGACGTCTTAGCTGTTTCCATGTTGAATTAGCTTCGTGCATATGAGTGTAACATAATGAGGAGCTAAAGGCCATTTTACAAATCACAAAAAA
This sequence comes from Pardosa pseudoannulata, assembly GCA_032207245.1. Classification (NCBI taxonomy): domain Eukaryota; kingdom Metazoa; phylum Arthropoda; class Arachnida; order Araneae; family Lycosidae; genus Pardosa; species Pardosa pseudoannulata. The sequence goes on from CM063506.1 coordinate 12,378,502, forward strand.
AAAATTGATTTAGGGTAGAACAAATGGCGACAGAAGACCTGTTTTCTCCCTTTGAGAGGGAACACATTTTAACACTTCGAGACTGCGAATTTTGCCAATTAAGGCACTGAATCAGAGGAGACAAAAAAGTCTTATTGACCAATCATTTTTCTAACCCGCGGCTATAACCTTTTATGTAAAGAGATTATTGTGTTTTCGTGTACCAAGAAGGGCAGTATTTTTTTCTACAAGTGTGTCAGAATCGTGACAATTTGAATAGACAAAAAAATATAAAAAATAAGGCACAGAAGTTAACTGATGTAAGGTACCTTTTGACACAAACTGTTACTTACTTAATAATTTACCAAGTATCCTTAAATTTGCAATAATACCTTAATGTGACACTGGATATTCAAACTACTCAATTTTATTCAATCTATCTGAAATCTATGTTGTTAACAATGCATTCAAACAAAAGTGATTCAAAATTTTAAGTGAAACATTAATTTAGAAGTTATTGATATTTTGCAAAAATATATTCATCAAAAATGTTTCTATACACATCCATAGATATATTTTAGACCTTAGAATAAAGCTTGGTTGTTATCGGAAACATTCACAAAAAAATATTAAGAGTTAGACATTAAAATAATTAAAAATGAGCATATTTCCTATACAAAATATTTATAACAGTTCTTTTGTGTACAACATGAACTGATTTTGTGTTTTGTAACATATTAACTTTACATTTTATTTTATACACTATAAGGTAAATAATCGCTAAATTTGAAAGATATATCCAGTTAAAAAAATGTACCAGGATGATTTCAAATATTTAAAAAAGTCTCAATACGTTTGTTTATAAAAAAGTTGTTTTAAGTTATTTTAGTAAGTATTGTATTGGGTTTTTGTAGAACAATTATATTCATTATAGGACTCCTGATATTCATAAAAGCCCTTTTTACTTTTTATTGATAGTCCCGTTTCATGATTTTAATGAGAGAGAAATATAAAATTTTCAATCCGATTTCACCCAGCTGAGGGATCATTACCGACTAAAAATTACACTTCGTTATTGAATAATATATTTAATCTAGATTGACAGTTAAAACCTAAAGTGACATTACATTAAAATAAGGCTAAAATTATAGAAGCAATTAGCAATGAGCCGTTTTCTTTGAAAGTCGTTACGTTCATTTTATTAATGATAAAAATGAATGTAATCTGTTAGTAGCTTTTTATCGAAAAACGTTTACAAAAAAAAGTAAAATTTTCATCACTTTGTTACTATAAATTTACATAGTTAATAAAATTAGAAATATAATTAATTTGAAAGAGGTGTAAGTCCACTCTCCAAAAAGACATAATATTAGTTAAAAATTATGTTACATAATTATAAAACATACTTATAACTATTTTAAAAATGATAGCATTACAAACTTGAATCAATAAAAAAGCAAACCGAGCACAAAAATATACATCAATATTTTTCTAACCATCCAAAATACAAGCTCTTTAATATAAAATCTCTATATAATATAAAATGGACTTAACCAGTTTGAAAGATATGTTGCTCATATGTTGAATAAAAATTTTTAATAAGTTAATGCAAAATTAACTCTTTTGCTTAAACTTAAGGAAATCAAATAAGTTTATGCAAAGAATGAAAATACAAATTGACTAGTAGTGAAGATATAGAAATAAAACATAAGGAAATGTATTGATTGAGAGAAAAAAATAATCTCAAAGATTGCTATTCTTCCTCAAAACTGACTTGTTGAATTTCAGTCTGTTGCTGTAAAAAAGCTTAAAATCAATAACAGTTAAATCTTTCCTGGATATTTTTGAAAGAGAGAAACGCTTTCAAAAGCCTTGTCAAGTTTGTAAAAGATTATGTTGGTTATGGATACATAAACAGTGGATTATCCGAAAGATAACGACAGATAAATAATCTTACTTCAGAAGAGCTGTAACTACATAATAAATGCATAGCTTAAGATGCAATGGTGTTTCAAAAAGCTTTTAAAAATGACATGATAGAGTGACAGTCTCTAAAACCATCGAAATAAATTTGTTTTATAATCGTGTCACGTTGTGAAACGTTAATAATTCGTTGTAGACAACAAAGTCTGAACGGCTTACAAACTGTTCCAGTAAGGTTTATTAAGAGTACTTTAAACACAGTTAATTCAGTCTAACACATTTTAAATTACTCATTTTCCTGTATCCCTCCCGGTAGCAATGAAGTTTTTATCATGCAATGTTAGGTTTAGAGATCTGACAAGTTTAGTTCTGACAAGTTAGACAGAGTATCTACTTATTTTTTCATGCGGAGATTATATGAGGTACAATCCCCTATTTCTGACTTAAAAATAAATTCAAGTTAAATAATAATAAAGACGTAAATGAAGATCTCTTTCTGCTAAGTTCTTCATCTCAGTCTAAGACATTCTAAATTACTCATTTTCCTGTATCCCTCCCGGTAGCAATGAAGTTTTTATCATGCAACGTTAGGTTTAGAGATCTGACAAGTTGAGTTCTGACAAGATAGACACAGTATCTACTTATTGTTTCATTCGGAGATTACATGAGATAGAATCCCCTATTTCTGACTTAAAAATAAATTCAAGTTAAATAATAATAAAGATGTGTATGAAAATCTTTCTGCTTAGAATTAACTCAACATTCTTGATGTTTAGGTGAATCTTAAGAAAAATGTTTTTATTATTACTTTAGTTAGATTTCTAGTATAGTATATGAAAACATACTTGCACAGTCAGCCAGTGTATATGGGTGATACGCATCAAGCCTTTATTTATAAAAATAAAGATGACAAAAAGCATTGCGAGAAATTTAAAATTCAGCTATGAAATTTATTTTAGTACTTTTCCTATATAGCGCTATAATGAGTAGGCTACAAAAACCTACAGGACCTACAGGAAACAAGTTCGACATCCTTGATGATTTGATTACGAAAGACTAAAGCAATCTAAGAATCAATTTAGGAAAAAATATTTTTTTAGGTCCTTTTGAATAATTATATGTATTATTTTTCATTCAGATAAATACAATTATTTTGAGTTCAGATTATTCCGTCATTATGATAAATTTTTAAAAAATTTGATACTTGAAAATTTTTGTTTTATTTGATTATAAAACAATGATCATATTTCTCATTTTATGTCTTTTAGCTTTGAATGTATTTTAACACAACCTTAAAATGCAAAACTTTATCTATGATTTAAATTATTTTGTAATATACAGAGTCCCGTTTGTCTTTGGTATAATTAAATGTATAGATGACAGTGAATTTGTTTAAATTTTTCTACTGTAAATGCTTTGCATTATCTTTTACTGTAATATGAACAAATTATCTCTTACCTTAATTATGAAAACAGAGAGCATTTAACGTTCCCACGTACATGAAAATAAAGACCTCTTTTTAACTTTGTATTCAGTCATGAAAGAATTTATATTACGTGCAGTTAAATATTTTTCTTTTAAATATTTAAATTCTGCTCTCATAAATGAAATTAACTTTTTTATGCACATACCTTTTTTTCCTCAAGAAACATTTTTCAAAGTATCTTTAATATAAAACAATTTTCTGATTTGAAAAAAGCAATATTCATTTTTCTAAATGGACAAAATATCTTTCTGGTGCAATCGTATGTAAAATTTGCCTTCTGAGAATTTCTTTATATTAATTTACTCTGATGTGAACCTTTCTAAATGATCTCATTAACTTGGTAAAAGCTCGCACTCCGGTCGTGACTGTGGTGAAGTAATTTGCATTCATTTCTAACTATTTTTTTCCTGCAAGAGTTTTGTATCCTGTGCGTGCTTAGAACTATTGTCTTTAAAAATATATAATAGACATTTCGTGAGATTCTAGGATAGAAATTTTTATTCTCGTCTTTTGCGGAGATGAATTTTTCTTGCATCAAGGATGGTCGATAAAACTTCAATTCTTTAAAAATGATGTAAGCATTTTGTAAAGTTCCCAAACAAAATGTTTTTAGCCTAAAATTTCACAATCTACGCTTGCAGGAAAAGAAAAGAATTTACGAATATACAATGAACTCCGCTTAATGTGATCACGGTTAAATCAGAGTTATAAGTGTAGATAAAATATACCCATCCCTGATAAGTTTTGGCGACTATTTACTGATTGGCGGCATTCATTACTCTTGTTGATAGCATCAGAACACAAATAAGCTGCAGCCCGAAATGAAGGATTTGGTCAAATTTAGGCCATCAATATAACAGTGAAATATGTAAATGAAGGTTTCGAAGATATTTAAACAAGTAGAGGAAAGGGAAATAATTTAGAGAAAAGGGAAAACTGGAAAGTTTAAGCGAGTGTCAAAATAGGCTTAATATCCTTCATGTAAGAGCATCTCTACAGAAAAGTGAAATGCTGATACATAACTGTAGCACTTTTGTGCCACATGCCATTTTCGTCAAGTATTCTATTAGAGAAATGAGTTACAGTGGACTCCACTTAATGTGATCGCGGTTAATGTTATCAATCGCTTATTGTTATCAAAAACACTTGGTCCCGATTTTCTCTAATTTCTATGTTAAAATTATCTCTTTATGTGATCGTTACATCGGTTAATGGGATCAGTTTTTGAACCTCATTTTAACTGGCAAAGGGCTATTCCCAATATATTCATAAGGAAACTAATTCTATTCTTTCCCTTCGCTGATGTTTGAATTTTCGAGAATTCTCCTCTTCAACCTAGGGAAAAGGGGAATGAACAAAGAAGTGGGTAATTTTTATGTTCCTGGAATTTTTCAGAAATCCGCACACCCTGCTGGTGGTCAATGGTTGTCAGATAAACAGAAGGCAACACATTATTATCGGAACTGCGTATTCACATTTTATACCTTGCTTGCTTACATGCAGCTTGTTGATATGAAAGCCAGAAAGCGAAATGATTTAACGTTAAGACAAAAGATCGAAATTTTAAATCGTTATGACAGGTTGGTTATGATTACGAACAATTTATCAATGAACTTCTTCGAAAAAATTGTAAACAGTCAACAAATGATCAATTTTTTTTAATTATGTATACAGTTCTTATGTTTTAAAGGATAATATACAATACATAAATATAAGGTGAGTTTTTCATTTTATTTTGAAATTTAGTACGTGTGAATTGCGTAGAAAGCAACACATTCTTATGGGAACTGAGAAGGAGCGTACTCACATTTTATGCCTTGCTGTCTTACATGCAGCTTATCGATGTGGAAGAAAGAAAAAGAAATGATTTAACATGAAAACAAAAGATGGAAATTTTAAATCGTTATGACAGGTTACCAAATTGATTCAGCACAATACTGCAGCGCAGTTACATTTCACAGCCTCTATTGTGCAAAATTTGGAAAAATCGTGATGAACTTACTAGAAAAGATAAACAAAATGAAAATACGGAGTGCAAACGTAATAGAGCTGGTAAAGATGAGCAAGTTGAAAAGGCTCCAAGACTTTAATTTGGTGTGAATTAAAGGAGGGGGGGTAAATTTATCTAATTTTTCATATCGTTTATTGTGTTCAATCGGTTATTATTATCAAAATCACTTTGTCCCAAACTGATCACATTAAGCGGAGTCCACTGTATAACCTTTAAAAAGATTAGAGTTTTATGCTGTTGGCTCGCGTTTTATCGTATCTAAAGAAGTGTTAATTCTAATGAATCCCGAATTTCATAATACCTGTGTCAGTATTTTTAAAGTGTTACATTAAAAAACTGCTCATATAACCTGAAAGTGGATTACTTATATAAAACTTTATTCTTATTTAGGAATAAAGCTAAATTAGTAATTGAATAAAAATATTTTATATAGTTACTCATTGTAATGCCAGTCCAATCCGTTAGCACAACCCTAGAAAAATGAACGTCTGATATCCTAAAAAATGCGTGCGTAGCTATATCATTCAAATATACATGAATAAAGATCGTTGATTTAAACAATTAACAACAATTTAAACCCATGATGCGGATCTGTTAATACCATTTTTATCAATCCCTTGTTTGTTCCATCTTAACAAATTGGAATATAATTCAAACTATAATTTTCATTGGGGTTCAATATATGTAGATATGTATCAGCTATACTGGATCCATTAAGCTGCATGTTAACCAGATACAGAAATATTTCTACCCATTGAGGGTTTTATTTAAAGGCATAACTTACATTTATAGATCATACCCTTATTTCTTATATAATATTTTCGCTATTTTAAAATTTTGATAAAAATATTATTTTAAATTTTTTTAAAGTTTGGTACATTTTTGCAAAACAGCCCCATTAGATTTACATGCAAAATGATTGCAATATAAAACAATGCTTAAACTACCCAAAAACCTGATAAGGAATATGATGGAAAATATAATTTCCAAATCTGTAAGGAATAGAAAATTTTGGCTCAATGAACAAAACTCTGTTGAAATTTCGGCATGTTTTTGTGTATTAAAGACATGATGAATTATTAAGTCTTGCCCACCCAACTAAAATAATGGTTATAACAAATAAACTCTTTTATTAAACTTCTACGGAGATCAAACCTCTATCTGAATTTATTTCCTGGAACAAAGCCATCTTAGGTATTTATATGCTATATTCCTGCTTATTCCATTTCCCTCCCCGCTTTATAATAATATTCTTAAAAGTCCTTCTACAAATGCTGTTTCTAGAAAACATTCTAAAATTTCTAAATATAAAATAGTTGTTTTTAAACACCATAACATTTCGCCTTAACGTGAAACCAATTCTGATTCTTTCAGAAACTTTAAAGTGATACAACTGGAGAAAAATTCTTTAATATTACGGTTTAAATTATAAATACTCTCAATTTATGAGGGATTTATACAGCCGGATACAAGCTATCGATCAGTTTTATGCTTCACATCCCCACATGCTATGAAATTTAAAACGTGACACACCCAAATGGCGAAATGATGAAGAACCCCTAAAAACTGGTGGTCGATATATGAATTGGCTCAGTTATGACAGTTCTCGAAGGAAAAAAATCGAGAGGGCAGCTGCATTCTCAAGTGACAGCTTGAGTATCAAACCATTGATGAGGTGTCGTCGGAATTTGCCGTTTGTTACACGTAAAGGTACATAAAAAACAGTTGATAATTAAAGTGTTTGGGAATTTTGGTTTTTCATTGAGCTTTTCAGCTATTTTGTTCTTAAGGGGACGCATCACCTTTAAACAACTTTAAATTTGTTTAAAAATGATAAGTCCACTTAATCGAAAAATAAAAAAACTACTTAAATAGGTTTTTTTTTTCTTATTTTTAAACAACTTTAAAGTTGTTTAAAGATGATGAGTCTCCTTCATCGAAAAATAAGTATCTTCTATTTAAATAGATTTTTTCTTATTTTTTGCTTTATCATGTCTTATTTTTACATTATTATAGTAATTATTATACATGGGATTTTCAGAATTTGTTTTCTATTTTAATTTAATTAGTTCTGTGGAATTTACTTGTTTCTAAAAAATTAAAAACTTTTTATATAAAGTGAAAAGTGAGAGCTAGTTTTAAATTTTTTTTTAATTTTTCTCTCACACTGTGCTCAAATGTATAACAGCACAATGTGAGTATCCTTAATAATTCTTGTTGTTTTGTAAAAACTAATTATTAGGTAAAATTCTTCACCTATTTAAATTTTTAAAAAGTGTCAAAAATATTACACGAAGGATTAAATTTTCATAAAAGCTAAAATAATGCCTAAAAATTCCATTTCAAATACTATAACTACTAAACAAAATAAGTAATAAAGAAAAAAGGGGATAAAATTTCATTGTAGATGTATTTACTGTGAAAATTTGAAATAAATTTATGTAATAGTTTTCTTATTAACAGTGCTTGCAAATTGAAAAAAGAAACACTATTTTCAGTAAAATTGTTGTTTTTTCTGTAAAGTTTTTATAGTTTCATAAAAAACTATAATATTAAATTCAAAGATTATATAGTTTTCCAAGTTCTAATTCAAATATTTCTATGGGGTTTGTTTTAAACGATTTGAAATTTTCAAAAAATATAAAAATCAAAAACTGAAATTTTTTGCAGGTTTAAAGGTGATGTGTCCCCTTAATCTAATTAAATCAAACAAAAAATTTAATACCTAGTATAGCAATTATAAGAATGTAGTATACAAAAGTAACTTAATAGAGATTTGTTTGTCTTAATAACATCTCCAAATTTTGGTCAGATTTTGTAGTTGATATGTAATGTAATCGGTATTTCCTCAACAATTAACCTCGAGAATATTAGAGTAATAACAGAAGTAAATTTATAAAGAAAACTGTAACTCCCCTATCTAATTAAAATCTAGATAATCTAGTATTTTTCATAAATATCCATTTTCCTGGTTTTGTGTTTTTAATAAAAAATATATCCTCGTTCGTTTACTTTTATGCTGCCGTATGTGAGTTTTCTGCTTTTGCTATTCTAATGTATATATTTAGTTTAATCATGTTGCAGATTTTTTCGTAATTTTGCTATGATAAGTATTATTATGCACTAAATTTTGTTATCAATCCAAATTTTTAAAAATATTCTTTCTATATTTATGATAAAAATAATGAGGTTGAAATTGTTATGTTATATGATGTATGATTAGACACTTCTCCTATACCTATAGATGTTCTATCAAGGCATGTTGAGAACAGTGCCAATGGGGATATAGTTGCAGGAAAGTAACTACTTCTCTGATAATATGATGATATCAACTATTTAGCAGTTTATAATTTCACGTCACAAATATATTTACGCATGAAATAATAATAATGTAAGTCTGATGAAGTTATTAGAAACAATAATAAGAAAAATAGCTGTGTATAACAAGTTGTTTTTCCATATCATTGTTAACTACAATAGGGTCGACCGTTGCCAAACAGTTTAAGCTCTTCTTGTGCATACGGAAGATTATCTTGATAGGTCACAGGTTCGTTCCCGATCGAATCAATCAAACAAGCTTCTTGGGGATTTCTAGTTACCGTTGTGACTAACATAATATGAGCTTAATACTCATAGAAAATCTTCTGACCCCCCCCCACCCGAAAAAACGAGTGTAGTACCTGACAACCCTTCATGCCCCAAGGGCAAGACCTACCCTGATGAAGCAGTCTACAATCTGGGATTTCACTGAAGAAAATTAAGGTTGTTGAATCCACCTCTATCAGACAGAAAAATTCACAGTAATTTATAGCTCCCTAAAGTCAGCTAAAGTAACCATTAACTAGTCATAAAATGTTTGGCCTTCTCAAAGCCTTTTAAAACTTGCAGAAAATTAGCTAGTATACAAATATATGGTATCTAAGAACTAAATAGTTCCAGACAGATTATGGTTGAACTGAGGCTCATTATATTTTAATTAATGTAGCTTTTGAGAGAAGGAATCTAAATTTGGCTATCCAAGATTCTTCGATTAGCTCTCGTGGGACATAGTGCTGCTCTAAACCAAGCCAAGTAAATAGGCTTCATTTATTTACAATAATTTTATCCCCTTTTCTTTAAATAGTGTAAATAAATATTTCATATAATATTTACCTATTTTCAAAAATAAATTTATCGGAAGTTAAATTTATAAATTTTAAATATCAAATCTAATAATAAACTGATTTTCGTAATGTTGGCATTTCAAATTTTTTCTCGTTTAAATTAGTACAGCAGGCTCTCAATTTGACTCGTTATTGTCGAGAAATGCCTCATCCTGGATAAGTGACTATCCCCGAATAATCAAATTTATGCATATTTGATGAAAATTCTTGAATAAATAATAGAAAATTTAAAATTATTATATAAATAGACAAATAATTTAATTAATAGAAAAGAAGTAAATACGTACGTATGTACGAATGAATGAAAGAAAACGATGACCTAATGAGTAGGGCGCAGTTCTTCGGTACCGGAGTTTGTGGGTTCAAAACTCACTGTGATGTGGATGTTCTTTCTTAGATGTTTGGAATTGGCTTTAATTAGTATCTCTAAAAAGCTCTACTGTTGCAAAAATTAGATTTTAGGGCTCCAAATCATAACTTTCTTTTTTGTTTGAGGAAAGAATTACTAAATAAAGGCCCGCCTTGCAGAAATATTATTAGCACTTTAACTGCAGTGCATATAGGCTTGGTTACTTTGAATTATATTTGTAATTACCTCAATGATTTCTCACGAAATCTCTCCAAATTTATTTTATCTGCGTTTTTATTTCATACTATATATTATGTGTTCTGCAAATAATTTCAGCTATGTTTAGAATGCCTTCAATCAAAAAATGTTGAAAAACACTGGTGTAAATGCTACAGATTCTTTCTCCCATCTGTTAATTTAGAGGTGGGCTAAGAAAAACATTCCATAAAAGAAGCAAGCACTCCTGACCCAAGCACTTCAGCAAGCAACTTAACCTCGTCATTCTCATACTCGGAATTCAGTCGTGTCAAAACTGACCTTCGATTGGGGTATGCCAAGAGTTTTTGTGACTGGTCATTGTATTCATTGCAAGCCCATAAGAAAGAAGTCATTGTTTGGGCTAATTGATTTTGAGAGTCATTAGATAGTTCCAAACAAATGTTTCGGAAATGTCACAGGCCCTGATCTCTTTCAAAAACGTGGCGCACGAACTAGTAGACGTCCTAAATTGTAGTGAATTTATAAATTACTGGAACGAAAAAATCTTCAAAATATAAGATACTCAATGAGTTTTGAGCCTAGCATTTAGGTTAAATCACTAATAATCCGTTTTAGTAGTCAGTAATAGAGGGCTTTTTCATACTGCAATTATTAATGTAAAAATATTTCGTTACGTCTGTATTCAAATCCAAAAAAATAATGGAATAAGAAAATCCTTAAATTCTAAAACGACCGTTTTGTAAGCACTCAAATTTATTAAGGCTCTGAACGTTATGTTTGAATTAATGATTTTAATAGTAATTTGGGGGTGTTTACATCCTTGTACAATATTCTCGAAGTGTTATAATCACTATAAATGTCAGTGCTCAGTTTTCAATGGAAGTTTGGTTAGTTTGAGTGCTACGGCATGTTCTTTTCACTACTCGAGAGCTAATGAGACTGGGACCCATTCCTTAAAGTTAATTTGGTTTAGTTTGGAGTGCTACAGTCTACTCTTTTGTTGAAGAGGTTTAATAAGATCAGGACTTACTGCTTATAACCGATTCCGAACGGCTTCGAACGTGTGGGCCTGATTAAAGCACGGGACGATTGGGCCTGGGCCCCTAAAATTTGGTACTTAATTATTAAATTTTAAATAATTAACAATATTTGAAAATGTTTTTGTTAATTCTTCAAGTAATATTTCATGAAACATAATACTGGAATAAAAATTTATTACATTCAACATTTATATTATAACATATTATTTTTGAATCATTAAGAAAATAATTTTCAAAATATTAAAGGAAAAAGTATTTATCTTATATATTATATAATAATTAGTAATAAATTAAAAATTTCAGCCAGTTATTAAGAAATAGTAGTCCTTTTTATTAAATTTCTGAAACTTATATACAATTGTTATTTGCTTAAGAATTTTATTTTTTTCTCTTATTAATTTTGTCTTAAAATCTACGGATATCTGTTATTTGTTAATCTTACCTATGCTATTTTTGTTTATTTTTAATATAAAAACTTAATTGCAAGTGTTACAGTTTACATCCTTGAGGATATACAGATTTTTGTAATTCGACTGTACTACAAAAGTATACAACTGTACAACAAAAACAAAATTAATATAAACTGTCCTCCAAAAATATTTGTATCCTCTTTTATAAACTATTTTTTTTGCCTTAAAAGGAGGGTAGGGGGGCCTGAAAGACTACCAGGCCTGGGCCCAACTTTCCCTTGATCGAGCCCTGACGAACATCCATTTCAGCAGTGGGATATAAACCACGAACTCTTGTACCGAAGACAATTACCCTAACCATTCGGTCATCGTCCGCGATTTCACTGGAAATACTTATTTTGACCATAGCCTACTCAATTTTTATCAGTTTCAGTATTACGGATGTATTTACGTACAAAGAAACTTTAATTGTGAAACTGTAAATATACATTTTGAAATTTCTTGAACTGGTTATGACTAGTTTATTCTTGATGTTTGCATACCGCATAACTCACAAACGATCAGCCGTAGAAATTTTGTATTCATGGCAGAAAAAATTCATAATTGTCAGCCGTCTCATAAAGGGTTAAGAACGGAAGACTGAGAAAGAAAAGATCACATTCACAACGCAGTGGCGTAGAGAGGGGGGAAGGGGTCTAATATGCCGCGGTTGCCGATCGCAGTAAAAGAGCCAATTTTAAAATCTATATACAGTAAAACCCGTTTAAGAAGTTCTCACTTAAGAAATTTTCCTACTTAAGAAGTTTATATTTTCGGTACCCCTTTTTCCCCCTATTCATACAATATTAAAATAAGCCGTTTATAAAATTTCGTTCCAAACGCTTAAAACGTTTTACTTACAGTATGCATTTATAGCTGCCTTTCGATTACAGTTTTTTTCTCCTCTCTCTCTCTGTTTGTAAAGGTCAAGGTTTATGGCTAAAAACGATTGTTGTCATTTTTATTTAAAATGTGCCTGAAGAAGCTTTCAAAGCTGGACTGTTATCAATTACAAATTGCAGATAAAAACCAAAAACAAAAAACTATAACCGACTTTTTTTCTGTAAAATCGATTCTAGTGGTGTTTAAAGCAAAATTTCTTAGTTGAATTAAAGATATTCTAAGGTAATTATGTTGTTTTCCTTTATTAGCTGATTTTTTAAGTATGCAAAAAATGTAAATTAAAAAAAAAAACCCAAAACTATTGTTTATATATTAAAAAAAATCTCTCCTCATTATCTATGTGATTATTTTGTTTTTAAAAAAATTAATTTCGTTTAAGGGGTTTTCTCATTCCCTTTCCTTAGAAAACTTCTTA
>CM063506.1:12396438-12428938 GCA_032207245.1 Pardosa pseudoannulata
TCTTACTTCGAACCTCAGTATAAGGAACTTTTAAAAATGAAATCGCAATTCCATTCATCTAATTAACGTATTTAAGCATTAGGTACTTGCATATTGTTTTTAAAATTTTCGAAAAATTTATCTTGGCCCGGCAAATTTATTTTATACTGGTACCTCTGTCTTACTTGTATAGTTTTAAGATATTTGGTCAATTATGCAAAGCAAGACTGCTGCAAGTTTTGGGCAAACTAAATTTGCTATCTGGGATAGATCCATCTAAGAAACTTTGAAATAATACTTTATGTAGAGAAAAAAGGGTTAATACCCTTGAAGATAATTTGAAATTTATAAATTCTACACTCAAACGGCTTAAAAGAAAAAAAGGAATTAAAACAAAGTTTTAGAAACTCTCCAAAAAATTGAGAAAAATTCACTTAAAAATTAAAATTTTCACCATAGGTTTAACATGGCCCAATACACGTGCTTGAAAACGAAAACATTGCTTAGTGAATTAATAGAATTAACACATCTATTTAATTTATTAGAAATTTCAGATAGTTGCAAATTATAGAGAAATGCTACTTGAAAAAAATAACCACACTTGAATAATTAAAATAATAAATACTTTTTAAGAGATTCATTGCAGCTTGCGGAATGGCGTGTCTGCCATGTTGTCACTCTTGTCTTTGGCCGCGAAACGTTTCCGCATGCGCTCTTTATCTTAACTATCATGCAATGACGGGAATTTTAGCTTGCTCTAAGTTTGGCGACGACCACAACCTGTAAATTTTCCTAAAATTATGTTTTTATGTTTTATTGCCTAATTACGTGTTTTTTGCTATATTTTATGGTGAAGTACCGTTTTCTTTTTCTTTTGGCTTATTTTATTTTAATTTTTTCATTTTCCAATATTTTGGGTATCGTATCATTCCGCTACTTTGCTCTAATATATTTTTGGCTTACGTAATGTTTTGTCTTGTTTTATGTTTATAAAAATCAAAAAACTGAAAAAATACTCAATAAAAATTTTAAAATTATATAAAAACCAAAAATATATCTTTTTGTTAGTGCTGTCACTTTTTGTTTATTTTTATTTGCCGTGCCAAGTTGCAACTTTTTATTGTCCCTAATTTTTATTGTATTACCTATTTTATATATTTTCTGAGCTTCATGTTGTTGAATCTATGCCTTGCTGTTAACCATACCTACTGGTCATTGTCAAGGTTCCAGTCTAATTACCCCCTAATTAGACAACGCGTTGTTTACTCATAATTTTTTATGAGAACGCCCTCATCTCCTCGCTCTCTTGTGAGCTGGAGTGTATTATATTTCTTTTGGATCCCTTTTTGCCTAGAGGCCTAAATTTATGTTTTGATCTGCTTAAGTTCGGAGGTTAAAGCGAAGACCTTACACTTCGCTAGGTACTCCGTTAAACCTAATTGCCTTGAATTTTGCAGCAAAATTGCGTTGCAAAGGAGTGGTCGCTTTATGCTCCGTCTAACTTGCAGGAGTTTTGCTGCAAGTTTATCGAGTCAAATTTGTTATATTAAATATTATGTTTAATATTATCCAGAAAAAATCAACTTGCTGCAAGTATGCATGCTATCTGGGATCATACATAAAGTTTCCAGTGTTATAAGCAATTCTGTTATTATAGAGTGCAATTTTGTGGACTGTTTCAGGTGCTACCCTGCCTGCATACTTTTTGCGAACGGTGCTTGGAAGGCTACATTCCTGGTGAGAGCTTGACATTATCCTGTCCCGTTTGTCGCCAGCAGTCGATACTGCCAAAACAAGGAGTAGCTGCCCTTCAGACCAATTTCATGATTAGCAGTCTCATGGAAGTACTCGATCACCCACTACAGTGCCAGAGGTTAGTGTTTTTGTTTGTAAAAGCACATTATTTCTTTGCACATTATTATATATTAAAAGCACATTATTTCATTATTTTTAAAAAACTTTCCCAATTCCTTCTGATTGCACAACAATATTGTGATGAGTTGCCAAAAGTGCTCGTCAATCTGTTCTTACATGTCGAATCTAGGTTGCATCTACTCCTTAACTCAACGTATCTGTTCTAAGCCCACTGTTGTCTATGCACAGCTAGGCAAATGACACATCCACACACATGGTCTAAATTCTTTCCACGAAACACTCTTTCAGAATTTCGGAGGGGGATAGGTCCCCTCCGAAAATGTCCAATTAAAATGAATCCAATTAAAATGTAGCACTATATTTTAAAGCACTATATTTAAAATCCAGTTTAACTAGGTACTCTGTCTTCATTTTTGCTCATTTGTGGAAGCAGATTTATTATTATTACTGTCGAGAAGGTGGGAGGGTGGACATCTTGAAGGAAGGGGAAATCAGAGTCAACGTCAAAGTGAAAAAAGTGAGTAATCTAATAACATACTGTAAACGTCCGTCGAAAACAGTTCTTGACGAGATAGACCACTGACCTCTAGGTGGCAGTGGGTAGACTCGTCAAAGTCTGCAATGACACATGAAATGAATTATCACCCCAACTTGTCATTGTAAATCAAAGGGGTAATGAAAAGTGTTCTGTTAGGGAGTTTAAAGATAATTATATGCCTGTATATAAATAAAAAGCATTTTGTGCTTGCCAAAATAAGTTAAACATGTGTATTTTAGAAAGTAATTTGAAAATATTTTCTAATTATGAATTTTATATTAGAATTACAGATGTCATTTTGAAAAGCTTGAGGACTTCTTTTATCATATAACTTATTAAAGGCATTAAGGTAACGAGTTTCCATTATATTTAATAGAAGTTTTAACTTTTTTTTCTACATTCTAAACTTTGTAATTTGGCAAAGTACTTGAAGTTTTAAAAAGGTATAACACTTTAAAAATGAAAATTAAAAATGTTAAAAAAAAAATTAGAAAAAAAAGTTATGCACCAGAACATTTTAAAGACACCAATAAAGTAAAAATCTTAATAACGATTTAAAAATTAAAAATTCAGAAAATGTAACAAAAATAAGTTTTATTGAAATAACAAAAAGTCAAATTTGCATTTAAATGTTTATTGCGGAAAACGAAGCCTCCTTGTTCTATTCTCAAAAAAATAGTCTTTTGGGAGAGCAAATTAGTATTCAAAAAAGAATGAAACATTCGACCACAGACTACACTTCAACATCTGCAGCAACAACAACTTTTATTTTCTTTTTCAACTCTTTTCGCGTTGCCACCGGCGGGAAAACAAAAACAGCCAAGCTCGCGACATTCTCCCACCTTTTGATTTCAATTCAAATTTTCTCAAATCAACAATTCAATTTCATTCAAAAAGGTCCCGAGGTGAGGCACCACAATGTTCTATTCTCTAAAAAACGTAGTCTTTTGGGAGAGCAAATTAGTATTAAAAAAAGAATGAAACATTCTACCACAGACTACACTTCAACATCTGCAGCAACAACAACTTTTATTTTCTTTTTCAACTCTTTTCGCGTTGCCACCGGCGGGAAAACAAAAACAGCCGAGCCTACGACATCCTAGCTAGCTAAGAGGCAAAGATTATTTGTAGTTTTGGTCGAAAATGTATCATTTTGTAGGTGTTTTTCCTAATTAAATAAACTATTACTATAATTGTTTTCATAAATCTTTAGTTTACGATATTTTTACACTTAAACTATCTATCTATTCCATCCATTTTTAAGATTCATTGATGTAGATGTAGCACTATATTTTAAAGCACTATATTTAAAATCCAATTTAACTAGGTACTCTGTCTTCATTTTTTAAATGTAAGAAACCACGCTTGAATTCAGCAAAACTTTTTACTGATTACATTTAAAGGAAATGGAAGAGGAAGGATTAGAAACTGCTACAAAGAATTATAGTAACCATTAATCCTTTCCTTTTATATTCGTCAAAAGGTAAAATTCCAAAATTTCCCTCAGATATCACAGACTGTCATATCGTCTAGCGATACTTAAACCAATAAAAATTACGAGCGTGAGCAATTTAGTGAAATATGAAGACAAAGCTTTTGTTTCCAGTGAATCCAAATTAGTCTCAGAGATGTTTAAAATACTAGTGAAGATCGATGAGTCGCAAATCATGTTAATATTATCTGTCAAATTTCGAAATTCTCATGAAGTAATGACATAAAGCAGCTCGTATTTCAAATGGATTTGTACGTAATTGCCATTTTAAGCACTAAAAGATGTGTTACTAAGATATTCAACGGGGACATTTTCGACTAGTGGAAATGCAGAAATTTTGGCTATTGTTTACATAAATAGTGTGTTAACAATGGCAAATTGTTCATGTATTTACATTAGCGTATTTTTCCAGTGATTAATGCTGTATGTAAAGGCAATTTAATGCAAAATATGTATATAATTTAAAAACATTTCATATGACAATACAAAATAACTTTCTTTTTTTACTATGATAAGTCTCGTTGAAAAATACGATTTTCTAAACACAACAATGATTTTTATTTTCAAAGTTTTCCCACACTTTATAAATACATTATTTAATAGAAGAATCTAATTAATATGATTATATAAATTGTATGAAAATTGAAATAAAAATATAAAAATATTAATTACATATCCTACTCCCATTTAAAAGTTATTGGGGTTTATAAAACTATTTTTCAACGAGATTTTTTAGGATAGCAATAATTGTCATTTTACATTGCTATATAACATATTTTTTCATCTATTTTTATACACATTTTACATCGAATTGCTTACAAATACAGCATTAATATCCGGATTTGTTACGCTGAAATACAAGTACATAAATAATTTCTCCATTTAATGTAGTCATATATATAAGCAATAGCCAATAATTCTGCAGTTTCATTTTATAAATGCATTTCTTTGTTGGAAAATTCAGAAAACAAGTAAAGCTGCTTTCCAAGCTGAATTTGTTTATAAAGTATTCGTAGTCGCGGTTTTTTTTATTTGTATAATGCTAAGTGAAACACAGAAGTATGAGAAATATTCTCAGAATTCCTTTCCCTCTTTACTATGATACAAAAATGTCAAAAGTATATATATATATATATATATATATATATATATATATATATATATATTAGATAGATAGAAGATAGTATATAAATATATATGTAATATTTGTATATTATATGTATATATATATGTTATATGTATGTATATATGTATGTATATATATTATTATTTATATATATATATGTATATTTATAATATATATGTATATATTATATATATATATTTGTATATATTTGTATATATATGTATATATGTATGTATATATATATATATGTATATATATATGTATATATGTATGTATATATATTTGTATATATATATATATGTTTATATGTATGTATATATTATATTATGTATAATGTATGTATATTTGTATGTATATATGTATATATATGTTTGTATATATGTATGTATATATGTATATATATGTATGTATATATGTTTGTATACATATTGTATTATGTATGTATATATATGTATATATATATGTATATATATTTTGTATTATATGTATGTATATATATGTATATGTATGTATATATATGTATATATGTATGTATTTTATGTATATATATATATATATATATGTATATATATATATATATATATATATATGTATATGTATATATGTATATATATATATGTATATATATATGTATATATGTATGTATGTATATATGTATTTATATATTTATGTATATATGTATGTATATTATATATATGTATATATGTATGTATATATATATGTATATATGTATGTATATATATATGTATATATGTATGTATATATATATGTATATATGTATGTATATATGTATGTATATATATATATGTATATATGTATGTATATATATATATATATATATATATTGTATGTATATATATATATATATATGTATATATGTATGTATATATTATGTATATATGTATGTATATTATGTATTATATATGTATATATATATGTATTTATATGTATATATATTATATTGTATATATATATATATGTATATATGTATGTATATATATATGTATATATGTATGTATAATATATATGTATATTTATGTATATATATGTATATATGTATATATATATATATATGTATATATGTATATATGTATATATGCGTATATATGTGTATATATGTATATATATATATATGTATATATGTATATATATATATGTATATATATATATGTATATATATATATGTGTATATGTGTATATATATATATATTTATGTATATATGTGTATATGTGTATGTGTGTATATATATATGTATATGTGTATATATATGTATATGTGTATATATATATATTATATTATATATTATATATATATATATATGTGTGTGTGTGTGTGTGTGTGTGTGTGAAAGAACACAGCTACACAAATACGAACAAGTGATGATTCTACATAATGCAGCATAGTAGAGATTCAATTTTCCCTCCATTTAGCCTAGCTTTGTACCCTATAGTTTGAAAGGAAGGTCTTAGGCACTCTGCCAACCAAACATGACAGTCTTACATCTCTGGCTTGACTAAAGAATTGGGGAAATATCCTCAATACTTGAATAACTAAGTTGAAAAATCGATTTCCACGTCTCTTTCCCTTAAATTTTTAATTAGAAGTTGTTCTTACTTTTCGTGTTATAAGCATGTTACCTTTTGTATCTCAACATTCCCGAATTAAAAATTATTTCTTCAAATGTTAGAATGGATTATTTCAAGCCATGCAAAAATACTTTTTATAGCTTAAAACATTTTCAAACAAAAAAAGATATGTATTTCTTTTAAGTATTGCAAATTATTTTGCCCAAAAGCTTATCTTTACTTAAATAATTTGCAACTGCTTTTGTGGGAAATCGGCGTCTGGATTTCTAGAATTAAAAGTATATTGAAAACAAAGTTGATCTCATCGTTATCATGTACATCTGATCAAATGATAAAAGAAGTTTTCATATGCAAATTAAACATATTATGAGCATTTGGTACGGATTGTGAGAGCCAGTTGTGTTCATTGCAATGTTGCAAGGTAATAATAATCAACGAAACAGCCTTTTAAAAATCTCTATGTAAAGGAATCAATTACTGAGTATTTTGCTAGTATGGTGATACAAAGCGTTTATCCAACACCATCATTACGCAAAAAAGATAGCTATAACAGAACTTTTATTTGTTTAGAAATATTTAAAGCAAGTCGTTCGTATACATAATCATTATTTGAAACATGTTAAGAGGTTTTATGTTAAGTTTATGTTAAGTGGAAATACTTCTTAAAATTTGATATGAGCATCAATAATTTAAAACATCCGAATCCGAAATAAATCTTTGACAATGTTGACAATTCTTTTTTAATGTTGTTTATAAACAATGTAGATATTTTGAGATTTAAAAACAAAGACAAGATATGTTTTCATTAAGTCAACCGGGGGAAGTTTAATAATAACTTCTTACACAAATCAGGGCTATGTCTAAAGCACCTTCATGCGTTTTCAAATCGATATTCTCCTTTATATCGTTTTCCCATTAAAGTGGCTTTAAATTAATAGCCCTTTTCTTTTTAGATTTTATCTTTTCAATTAAGGAGCGAAATCTTCTTTCCTATGCGCCTCCTATATTTTACGTTTCCCAGCCTGTTTTTTTTTTTTTTTTTCATCTTATATAATGATCCAAAAGTTAATAAAAACGAGGGTGTTTATATAGAGTGCCCTACTTTAGATCTCTCTTAGTAATGTTCTTCTCCACTGAAATGAAACCTTCTTTCATGTGTTTTATAGGTGCCAGCTGCACCCTTCCGCCTCGAAATGTTCGGTGTGTTCTGGCTTCTTCTGCGACGCTTGTTCTCGACGTCACCAAACCGAACCCGAAACCCGGTCGCATCGCCTCGTGACGCTGAGTGAGCTGGCCCTTCGAGAAGACCGCCGCTGCTCCCTCGCCTGCCCCAAGCACAGGGCGCAGACCCTGCGCTTCTACTGCGGAGACTGTGAGACGGCCGTGTGCGTCACCTGTACGGACATCGAACACGCGGGTCACAGGACAACAAGGCTCGGAGACGCCATGCAGGACCAGAAGGGGCTGCTCAACGACCTGCTCGACAGGGTCGAAGCCAAGGTGAGGAACACTTCTGATAACAGTCGCCGTATAGCCATCACAGTCCAGTGCTTAACGTGTGTGGGCAAAAATCTCAGTGTACCGATTTCGAGCCCTGCCATGTGCACTAAAATCTCCCTTTATAATCAGAGAACATGCAGGATAAATCTATGGGTCTGATATCCTTTCACTTGGAGGTCGGAAAGTGAGGTTGGAACACGGTATCAGGAACCAAACTCCCACACCTGAGGATGGCTGAAATTGAGGGGTTTTTGCAGAGTGACACCACAAAAACTCGGGGTTTTGAGGTACTGGACATCACAAGATTCGTCATATAAACGAACCTAGAGTGTTTAGTATTGTCATTAGCGAACTGCGATTTACAACCGATCTTACAACTCTGTCTCTCACTTATATGAAAAATCATTTTTTTAAACAATGTACTTAAAGTAACAATCTAATTTATGTAGAAAAAAATCACCATGATTGCAATAAGTAGAATTCAGGGAAGTTCATAAGAGGTTTCAATGGCTGAGGGGCCGAAAATTAAACAAAACAGGCAGTCCATTTTATACTTATATTAAAATTTTAAAATGGTATAAATGATATTTCAAAGAGTTACTAGTGGTAAAGAAACAAAAATCAAAAGATAAAATTCAAAAAACAGAAATCAAGCTGAAACAAAATGTTTGTTTCAGTATTCATTTCATCGATAAATCTGAATCTTCAATTTTGTCCTACTGAGTGCTATCGAGTACAAAGTATCTTTTGAAGCCTATTTTTTGTATGAAATTTAGGTGTATAAGTGAGCTCAGTGAAGATAAAATGCTATTTAAAATCATTTAGTTTTAAAATGGAGAACCTTAAGCGGAGGGCAAGTGAATAGACAGGGGTAATAAAAAATAACCATGAAAAAAGTATCAATGTTAACCACTCAGAAGCGAAGCACATATTTAGTTATTCATTCTCAATATATTTTAACCTTTGTTAAAAATTTTAATATATAAAATCAAATATATATGTAAAACATAACAGTAGCTAAAAACTTTGAAATAGAAATCTTGAGGCCCTTGGGTTGTAACACACCCAAGTTCCTCTATTTGTTCCAATCCATAAAAAATTGGATTTCTAAAAACCGAAGTAATAGGACTTAAACAAAAGGATCGTATTGAATTTCTGTATGCAAAAAGAATATCTTATTTAACAGGACAATTCATAATATAAAAATATTTAAATCGAGTCGTTTGTATTCATAACCATTATTTGAAACCTTTTATGACACATGGAGATACGTTATAAAATTTGATACGAGCATCTGATGAGTTTTAAAGCACCTGAAACCGAAATAATGCTCCGGCATTTAAAGATTATTTATGAAGCGACGTAGATATTTTTCGATTAGAAAACAAGGACTAGATAGGTTTTCATTGATTTTAATGAACCGGAGGGAGTTTAATAATGATGGCTTGTTACATAAATCGGGGTTATGTCTGAAGCAGCTGATGAATCACCTTCAGTCGTTTTCAAATCGATATGTTCCTTTATATCGTTTTCCCATTACAGTGGCTTCAAATTAATAACCCTTTCTTTTTTCAAATTTCGTCTTTTGAATTAAGGAGCGAAAATGTGTTTTCACATGCACCTCCTATATTTTACCTGTTCTAAAGTTTTTCTGTTCCATTTTATTTCATTAGCCAAAAATTAATAAAAATAAGCGTGTTTATATAAAGTGACCTACTTTAGATATCTCTTGGCTTTGTTTTAAAAATTACAATGAATAAATTATGCGAATATCATTAATATTTGAAGCAAGATCGGATCCTCGCACAGAAAAGTATATGTCTAGGGTCCGGACAAACCGATATATATAATCATCAATAGATATTCAACAAAAATGATTCCGGTATAAATGGATTGAAACGGATTCGACATTTATGTATTTGTGGCTGAAAAGTCTCTTTCTTTATCTGCAGATTCCTCTGGTGGAACGAGCAATCGGCCTCGTTTCCGACACGACGGCTTCCCTGGACTCTGCCCGTGACGCTGCGGCCTCTCAAATCGAGCGTTGCTTCCAGCTGCTCACGGACGCCATCCACGTTCGACGGACCCACCTCATGGCACAACTCGAGGACTTCCACCGCAACAAGAAGGAGGTGCTCGAGCAACAGAAAGACTCGCTGCAGTACTGCGCCGACACCCTCATATCCAGCTGCGAATTCACCAAAAAAGCCCTCGAACACCAAAACGACACAGAGTTCCTACTGGTCAATAAACAGGCAAGTTGGTGTTGGAAACTGTAAATGGTATAAAAAGTAAAGTATTTAATCTAAAACAAAATAATAGCACTTTAACTTGCCTTCATTGTATTATTGAAAATAGCAAGGGTTACATAATTAGATTTTTTACTCTCCTTTCTTATCTGAGAGATTATCGATTGCTATCACGATATTACATTGAAAATTTACTACAACTGAATATTATGAAAATTAAATTAAATTAAATTCTATTTAGGGAGTTCATCTCAATGGGTTGGAATAAAACTTAAATACATGTTGTTAACAATTACGAATAAGCTTGTTCAACAGATCGAAGTAGATTTATCTTTCTTCAAATAATTTTATCTATCTTTGTTTGAAAATATGATATTTGTACTACCAAAATTTTCCTTTGGCTTTAATTAATAAATTTTCAAACTTTTTTCTCTAAGACTGTACTATTTCCAATAAATTTTCAATATTATATTTAATTCATTACATTATTTTATGATAGGTGGCAGATAGATTACGAGAATTCGCCATCATGGAAATTCAAAGTATGCCTGATGAAAATGACTTTTTAAGTTTCTTAGATGAAAATGTGTGTGATGCAAAGATGGCCATACAGATGGTTGGTTCCCTAAGAACTTCGCATGCCATTGCTCTCGAAACGACTGCAACCGGTGAAGGAACGAAACAGTGCATCGTGGGAAAACCAGCCCTAGTCAACCTAACAACTAAAGACAGCCGTGGTGAAATAGTCACTGAAGGCTACGTAGACTTCAAAGTTGAAATGATTTGCATGGATCACGTGGCACCCTGGACAATCAAGCCAGAAATGACAGATCAGCTCAATGGTAGCTATGACTTGGTTTACACTGTGGCCAAAGAAGGTATCTATACGTTGTCAATCAAGTTATTTGGATTTCACATTAAGGGAAGCCCTTTCACAGTGAAGGCTTACCCCGAGGAGGAAAGTTCATCCAGTGATCGCCCAATAAGTTCCAAAATACCTAGGACTACTGGCACGAGGCAACGGGGAAACAAAAGACCTCCTAGCTACAGATCTAACAGTTCTAACCGTTGGAGTATTCCTATTGAGGACGAATTTGACCTTGTGATGAGAGTAGGTAAGAAGGGACGTAACAAAGGAGAATTTGCGAATCCTCAAGGTGTGTGCTGTACTAGTGAGGGAAAAATTGTGGTTGCAGACAGTAACAATCAAGTTGTTCAAGTTTTCACGTCCCTTGGTGAGTTCAAAATGAGATTTGGTGTCAGAGGTAGAGGTCCAGGACAGTTACAAAGACCAACAGGTGTCGCTGTTTCAACAACTGGCAATTTTGTCGTGGCGGATTATGAAAATAAGGCTGTTTTCATTTATGATTCGAAAGGAAAATTCCTGAACAGAGTAGGACACGGCAAACTGCTTGGCCCGAAGGGGGTTGCAGTTGACAGAAATGGCCACCTAATAGTAGTCGACAATAAAGGTAGCTGTGTTCTTATCTTTCAAGAAAATGGAAAACTCCTCCACAGGTAAGTTATATCAAAGATAATAGTAAAACTAATTGTATTGTAATTGGAAAGTTTATCTGTTAAATGATTGTTAGAACTGTTAATTTTTTACGAGTTAAAGGTCTTTTAGAATATCTAATTACTTCCAACCTTCTCCTTTCTAAAGAATTAATGGTCATTGACTACGTAATGAAGCTTAGATTTAAAATAAGTGGTGTATTTGAGTTTTAGGTGTGGTAATAGATTATTCTTCAGAAGGAAAAGTCTTACTACAGCTGCCGAGGTATAACCTTAGAACTCGGGCATAAGGTCATCATTAAAATTCTGAACCAGATTCTGAATTTATAGCTATGTAAATATAATAAATTCCTGTTTCTCATTTAGAAATTAAAGACAGAACAAAATAATTCTACTTTCAACGAATTCACAATAGCACAATGTGTCTTCCTTTTTTATTAACTATAAATGTTTCCTTCGTATATCAAACTATATTTTTTCATAAAGTTAGATTCTTACTGATGATCCAAAAATTTTTTTCTTTTAAACAGAGCAGAACTTTTTATTTTGTATTGAATTAAAACTACTCTGTTAAAATCAAAACTTTACAGATCGAAAAGTAATATATCCTCGTAACGGTTAGAAAACTTAAATTATATAACACATTTTTTGTAACATTTAGTTATCAAATTATATATTAAAAGATCGTATTGAAAAATAACTAGCAGACCGTGAATTGTAGAGATTACATGTATTAGGGTTATTTAGGTTAACTTTACAAGATTTTGGAATATGTTTAAGCGATGTTAAATTTTTATATCAAATTGAAGTAAAATATCTCTTTTATTTTGTAAACTAAATCTTTAAAGATATGTGATATTTTAAATTTAAGAAAAATTAAAATCCACTGTTGAGCTTTGAAGATAATATATCGTTCTAAAAGTTTAAAAAAAGTGAAAAAGTTATATAACGAATTTTTTCACATTTGATTATCAACATATGTGTTTAAAAACCGTATTGAAAAATACCTAGAAGACCCTAAATTATTGAATTACATATATTATGGGCTGTTTAACTTCGCCAGTTTTTGGAATATGTTTAAACGAAACTAAAATTTAATTTTTCTTTCAAATAGAGCAAAACTTTTTATTTTGTATTGAATTAAAACTACGCTGTTAAAATCAAAACTTTACCTCTCGAAAAGTAATATATCCTCTTAACGGTTAAAGAACTTAAATATAACACTTTTTTTTACATCTAGTTATCAAAATATATATTATAAGGTCGTATTGAGAAATACCTAGCAGACCATGAATTGTAGAAATTACATGTGTTAGGGTTGTTTAACTTTACAAGATTTTGTAATATGTTTAAACGATGCTAAATTTTTATATCAAACTGAAATAAAATATCTCTTTTATCCTGTAAACTAAATCTTTAAAGGTATGTGATATTTTAAATTTAAAAAAAAATTAAAATCCACTGTTAAGCTTGAAAGGTAATATGTCGTTTTAAAAATTAAAAAAGTGAAAAAGTTATATAACGAATTTTTTCACATTTAATTATCAACATATGTGTTTAAAAACTGTATTGAAAAATACCTAGCAGACCGTGAATTATAGAGTTACATGTATTACGGGCTGTTTAACTTTGCAAGTTTTTGGAATATGTTTAAACGAAACTAAAATTTAAAACAAATTAAAATAAAACACCTGTTGTATTCTGTAAACTAAAACTTTAAATGTACGTGACATTTTAAGTTTAAAATAATCAAAATTCGTTGTTAAGGAATTGAATGTTTTAAAGAATTAGAATTTATTATGCAAGCTGTTTAACTTCACTAGCTTTCTTCTCAAAACCTCATTTTTTCCTACTGCTCATAAGACTTAAAGAATTTTTTTCAAAGCATGCGATATGTTAATATATGCTTCTTATTTATAGAATGAATTAATACAATGAGGCTATTGAAATATTTCAATGTATTTCCTGATTAAAATTAAATGTCATTTGTGTTTTCGATTACCAACGATTTTTTAAAATAGCTTATTGATTTCACATTCCTTACATAGTTAATTACTTTTATAAACCACAGATTTCTGGTCATTTTAAACGTAAAATGATAGTTTATATTTTAACTGAACTTGTGTTACTTCACCGATAACAAATGATATTGCAAAAAAAGTTTCTGAAAGCGTTGTTGTATTGAATGTATTATATATATTTATTTTATTGTCAAATGTATTTATTTTATAGAAGTATTAATGCTGAAAATGCTCTAAAAACTTCAAAACCTTTTTGCCAGTTGTAATATTATACCGGGCGATTCAAAAGTTTGAAAAACTTTTTAATTGAATAAGTTATTGACGAATAAAGTTCTTCTTTTAATAACTGCAGTTTGCACCAATTAAATTTAAATGGAGCCAGGTTTTTCGTTACAAAAGTTAAGCAAAAATTCTAGATTAGTTCTCCTGTGCCGACAGTATAAATTATGGATACACTTGATGTGTATGCTAGTTCAATAATACCAGAAATGAAAAATTATGGTAATGAGTACACAATCATAACATTTAATACATAAAGTATTATAAATTTCAATATTTTTACCTAGTATTACTCAAAGAATATGTTTTAGTATTTACGATATTACTCCGTTCATATCTAACCATAAGATGGCATATTTCGGTATACATATTCAGGTTAATAAGAATATTTCTATTTATGATTGTAAAACAGGTTGTTATTAGTATTTTCTAATTATTTAAAGTTATTAATTCAAATTAAAAAGGATTTGAATTCATATTTTTACTCTAAATCAATAGTGTAGAATAAGATTTTTATTTTTCCTTCATAAGTCAATAGTTTATTAAAGATTTAAAGACATGTGTTACAAATTTGAGTGTTAACACATTGTTGACCGGTCACGAATTAACTCGTGTTTTTATGGCCGAACGTTGCTGACCAGCCACAAGTAAACTCGTGATGCGGTTTTTTTTTTTTTTTCGCACCGCTGTTGTTTTCTCTATTGACGACCATACAGTGCAAGTGTTGGTCAGTATAACACAAGCTGTTTCTCTCGCTTATAAAACCCGCCAAATCTTTTGTTGTAAAAAATATTTAATAATTAAAAAAATTTTTAAAAAGATGACGGAACGTAATGAAGAATCTTTTAATGAATTATACGTGGATGCTTTATCTGATTGTCCGAATGATTATGAATCAAATTGTGCTAATAGCCGGTGACATGAGATAAATTTTCAGTAAAATTGCCGATCAACAATGTGTTAATATTGCATGAGGTAGCGCTTTAATTCTTTGCTTGTCTAATGGATAATTTACAAATTGAATGTTTCTTACCAAGTGCAAGTGTTCAATGAATGTTTCATCATCCAGCATCAAAATAATGAAACGAGACATGACACAGTTCACAACAGTAAGCAACATTTCTTTTCGTTCAACACCTGTATGTTGCTGAAAAAGGCTACTTCTTGCATGTGACACCAAAGAACTTGTAACTTTGGGTGGCCCTTCATTTCCCTTGTACAAGAAATCTTGCTTCGAGTTTTTGTTAGGCTAAACACTTTAACGTGTAGTGGTTTCGAAGAGAAACCACCAGTTAATACTTTTTTCTCTTCTTTTTAAAAATACAGGAAGGATTTTTTTTTTCGATTTTTTGTTATTGACTCTTTGATGTAGCAATAGATAATAGAATTTTGCATAGTTTATTTTTCTCTTTGAAATACATTAGTTTAAAATTGCTTTACATGAAAAATCTCGAATTTGATTTTTCTCCTTACGATTTCAAATAAAAACACCTACCCAAAGCAACAATGAAAAATTGTGTAGTTATCTATTTATATCATTTTTATGATAATTATACATTGTTCTTACAATAAAATTAATTTTAAGAAACTCTTGTTTCTATGCTGTACAGGGGAAAGGTTTCACAATTACTCCTCCCCCCCCCCATCAAAAAAGAAAAATCCCAGCTACCAAAGGAATGCAAAATTTGTTTTCATATGGTTCCTATTTATAACGTTCACAGACAATCAAGCGCCAAACCAGGCCCATATGGCCGTGAGGCCTTCCAGGCTGATCCCGGCGGCGGTGGGCAGATCGCAAGTAATGGGCTACCCCACCTTGCACTAGACCCGTTGAAGTACCCGGCCCGCGCTCGTCGCGCCGCAGTCGCAATACACGAGCGAACGCAGAAGATGGGCACTGCGAAGAGGAGGGAATTTGGAATACTTACTGGATGCTTAGCGGGCCTCTTGACGGTGGAATTAATGAGGGTGGAGCAAACCACGCGGGCCGAATGAAAGAAAACAAGAGAGGGAATTAAGCTCGTTGCACCAAACAGGACAGAAAGCCGATGGGGACCGAAAGAGAGAAACAGGAGATTTAGAGAGGAAAAAAAAGTTCACAGACAACGTTTATAACTTAGTGCTGTTAAATCGAAAGAATTTTTAATTGTGACCTTTAAATGGTTAAGCCATTACTGAAGGCAGAGCAAATTTGACAGGTCATGTTTGCATTCCCCTCGAGATCTCCCATTTATGGGCATTGTTCGGATCAGTTTATCTCCAGGGCGTGTTTCTTTTCAAGTATGCCCGGAAACAATACACATGATCCACATTCTGGCAGGAGAGCTACATTTCATGACAATCAAATAATATAAACATAGCTAGTGGCCTGAAATATATATCGGAATATTTTTGAGTATAGGAAAAATTACAATTGTGTTTACTAAATCTGTAATTTCGAAAACTGAAGAAAGAAATTGTGATCTGAAATTATATGTTTTTGCATTAGGATAGAAAGGATGACTTATTACTCTCTTCAAAATAATTTTGTATTTAACTCATTGTGTGCGGGTACATTTCGCAGCGGAATTGTACCGGGAGCGGGCGTTTTGAGCTTAAATTTAGTTATTCAGTTAAATCTCAATAGATCGAAAATTATTTAATTGTTTAACCAACTTTTCGCATTTTATATTGTAATATATAAACAAATATATAAATAGAAATATATAAATAAAAACCATAAGATTTTGGTAAACAAAAATTTATTTTTTAGTGGATAAATTTATAATAGTATCGTAAATATGAAAAATCAAATCGAAATAGTAGTATATAGTTTTGATTTTTTCGAATTATCTTATATATAAACATTTTTACATTATAAAAAAATGAAAAGAGCAATCATAAAACTAATAATGTAAAAACGTCTAAATTTTTTCAGAATCTATGTAGTAGACAAGAACATTCGGCTTCGTTTTCCTGTTTATACTGTTATTTTTCTACCCACAAACAAATCATGTTGTTACATTAACCCGTACTAGTACGAGACCCCGCTCAAGTATTAATCGTCAAATCGTCAGAAAGCGTACTAGTACGTGTCCTGCATACAATGTGTTAAAGAACTGCTCACCTCGAAACTTTGAAAGTTGTTTAATTACTTTTATTTTCCCTTGATGCACGTTTGTGCATGCAGGAAGGCGGGCAAATCTATTATCTGTGTAATAGGTATATTCATCTCTTATCCATTTTACAATATAGCTTTTAATCTTCAATAAAATTTTCGACATAGTGTTGAATGGGGGATATAAAGGACTAATGCTCTAATTATCTCAATTATTTTGTTCAATGTAAAACACGTCAGTGGTACTTTAACTCCTCGCACGTGTAGCGATATGGCCACAATACCGTACGAGCCCGTTTCTCGTTCTTGATGTTCAGTTTAACTAAGAGAGTCTTTCTGACTAGGCACAGCATTTCTAGGCGTACAACTTCGACTACCATTATCTCATGCAGATGTTCTTTTAAACTATCTACCACCGTTTAGCATAATACAGTAGAACCTCGATTAAACAAAACTCTCCGTTAACCGAAGTCGGTTTCTGCTTCACTTTATTTTTCACTTTCTACTATCACCCAAAATTTTCTCTTCATAAACATGCATTTTTAAAGTTTTCTTTTTTTCCACATTCCCTTTGTGTGTAAGCCGTTCTTTCCAAACTGCAAGTGCAGATAAATATATTGGAATTCCTTCTCGCAAGCACAATTTTTGGTATGAGTGTACTCTTCCCCACTTTCAAACCTCCCTGTTCTAAACAAAAATACACCCTATTTCGAAATTTGGAAGGTTATACTGCCGAGTCCCAGAACAATCGAATATTATTGCGCCAATGACGATACTACATATTAAACTAGATGATTATTGATGAATTCTCGATTATCCAAAAATTTCGACTATCCGAAGTAAGTTCGGTCCCAATTACTTCGGATAATCAAGGTTCTACTGTACTGTGGCAGAAAACCGATAACGCCATCTTGTGCTAAAAAAAGAGCTATCAAGGTACTTTTTGCTTATGTCTTGAACTTTTTTTCATTTCCATCGGTTTGGTTAAAACCGCATCTTTTTATTTTTATTTTTTGAGGATAATTCAATTTTATATTTTTTCCTGACTTTTGGATCACCTCATATTAAGGTACTGAAGTCAAAATCAGAACACATTTACATTACAATGTAAAAGTTTAAAACTCCTGAGGCACTTTAAGGGAATGACCAAGTTTAGAAATCAAACTGATGAATCAACCTTTTATTAAAAGCATTTCATATTCTGAAAAGCGTAAATTCTGAATATTGCTATTACAATTAGCTATTAGTCTAGCTCTCAAATTATGTAAAATGAAATCACTGTCTGCAGTAGTTAAAAATAACCCTAAGCTAGTTATTCTAAATGAAAATGCGTTTCCTAAACTTATTTCTAAACAGTTTCAAGATTAAAATATAGTATTTCTCTGGTGCATAATTGAAATACTAGTTACAAAATTTCCTGGACAAGCTTTGTTTAAATTATTCATACATTGTTTCAGGTGGTTAAACGAGAGAAATTCTTTCAAAATCGAAAACATCATTTTGTTCAGTTTATTCCATAAACAGTTAAATTAACTAAATGTAAAACTTTGTTTTAATGTTTTATAAAAGAAAACTGTATTTTTTTTCTTTTTTATAAAATTAACACATTGCTTGCGGGTACATTTCGCAGCGGAATGGTACCTGGAGCGGGCGTTTTGCGCGTAAATTTAGTTATTCAGTTAAATCTCAATAGATCAAAAATTATTTAATTTTACATCAATCGCAACGACTAATGTAAAAACTAGTTTTTATTTGTCTTCATTTTTCCAGAATCTATGTAGTATACAAGAACATTCGGCTTCGTTTTTCTACATATACCGTTATTTTTGTACTCACAAATAAACCATGTTGTTACATTAACCTGTACTAGTACGTGTCTCGCATGCAATGTGTTAACTTTTGAATTTAATTTAAGCCCAATTGGGTTTCACATTCGATAAATATATAAAGTATTGATACACTTGATATTTATGCTAGCTCAATAACTACCAGAAGTAAAAAATTATGATACTCATCACGTTTAATGCATAAAGTATTATAAATTTCAATATTTCTTACCTAGTTTTTCTCAAAAAGCATGTTTTAGTATTTACTACATTACTCCATTCATATTTCACCATTAGAAGGCATATTTCAGTATACATATTCAGGTTAATAAGAATACTTCTAATCATGATAGACAGGTTGTTATTAATATTTTCTAATTATTTGAAGTTCGTTCACATAAAAAGGGATTTGAATAACAATTTATGTTTTTAGTCCAAACTAATAGTGTGGAATAAGACTTTTACTTTTAATTCGTAAGCCAATAACTTATAAAAGATTTAAAGGCATGTGTACAAAATTTGAGTGGTAATATTGCATCCAATAATCCACGGAAACAAAAAGTATTATTTTTATTTTTAAAGTTATTTTTAGCATAGTGGTATAAATTTTAATGAATGCAGATTAAATTAATTTGCATCGCATTTCATTAGGAACTGGTTTTAAGTAATTAAGAATGTTAGCCTTATTATAAATTTATAATTGCTTTCATTGCGGCCGAGAAATCTATATAATTACCTAACAGTTATAGTTTCTAAGTTAAAAGTATCAGCGTGATAAAACAGAAAAACTGAATATACCTATGATGATCTACAGATCTTGGATTTTGCAAATCGTATACTATCTTTTTACTGACATTATAAGTTTACATTTATGGCAATTGCATCGATACTCCTAACAGATCAATTTTTTAACTCTTCATTCAAGAATAGTTCTTAGCAAAGAATTTATCAAACCGTTTTCAAAACACAGCAAAAAAATAAAACATTTATTGGAAAAGAAACATTACTTCTTTCATCATCTTCCTCGTTAGATTATATTGTCACGAAGATTAAGATTCGAATGAACACACTGTTTAATTTAACAGACGAATTTATTGAAGCTAAGTAGCAACTCGCAACTTTACAAGATCGAGAAGTTGCCTACAACGAGTGGGTATCAGCTTTTATACCCAAACCGAATATTCGAGAAATAACTAATCTACATATTAAAGAAAGATCTAGAATGTTCGAGAACATAAAGCAACAATAAACAACATTTTAAATTAAAAATCCATACATTGGATCAACCGTCATGCCGAGCTTCGAACCCACAATCTTCGGGTCTAGATCACGTGCTTTGACCATTCGGCCACTGAGCTCGTTTGCAAAGTTTCTTTATGCAGCAATATCATCCAAATAAATGTGTTACAGCATTGGTGACATGACCCAGATATCTCCGATATCTGTCACCATTTTAAATTATTTTTTAAGTGCAGCTTAAAAACAAATAGTAATTAAATTTCTAAACAGAAGGAGAAAAATTAAGGTTTTCTATTATCTGCAAAACTACATTACAAATTTTAAACAGCTTAATTCGTGCATTTATCCTGTAGTTTCTTTCGTAGGTTTGGATCCCGTGGTGGTGAGAGCTCCCGCTTTGCCGGTCCTCACTACGTAGCCATCAACAGCAAGAATCAGTTGGTGGTCTCTGACTTCCACAACCACAGCATTAAGGTTTTCGACAGCGAGGGCAATTTCATCTACTCATTCGGCTCGAGCGGGCAGGGCAACGGGCAGTTCAATGCTCCAACAGGTGTAGCCGTTGATGCACAAGATAACATCATCGTGGCTGACTGGGGAAATAGTAGAATACAGGTAAGTCTTATTTTTGCTCCACTCGAAGAGTTGAAATAAGTTCTTCAAGGTAACAAACCCGAGATGGCCTAGTGTTCACCGAACGAGGCTAGAGTTCTGGGGCTCCAGGCTCGAGCCTAGCAGGCGCACTAAAAGTCTCCCTGTTTACCTAAAGACATGTACGTTATCTGTGAATCCTCTCGCCATGTGTTTGACAGTAGGGAAAGAAGTACGGTATCAGGAGCAAAAAAATTGCCCTCCCAAGGATGACCAAAATTGATTAAATTCCCCATCTTAGATTCATGATCGTCTTAAATTCGTCAATTTTGGTGTCTTGTAAGGCGGTATCAAAGGGGGAAGGATGTACAGAATGAAAAGTAAAATCTGCCCTGAGCTGATCAAAATTGAGAGGATCCTTTTCAGGATCATTCCACCAACGTGGTATCGCGGATGCCGTACACTTGTCAGACTAAGTGGACCATTGAGGTGTATCATATTGAAGTTCATCCCAACTCGAGCGATAAACCAGAAAGTGACTGATGGTTTTCAAATTTCGTCGGTTTTCAGAAAAGAGAGCTTTTTGTAAAATAGTCAGTTGGAGTCAAATAAGTCATCATAAGGTTTTAATAAGTTAAATAACATTCATAGTTTTTGTGTGTACTGTGTAAAAATAAAAGCACGTTTTAGATTGCATAAAAATGTGTTAAGAAATTTATAATACAGTAGAACCTCGGTATAACGACCCCCTGTGAGACCAACATCATATGATCGTTGTAACGAATTCAAAAAATAATAATAATAATTGAACAAAGAAATAATACAACAGTACAAACATAAAGAACACTTCTATTTATTTGTATTTCCATTGCTGAATTTTTGAAAAAAGGTCTTTGATTGACGCCTGTTTCAAGTTCATTTGGGAATTTTTCATTATCTCCATATCCTTTAGATTTTGAAGGAAATCTTCAGAATTAAATTGTCCTTCAAAATATTGACGCAAGGCATTGATTGCATTGAAGGCTTCGTTTTCATTCACTTTTTCAAAAGTTTGAACGATTTCTTCTCCGTCGTCGGCATCGCAGATTTCTTCATTTCCGGTAATACGTCCAATAAAATCGTCCTCATTCAAATTTTCTTCGTGGTACTGTAAAGTATCGTCTACCGCAACCAACTCATCAAAAGATAATTGAAGATTTAGTTCTCCCCTCCCCTCATTTAATCAAACACAAAGGGAGACGTACAGGTTTCTTGAAGTTGCACCACAGTACAATAACTTTGAAATAGCCCACTTGCTCATGAGTTCTGCGGACTAAAATTGGTGGTCGTTCTAACGAGGAATAATACGTTTGGGGTCGTTGTAATGATTCAAAATTAATATTATTCCTATGGTAAATTAATTGGGACTTTTTAAGATGGGCGTTCTAACGAAGGGGTCGTTGTATCTTTGAGTAGTTAAAAAGAGTTTCTACTGTATAATAATCAGTAAGATGGAGAAATCTGTTGATACTTTAAACTTTATAACAGCATAGCGCTAAGTTTCACGTAAGTTTAACAAAGTTGTAACTTAAGAAATTAAAATGAAAGGGAAAAGCAGCCTTTGGGGTAATGAAAACTTTTAAGGTCACTGAAACTTCCACTTTGAGAACAACAGAAAAAGGCAGCTTTAATGGCCGTTTAATTGCTCTTAATATGAGATGACTATGCTGAAGAAGTATGTAATTACTCATATGCTGAGGTTAGATAATGTCTCTAGAAATCAGAAAGTTTTCCAGAAACAAAACTTTTACATTAACACATTCGTGACCGGCAAATTGTTTGCGTATCTAATACAGAAGGTCAGTAAATAAAATGAAATTATGAAACTTGTACAGTTAAGGCAAGGATAAATATTTAATGGCAACAAGTTTAAATATGAAATATCTTAATACAACCGAAATAAAACAATAACGAAATAAAGTAGATTATATTTTTCTCTCCTATTATCATTTTAAGATAACACATATGTGTGATAATGACACCGCATTCATAAAGAAAAACTACAGGACAAGAATTCAAGTCAGCAGCAACCACAAATAGAATTTGAAATGACGTGAATTCATGAAAACGGTCGAAAATGTAAGTTCGTTAAGAAAAGATTTCTAAAGTGCAGACAGCTTTAAAATAGCAACTAGCTAAATCAATAAAAGCCATTACTTTTATAAAAATGAAATAAATCGAGTGTAGCGTGACTGTGCAGTTTAATAAATGTCCCATTTCCCATTTATAGTAGCCTTTATTTTCTAGAGAAACTAATTTCTTTTGTTAGGAGGTTAGGACTTAAACATTTCTTCCTGACAGCATGACTCTTTTAAGATAGAAACTTTATAGTAAGCAAAAGAATAGCATGTTGGTTAACATATTATACTGTTTTTTAAGCGTTTTATATTCCCAAAATAAACCTTATGTCAATCTTCAAAAATAAATAAAAAGTTTCACATTAATAAAGAAATTGTTTCTAAGACAAATAAATAAATATACTGTTAGATATTGCGCAAATTATACAGGATGTTTCATATTGAATGAGACAAAAAGAAAACATGATTGTGAACGTTGTAATTAATATATTTAGAAAATTCAAATATACCTCAAAACTACATTTATTCAAGTTTCTACAGGTGTTCAATATGTACCACTCCGGTGACACGACAAATGTCTACACGGTAATCAATCTCCTGCCACACTCGTGAAAGCATATCCCCTGTGATGGAGTTCAACACTTCAGTTCCTTTAAATCCTGGGGAAGTGGAAGCACAAACACCTTGTCTTTAACGAAACCCCAGAAAAAACAATCACAGGGTGTTAGATCTGGTGATCTCGACGGCCAATGAAGACATGTCAAATCCTGTGGCCCAGCACGGCCAATCCAGGAATGGAGATAGACGTTTGTTCAAGAACTCACGTATGTCTTTATTCAAATGTGGGGGAGCACCATCTTGCTGCAAAAGGAAATCAGGAACAGCTTCCTCCAGCTGGGGAAACAACCACTCAGAGAGCATGTCTTGGTAAATGCCCAGAGAAAATTTTTTTGCACAACAGTTACCGAGAAGGTTTTGGCATATTCGGGAACGCAGTACGCTTTCTCCTGCATGGACGACATTTTGTTTAACATCGCCTCTAGCGACGAGCTCGTTATTCGATAATTTTTCCCTGTTGCCAAATAAAACTTTTATACTTGTAGTTGCAGAATAAAATTGTTTCGGCTGAATAAGTCCATTACGGCAGACACACTGCGCTATTTGTTTTGTCCCATTCAATATGAAACACCCTGTATTTCTCTCTCCTACTACCATTTTCTTATGATAACGCATAGATGTGATAATGTTACCTCATTCATAAACTTCAGGACGAGAATTCACGTCAGCCGCAATCAGGAAGAGAATTAAAGTTTCTGTTTCGCAATAGAAGTGACGAATGGAAATTTGCCCTTGTTTTCCTTTCCTTAAGAATTTTATCTAAGAAAATGAACCCGAATAAAGTTTTCATGAACGACAATAAATAACTCCTGGACATTATCGCAAGCAATTCCGCATAATTTCCCAATTAGTTAGATTGATAGTTTCGTATACGATGTCGATATACTTGACAGTTACACTCTTTTACGATTCTTTTATGCAACAAAAGTAGAAAAACAAACTATAAACTTCTGTATTCTAAAACTTGTACATTTTCTGTGTAATTCGTTTAATTATAGAGATTAAGTTGGTTTTATTGCTCCCCTTACGCATTTCTAGCAATATCGATTTGGTATGTCACTTTGGTCGTGTGTCTCACTTACAGTGTTTCATGATGCACATTTAATAAAAAAATAGGGTCAATTAAAATAAATTGAACAGAACAAGTAAAATTTAACGCTTTACTTCGCTTCAAATTTCATTTAGGTCAGTGGTCGGCAAACTTATTAACCAAAGAGCCAAATATGAACATTACAATAATTTTTTAAAAAATTGGGAGCCAAATCTGCTTGTTTAGTAAACTTTTATTACACTAAATAAAACTAAATTTCATACTTAATAAATATTTATTAATGCGAACAATGTGCTTGCATCTCCTTGGAAAGTTTGAATAAGTCAGGTTTGTATGTTGTTGTTTTTAATTTTAGGCATGTTTCATCAATAAGACGACTTCTCAGTTTACTCTTGATAATGTTCATGCTTGAAAAAGATTGTTCGCATATATATGTAGAACCGAAAAGGGAAAGAACAGCAAACGCGAGCTTTTTCAGCTGATCGTAAGAGTCAGGAATACTATTCCAAGCATTGAAAATGAATTTGTCTTCTTTCTCCAGGTCATTCAAAGCAGACTACTTGTGTTGTGAACTAAGATCACATTTTTCTTCTCCAAGATTCGCTAGATAGAAAAATACAACTTTTTAATAAGACAGGCAGATAAGACAAAACTTTTCACACTGCAACTGCTGGTCTGTGGTGCCAATTTGTACCCCCCCCCCCCACTACTTTACAAAAACTATGTGCACGCATGCTTGTGGTACCTTTGTATCACACCGGAAGCATACGAACAATGACAGCCTGTAGCTTGTACATGGTTTGTGTTTACGTTTACGAAGACTAATAAAATTAAACTCGATGTTCGTCACGTATTTTTACAATATAAAATTTTAATTACCTATCTATCTTTTAACTTAAACAAAAAATTATACATGTTCTCGATTTATAGAAGAATTTTAATTTATCAAAATAAGATGTAATTTTTTTCTTACAAAGTTTTTTTTTTTTTTTAATGAAAATATTATTGCGCCTTCCGTGGATATTTGTGCCAGAGCCGCACTTTGCCAACCACTGATTTAGGTGAACAAGATACACAAAAATTTCTCAGCAAGTACACTTACAATCTTTTCGCTAAACACTTTAAAGTAGTTTACAACACGCTAAATTCAAATTAGTACTAACCCTCACAGCGGTAGCTCAGTTGGCAAAGTCAGCAATCTCGTAAGCGGAGGGTTGTGGGATCGAAACTATAGTCAGGAAAAAGATCTGCCTTATTCATTAATGGCTGCTAGGGCACATAAAATAGGTTAGTTGTCGTAATGCCTTCCGAGTTCCCAGACAATATGTCTGAAGGGGTATACTAAGTCTGAGGCTTTCTGCTTTGAATTACGAGGACCCGATCTCAGAAGTCCAACCTTCTCCAGGCAATGACAACCACCTTTCCATGAGAAGTAATATGACTTCTAAATGGACACGACACCAATCAACCAACTACTAACACTGGATCAGTATTTTAAAATATGAATAAAAGAATTTGACATTTATTTTTACATTATCTTCTTTCAAGGCTGTATCTAGAAAATATTTCAGGGTAGGTCCGACTTATTGCAGGTGAAAATTTAAAATTTGTTACAGTGTAATGACTGAATCAGCGTACGAGTATTTTTACTCTCTGCAGAATATATTAATGTATAATAGTTATTATACAGAACATGAATTTTTTTCAAATATAACTAACTAGCATAACCCGTCATATGACGGTATCAGTAAAATTTTTAATTTTCCAGAATTGTAAAATACCCTATGAGGCAGGTAAAAAAAAAGGTTTGTTTTGTGGCTGAGAGCTATCTGGTACACGCTCAATAATTTGTTTATCTTCATACTCCTCTAAAGTCTACAGATACTGTGAATGCAGTTTAGAACCACGTTGAATTCATTTAGAAAGATAATTCAAAGTTTTCTTAGCTACATCGAAATTATCGTTAAGTTCTTTCCCCTTTTTTTTCTTTTTTTTTTAAACCACAGTAATTAATGGAAGTAAATGAATGAAATTATAGTTTTTGCTACACCCTGGAGGTAGGTAGAATTTGCTGTTAATACCGGTGATAAAATTTTCATTGCAACAAAAAATAATCGATGATTAAATTTAAAATTATCCCATATGTACCTAAATATAGAAAAAAAATGACAAATATAGAAGAAAATTATTTACGTAATATCTAAGTTCAGTAATAAAACGTATGAAAATAATGCAGACGATATTTAAGTAATTTAAAATAATAAATGATTAAATGAGGTGGTTAAAGGAATGACGTCATAATGCTAGAAAAAAAGGCATTTTTACCTATTTACTATGTGATGGATTGATAAATTTAATCGCCTGCTCTTAACCGGGGAAAATAGAGCTTGAAATAATGACATTAAATCCTAGAAAAAGGGGGAAGGGGTGGATTTCGAACTTGCTAACCCTAAGTTATCAAGAATCCAACATGATGCTTTTATCCATTCCGGGTCCAACCGCTTCATAAATTCGAGGACAGACGGAAAGATAACTTAGGCTATTATTATATTTTACTAGCAGATGAAAAATTATCTTTAAATAATAATTTTGTGAGAAGATGTCCGGATCCATATGATCCGAATCCCTCTTCTGGATTTGGCCTTGCCTTTAATTTCTTCTAATCAAATGTGTGTACGAAATGTTTTGTTGGACTACCGAGATTAATTTTTACGAATGATAATTTCCTATTTGTTCAACTTTTATAAATAGTTTGACTAAAATTAGTCGATTTTTTCTTAAATTCATTTAAATTTTACTTTCAATGAATATCCTTAAGAAGCCTTAATGAAACTAACCCAAGAGTGTCCAATCGAGAAACCGAATTTCTGTTTTATCATCAAACACGTATGTAGTGCTGCCATCTATTGTTATGTATAATAACGAAGTTAAATAGATTCAAGTTGGCCTGTTCGTATTTTGATATATTTATCATTTCAGTAGTTAGTGCTATGCTTATCCACATAAAAATGAAACTGAAAAGTAAATATAGTCCTAATTTTGAGAGACTAAAAGAAATGGCTTAATTAAATAGTATATATATAAAATTAGTATGGACAAATTAAGAGAACGTAAAAGTGCCTAGGAAATTAAAATATCCTATAATTAAAAGATTTTTTTTCGTGAAATTTAGATAAAAGTCAGAGAGTAATTTAATTCTATTTTAAGTACTATCCAGCAGTTTATATGATATCAAGTGGACAATATATATAATATGAAATCAGTTTAAAGAAATATTTATTTCAAATGTTTAAGAATATAACATATAATGACGTTTATCATAACAGCAGGAAGAGCGGTACCATTTTTGTCATCGTAGGTAGCCCAAAATGTACCATCCCCTACTTCAATTTTCAAAAATATTTTAATCTTAAAAAGTACATAATGATTAAAAATAAAACCAGAATATAACCAAAAAATGGCATAGTTTTGAGTTAAGACAATAATACAAATAAAGATATGC
Source organism: Pardosa pseudoannulata (assembly GCA_032207245.1). Classification (NCBI taxonomy): domain Eukaryota; kingdom Metazoa; phylum Arthropoda; class Arachnida; order Araneae; family Lycosidae; genus Pardosa; species Pardosa pseudoannulata. The sequence goes on from CM063506.1 coordinate 12,424,641, forward strand.
AAAAATTGTACTGTTAAAAAAACAAAATTACATTTTTAACTAGTTAACCTACAAATTAATAGTAGTACCTATTATACATAAATACCTAACAGCCTGTATATTCCTTTAATACTCGAATGAGCTTGATAAATCTGGTGCACGGGGCCCCAAAATATAGGAATGCCAGCAGACTGTCAATTCTTGTCGTATTTGATTTTATCTTTCATTTATTTTACCTTCAAATCATTTTGTGGGTTGTACTCATTTTTATTTATTTATCGGTATCCAGTACAGGTAGATATGCCACTCCTAAATTTTGTTGACGTAGGTATGTCTACGGCATAGGTCTGAAGCTGATAACAGGTTTACATAAGTTAGATATTGTTGTGATCAAATGAAGGTTTTTAATTACTTTAAAGAATGTATTTATTTTATTAATTAAACACAAAAACGTTGAATGAAAGGGGAAGAGCAATGGCGAAACTCATTCCCAAATGTTCCATCAAGAGACGGAATTTCTCTTTTACCTTCAAAATATTTATTATGTAGTGCTGCCATCTATTGTCGTATTACTGAACGATAAGTATTTGAGAATTAGAATCCTGTTATTGAATTCAACATCCGATCTATGACGCTGCCTTTCAGATTCGGAGCCCATAATTTGAAATCGTATTGCTTTCAAGAGTGTTTATTATCTTTTTAAATCAGAGTTATAAGTACAGATAAAATATACCCATCCCTGATAAGTTTTGGCGACTATTTACTGATTGGCAGCATTCATTACTCTTGTTATAGCATCAGCACACAAATAAGCTGCAGCCCGAAATGAAGGATTTGGTCAAATTTGGGTCATCAGTATAACAGCGTAATATATAAATGAAGGTTTCGAAGATATTTAAAAAAGAAGAGGAAAGCGAAATAATTTAGAGAAAAGGAGAAATTAGAAAGTTTTAGCGAGTGTAAAAATAGGCTTAATATCCTTCATGTAAGAGAACACATCTCTACAGAAAAGTGAAGTGCTGATACATAACTGCAGCACTTTTGTGACACATGCCATTTTCGTCAAGTATTCTATTGGAGAAAGGAATTACAGTGGACTCCGCTTAATGTGATCACGGTTATTGTTATCAATTGCTTATTGTTATCGAAATCACTTCGTCCCGATTTTCTCTATTCATTTGCATGTTAAATTTATCGTTTTACGTGATCGTTACATCAGTTAATGTTATCAGTTTTCGAACCTGATTTTAACTGGCAAAGGAATATTCACAATGTATTCAGAAGGAACCCATTCGTTTCTTTCACTTCGCTGTTTGAATTTCCCAGAATTCTCCCTTTTCCACCTTGGGAAATGGGGAATGAACAAAGGAGTGTGGAATACAAGTTCCTGGAAGTTTTCAGAAATACGCACACCCTGCTGGTGGTCAATGGTTGTCAGATAAGCAGAAGGCAACACATTCTTATCGGAACTGAGAAGGAGCGTATTCACATTTTATGCCTTGCTCGCTTACATGCAGCTTGTCGATGTGGAAGCCAGAAAGCGAAATGATTTAACATTAAAACAAAAGATGGAAATTTTAAATCGTTATGACAGGTTACCAAAAATGAGTCAGCGCAATACTGCAGCGCAGTTAAACATTTCACAGCCTCTATTGTGCAAAATTTGGAAAAATCGTGATGAACTTACTAGAAAAGATAAACAAAATGAAAATACGGAGTGCAAACGTAATAGAGCTGGTAAAGATGAGCAAGTTGAAAAGGCTCTAAGACTTTGGTTTGGTGTGAATTAAAGGGGGGGATAAATTTATCTAATTTTGCATATCGTTTATTGTTATCAAAATCATGGTGTCCCCAACTGATCACATTAAGCGGAGTCCACTGTATATCGAAATTTATTTATAATTATATATAAGAAATTACATACTAATCAACTAATAATTAATTTGACGGGGTATTAAAGGGACTTCTTACAGTCTGAACGGGCAGAAAAAGAAAATTTGCAATCAAATACTATCAAAATTATAATCGCCGATTAGCTGTAATTAATCATATAACAGATAGTTATTTTAAAAATAATGCTTTTTATCTTATCAAATTTTGCTGCAATTTTTTATTTTTCAGAAATTTTTACGAACGACTCTTTTAGTATGATATTAATTTCCTATCATATTCTTCAACCTTTCCCAGGTGTTCGACAGCAACGGTTCTTTCCTGTCTTTTGTGAATACAAACGGTGACCCCCTCTATGGTCCTCAAGGACTGGCGCTTCTTGCCGACGGACATGTCGTCGTCTCCGATTCTGGAAACCACTGCCTCAAAATCTACAAGTACCTCCAGTAGATGGCATCGAGAAGTAAGTATCTAGTTTTGTTTATATAGAAAAATTGGAAATTTAACAACAAACTGGTTAATGAGCGATGTTTTGCAGCAAATTATGAAACTAGTAATTATCCAAACAAACACACGCCTCAACAACGCCTTTACTCCTATATGACATAGACTTCCATAATCAGGACCATCTGTTGCCTCTTAAACGCGTCATTCTCGGATACACATATTCCGACTAAAAATGCTTAATTTTATACCCTATACTCCTTTAAAATTTTGCCAGATTTTTTTCGAGCACCCTGAATACACATAAGGTTTTCCTTGAGTTTTTATTAAGAAAAAATAATGGTATGTTTACAAAAACAGCTTTAAAGATGCAACGAGGTATATAATAGAGTAACTATTTACTTTTATATTTGGACAATCATTTTTCTGGAATAACACAGAACGCACCCTAAAATCTCCTAGAGCATACTAGTACTCCCGGCGATCCACAGAATTAGAAGTCCTTTGAGCCAGTACAAACAAAGGTTTGGCCATAACTGGGGGTACCCTTTTCTCCTTAAAGTACTTTACCTTTAACACTAGAACCCCCGTTGAAATCATTTCAACCCCAAGCCATGTATACTGCTTTATAAATCTTGTAATACATAGTTATCTCGTGTGTGAGAGAGAGAATATTAGCTATACATTCTAATAAATTATATATTAATACTATATTATAATCTAATTATCTGGATATAACACTAAAATAGTAAAAAAAAAATGAAATGAATAACATATGTATGTCTGTGTGTATTATATGCATGTACCGATCGATCTTTTTAACAAAGCAAGTAGAAAAATTCCGAGAGTTCTAGTATTAAAGTACTTTAAAGTTCTTAAATTACCTTAAATTACAATATTAAGTACTCATTATTATTTTTCATATATTACTTAAGTGATTTGCATGTTCTAATTTATTAAAGAAAGATTTAAAAATTTTTGCTCTCTCTTTGGTTTTAGGTATAGTCAAAGGCTTTGTCTTGAGCTTTCCTGCAGTTGTCTTTTTCACGGGTGCGAAAGACTATTCTGCAGACCAGTGCCACATATGTGAAATTGGACGTGTTGGAACCTAGAGAAATGGCCAAATATTCATCCACAAACGTGAAATTACACACTTCCAAGAATTAAGATCTGATAACACTTGTAGAAATATATTGGACAGGAAAGAAGAAATGCAAGTGAAGAAGTTTGAAAACCATCTTTGTGGAAATGAGCTGATTTTATACAGGACAGTTATGATGCAGTGTTTTTAAAGCAATTTTCCCAGGAAATGAAGTCACAGAATCTATTTTTTTATTGCTGTGAAATTCGATAATCTTTTAATTTCCATTGACTTTAATAGCTTTTGCACTTCAACAATTCAACTGCTTCGCAATAATTTACAAATTCGAATTTGAAATGGTAGTAAAATATTAAAAATACTATCGCATTATATAAAAAATCGACATTTGTTGGGAGAAGCCCTTAATTTTGAAGGAAATTACGTAATTATATATATTACATCTCAGCAAAAATTCAAAACTAAAATTTAAAATTTTTCTTAAATTTGGCTGGTTGATCCATATGCTATTTAAGGCTGGGGAATGGTGTAACTTAACTTATTTCACCTTTTAAAAAATCATTTAGTCTTAAAAATTTAATTTTTTACCAAATTAACTTTTTTGACACTTGGAGAATTTTTATTTCGTGCTAAAAGTCCTTAGGAGTAATTTCAAATTTAGTACGATTTTAAGACTAATATATATGAAATGAATTAAACTTAAACATATGTGAATTTTTCTTTAACTAGGAAATTTTATAAATATTTTCACTGATTTTCAATTAGTCCAATAATTTTATTTTATTGCAAACACTAATTCTTTATTCCTCAGTAAAAAATAAATTACATCATAAACAGTAATAATAGCTAAAATTTTTGGGTTTTTGACATAAAATTTTTGGGCATC
>CM063506.1:12431438-12448938 GCA_032207245.1 Pardosa pseudoannulata
TTTCAACTTATATAGTTCATACGACTATTAAGGCAATCTGACAACACATATGTTTTTCCTCCTTGAAAATATTCAAATTGAGATTAGTTTATACGCTAGCCTGCAGATGGCAGCACTAGAACTTTACTGCCTTCATTTTGGGATAATTTCATAATTCAAGCATACTCGTTACGACTTATACGCATACAATATTCGCTATATTTCCTTACCTGAATTGTTATAATTCTATCATATAACCACTTATCTCCATTAAGTGAAATATGAAGATTATTTCTCCGATACTTTTTCTTTTTCTTTTTTATTTTTTTTTTATTAAGAAGGGCATCACCAACTTTTTAAGAAAGTTTTAATGTATATTGTCAAGAAGTTTATCTTGAACGATTTTCTTTTTCATTACAAAAAGTGTCTTTCTATGGCATTTATGTAGTACTGCTAAACAAATTTTTGTCACCATTTGCAAAATGTTTGTTTTAGTTAGCTGTGATATTTCATACATTTCTAAATGAAAATATAAAAAAAAAGCTGCTCTTTGCTCTATTTAGAATAGTAAAGAGAAGCGAAATATTATTCTTGTACATATATATATATATGAAAATGCTCAAATAAATCTAAACTAAAAATGTTGCCTTTTTTTCTTATTACCACTGTTTTATTTTGGTTAATTATTGATTACTTTGCATTTTTAACTTTGTGTTACTGATTCCCCTGTCTTTCTTTCTCTACTACAAACAAGACATTATTTTAGTACAGTCGAACTTCAATAACTCGAAGTCCCAGGGGACTCTCAAAAATATTCGACTTATCCGAAGTCCGAGTTATCGAAGTTACTTACCATTCCTTTCAACTGGCACTTAAGATGGGTCGACATGGTTTAAATGGTTTGATATGTGCCATAAAATTATAGTTGTATGCATTTCAATTTTAATGTAAACAAAATATTTACATTTACAAAATTTACAAAAAATGTTTTTCCTATGTAAATAACAAGAGAAGAATGGGTTCAAAAGGTTTAAAACTCAAGAAATTTGGCCTCATTACATATTAATTAGTATACATACCATGTCAATCTCATTTGAAAAAAGCAGTTATTTTTAAGGTTGTTGGCATTCACAAAGTCACCTAATTTTTGAACACAGTTAAATAGGGTGTTGTCTGTACCTTCGGTGGTCTCCAGGTATTGTTGTAAGATGTGAATAGCGTCCTGTGCTAGCTCGTGACCTTCGAGAACGAAGGTCACGAGTGAACTGGCATTTGAAGTTTTGAACAGAATTGTGTTTTTTACCGGGGAAATCTATCACAAAGACTTCGACTTAGAAGATGTCCCCTTCGAGTTATCGAGACAGTTTTTTTAAAGGAAAGTATAGAAATGATTCGGGACTTGATTAAAAGTTCGAGTTAGCGGATTATTCGACTTATAGGAAGTCGAGTTATCGAAGTTCGACTGTATTAACGTCATGGCTGTTTAAGGTACCCAAGAATGTTTAGAAATAAAAATTTGTAGGTATTTTAGGTCAGGGTATTATAAAAAGCATTGGAAATTATTGAAAAATTTATCAGTATCCATATTTATTATAATTATGTACTTTTACTATTTGCTACTTCGACAGTCACCGGTAGCCCCACGGCGCTGTAGCCAAGTAGTGCCGGTGACCGGTGACTTCCATGGCAGTCAACGTGTTAATTTAATTTCTCGTAAAATTTTATTATAAATCTTCAATATTTTTGTAGCATTTTTTAAAACTCAATTTTTTCATTTAAAAAAATTACAAAATATTTTTGTGACAACTAGTCCCGGTCTATCCTATACATGTATTTATTTGTTTTTAAAATTTATCAAAATGTCTTTTATTTTATTTATGCTTAAACTCATAAATAAAATGTATCCAAAACAAATGTAGACATCATAAACGTGTACACATAATCCATCATACTTTCATTGAAGTACGATCATTCTGAAGTATAGTTAAGCTACAGCCAACCGAGTAATTTATAGATAAGAATAAGAAAAAAAAGTATACTCAATCAAATACTGTCAATAACTGATGCCTAAATCCTCATATTTCATTTATCATATGTAAATTATATTTAAAATCTTTTTTTATGTATACATGACATTAAATTTAAAAAATTAAAATTTGGTTAAGTTCGGAAAATTATTATAACTTATAACCTATATCCTATGGTGATTTAGCCGAACAATGGCCGAATGGTTAGGGTGCTGGCCTTCGGAACCGAAGTTCGTGGGTTCGAATCCCACTATGGCATGGATGTTCGTAGCCGTTCGGAATCGGCTTTAAGCAGTAGGTCCCGGTCTGATTAGCCCTCGTGTTGCAAAAAGTAGACCGTAGCGCTCCAAAACCAATCCAAACCAACCTATGGTGGTTTAGAGGGGAAATATAGTAAACCAGAACAACAGTTTTAAGTTATAATGCATTTAATTTCTTAATAAACCAACCATTTTGTTTCTCATACCTTCATTTTCCTGTAACAGTGATTATTTTTTCTTTTCTTGGAGTTCTGAACCATTTCGGGGCTAATGGGCATATACCTCCCCTATATTATATTTCATTCTTTATTAGGTAAATTTGTTGTACTCTGACCCTGCCTAAGCCATCCATTATTATTTTATATTAGGTAAATAAAATCCAGTTTTAACCGTTTGAGTGCTGAAGAGTTTTCTTATATATGTGCTAATAGTGCGGAATGAAATGCTTAGTAATTTTTTGGAGAACAGTAGAAATGGTTATAATTAACACTAATTATTATGTAACAAGTAACTTTTACCAACAAAAATATTCTTTAATCTCACTTATTACAAGAATGTTTTGCTGCACAAATTCCATGAATTCCTTTTTTACATATAGCGCAAATTAAGTTGGATCGTCTAATTCCATTACCATTTTTTTTTACTGCATACATCACATTGTCGCAAGTTTCGCCCAGGCAATTTTTCTAAAGAAAACTTTGTACTTATTGGTAGTCTTCCTGTGGCATTTTTGCTTGCTAACCATTCCTCCTCTATAGCATCAATCAGGGCCGTAGCCAGAAATTATATTCGGAGTGGGACATTCTTTTTCAGGAAGGATACTTCAATACAGGTTTTCTTATGTATGTATACTCCTAATGAATATCATAATAAAATTGGATTTTAAAATATCAAAATAATTAAAAAATGATATAACAAACAAGTTTATAGCCTTGAATATGTAATGAAGTAACTACACAATGAATTAAATAGTAAAATTAACATTTAAAATATATAAACTATAACTCTATCTATACATGGTATTAAATTCTAAATTTTAAAACAGAATTATAACTAAAGAAAAGAATAATTTTGAAAGAAAATTGAAATGTTCAAATTTTTACTTGCATATTATAAATTATGCCCTTTTTGAAATTTTAACCAAAAAAATTTCACGATTTCTTCCAATTGTGAAACAATATTGTGATGAGTTGCCAAAGTACTAATCAATCTGTTCTTACATATAGAATCCGATTTGCACCTACTCCTTAACTCAACGTCACTGTTCTAAGCCCACTTTTGTCTATATACAGCTAGACAGATGACACACATACATGATCCATTTTTTTTTTTCACGAAACGGTCTTTTAGAATTTCGGAGGGGGACCAGTCCCCTAAATCCCTCCCCTTGCCTACGGCCTTGGCATCAATAATGATCAGTATAACACTTGTTGAGAAAGTGAAAACAGCTTCTAATTTCTATACAACAACGAAAAGTATTTTTTACTACAAATAAATAAAACATTCTCATTTTGACTACCTTACCACAATCCAGGGCTCTACTGCATTACTACTTACAACTGTATTTTATTTTATTTCTTATATTATTAAAAGTCACAATTGAGTAAAATGAATACAAACTGTGATTGATATGAATTCAACTGCGATGAGAAATGCGATGAGAGATTTAGATGCGAAAATTATACTAACCAACAGCAGCGTATCCGCATTTTTGGCACACAACAAGCGAAGCTCGATAGCTCTTCACTGCGCTCAAACGATTAAATAGGTTTTTACATTTTTAGTATATTGTACGCAGAATTGAAGCAGAAATATTGCAGAATTGAGTGAAGATAATATATATTTATATACTGACAATCTTTCAGTAATCAAGAGCCTAGAACAATTAGTACCGAAATCCAATTTAATTAACGAGATACAATAAGAATGTAAAAAACATGAATAACCGAACAGTTAATATAATTTGGATCAAAACTCATACGGGGAATACCGGTAATGAATATGCAGATATTTTAGCAAAGAACGCCGCGAAATCAATAAATTACAAATCAATACAGCTCCCGGTATCAATATTTAAAAAATATATGAAAGAAAACCTAAATAAAGATTGGCAAGATTATTGGGACAATAGTGAAAAAGGAAGAGCAACCTATACTATAATGTCTAAAGTAGAACAAAAGTTAAAATTCGAAAATAACATATTAAATTATTTCATAACCGGTCATGGAAGTTTCCCAACCTACTTGTACAGAATTGGAAAATTAGATTCACCAAATTGTAAATATGGAATGATAGGCACACCTCAGCATTACATGGAAGTAAGATGTAATCTCGTTCCGATGTTTATTAAAATATACGAAAACGAAATACAGATCGAATATTTAAAAAAATAGATAAAAATCGTAATCATACTAAAAAGTTAAAGGAAATTTATAATATATTAAATTCAAATTACTCTTATATACAAAATAAAATAGTGATAGTGATAAAAAAAAGTGTTTTTTAAATTAATAATTCAGTGTATAACATTAAAATGAATAATGTCGAAAGGTTCTCCCCACCCACTTAGGCTTATGCATCCATAAACTTCTTCAGTTGGATGTGGGTGTGAGTCATCTAAGTCTAAGTATATTGTACGCTATATAATAATATTATTGTAAGAATAAAATATTCGGTATCTTTCATATAATTTTATCATTTATCCATATACATTAATTTTAAAAAAATCCAACATATATAACAATTATTTAACACTGTGTCCTGTTTTAACGCAGTAATTTTTAGAATAAATCAGGTCTTAAATTGAAGATTACAGACAGAATTAAATCAGATTAGAAATAGATTGAATATGCTGTTTATCTATAATGAAATACTGGAGAAATAAAATTCTTCAGTAATACAGTGGACTCCGCTTAATATGATCAGTTTGAGACACCGTGATTTTGATAACAATAAACGATATGCAAAATTAGATAAATTTACCCCCCCCCTTAATTTACATGTACTAAATTTCAAAATAAAATGAAAAAATTCACCTTATATTTATGTATTATATATTATCCTTTAAAACATAAGAATTATATACATAATTAAAAAAATTAATCAATTGTTGACTGCCTATAATTTTTTCTAAGAAGCTCATTGATAAATTGTTCGTAATCATAATGTTTTTTAGTCATCGGAACGGTGTTTTACTTCACGTTTCAACACTGTCAATGCAATTCATAGGTTGAGAAATGTTTAACTGCGCTGCAACATTGCGCTGACTCATTTTTGGTAACCTGTCATACCGATTTAAAATTTCGATATTTTGTTTTAACGTTAAATCATTTCGATTTCTGGCTTCCATATCGACAAGCTGCATGTAAGCGAACAAGGCATTAACTGTAAAGACACTCCTTCTCAGTTCCTATAAGAATGTTTTGCCTTCTGCTTATCGGACAACCATTGACCACCAGCAGGGTTCCAGGAACGTGTAATTCTCTTTTGATCATTCCCCATTTCCCTAGGTGGAAGAGGGAGAATTCTTGTTAAATTAAAACAGCAGGAAAGGGAAAGTAAAGATTGGGTTCCTTCTGAATACATTGGGAATATTCCTTTGACAGTTAAAATTAGGTTCGAAAACTGATAACATCAACCGATATAACGATCACATAAATCGATAATTTCAACATACAAATGAATAGAGAAAATCGGTACCAAGAGATTTCGATAACAATAAGCGATTGATAACAATAACAGCGATCACATTAAACGGAGTTCACTGTATTTACTTGAAACAACATTAAAAAAATTCTCCAAGACCAGCAACCATCAAAGGCAGTTTCAGAAACGAGTACGAACGTGAGCGCCATTATGACATTTATTAAAACAGAAGGGTGATTATTGCCTTCCTCTGCCATGTAAGTCCCTGTAGGAGACACTGACGTTTTCTTGTGGAACTACGCGAGTGGGATAAGTTATAAAGAGATTACTCGAAGTAAATTGTAAATTATGGCATAGATTGGGTTTTGATTTCTTATATTTAAATATGAAATTGGTTTTTTTTGTTTGTTTGTTTTGTTTTGGAGCGCTACTGTCTACTCTTTGCAACACGAGGGCTAATGAGACTGGGACCTACTGCTTAAAGCCGATTCCGAACGGCTATGAACATCCATGCCACAGAGGGATTCGAACCCACGAACTCCGGTTCTGAAGGCCAGCACCCTAACCATTCGACCATCGTTCTGCAAAAGACAATTTGATTTTCTAAATATGTCTAAAAAGTGAAAGATAAATGCTTCTATATCATATGAAAACTGAATTTTTAAATAAATGTCGTTTTAAACCTTCATATTAGAGCAGTGATCCATACATTGTGACAACAGTTGTTCTATTCTATTTATGTCGAAAGTTCTCAAATAAATTCAAAAGTTCGTAACACCACATTTTATTTTAACGAACACGAATACTACACAAAACATTAAAAACTAAATCTACTTTTCATCAAATCGAAATCATCTAAATCAAAAGGTGGAATGTTTCGATGCGTTCTTAATTCATCGTATCCTTCCACACACATCAAAGGTTTTTCTAAAAGACAAAAATTCTTTTGCCGTTGCCAAACGGCAAACCTAAACTTCGAGGTCGTGACAACAGTAATAATTTCAAAAAAGAAATATTTTTATATTGATTAAATGTGTTTAAAGATGTTAAAAAAATTTTAAAAAAATTAAAAAAAAGAGTGACACTTTGGACATCTAAAAGTAATAATCCGTTATTCAACTGGCATACAAATCGAAAAGGATTCACCATCCCTTCCCTAGACGATTGGGATTAATAGTCCAAGTTGAGAGTATAATTGGGGCATATTGGTCCAAGAGATTTCCACAAAAAGGGAAAGGTTTAAAACTTTAAACTCAAAATATTCTTTTTTTAGCATGTCAGCAATAAATTAAACAACTTTAAATCGTTAAATTTTAATTAATGAAAAATCGGATCAAAAAATTTAGTTGTTTTTTTTTCTCCATTTATTAAGGTGTTTAATTACTGGTTATATTACATTCCTTTATTTTCGTGTCATCCTATGGGAAAATGGTTATATTTATGAGCGGTTTGCATTTAGAGATTTCTTTGAAAAAGTTATAAGACGTGATAAAGCAGAAAATTCTCCAGGGTAGTTCATGACCCTTTTTAAAATTTATGATAGTAAAATGTCATTATTTCCATTCAAAGAAAACCAAGTCGAAATTAACGTGGCAAAAAAAAGGTTTTCTCTTCGGTTCAAGAAAAATTTCACATAAATTAGAGAATAATGAATATTTATTTCGTATTTATCATGCTGCTTACCTCGTCTGTACTGTCGCGAATACTGAGTTAGAACACATCCTGTTTTCTTGTCCCCATAAAGACTGTTTTAGACATGAACTCGTTCAATAAGTCATTTCAAGTGGTATGACCTGGCCTCTGGGCTTCCAATCTTTGACCTCCTCCAATTGCCTAAAATGTCTTCAGAATTTTTTTAAAGTTTTATTTTATTTGTTTCTTTCTGATAAGCTTTCCTTTTCTTTAAATTATCTTTGGCTTGTATTTTTATATTGTATTTCTATACTCCGAAAGAAACTGTACAAACTCTACAAAAGAGATCAAATTCATGCATTAATTTTCTGTAACCTGTGTGTTGCAGAAACTGTCTATAGTGCTCTACCAAGCCGAAATACTCTTATCATGAATGTACGTATAAGGGCTTTTGGATAGAGAAGGAAGGTAGAATCCATGGTTCTTCTATTTCATGGACCAGATGACAGCCTGAAATGGATCTGGACATATTGATAAAGAAAATTTGTTTGAAAATAATTTTGTTTTATTTTTAAGTCAGCCAGAAAATAAAGAGCAGAAATAGAGAACTGCGATCCCCTAACAACCCCCAAAATAAAATCACACAATATTATCAGACTATCGTCCCTAAAAAAAGTGGAATGAACTTTCCTCTTTAATCTACTGTGGGGGAGGAAATCCAAAACCTTGATGGCTTATCACAATTTTACACTTCTTCTATGTAAATTGTTTATTTCAAGTTTCTAGGTTACTTCTGGAATAACACTAGTAGAGATGATGCCAAATAAGCTATCCAATTACGCTATTTTTATCCCTTCATCTGTGGCCGATCTATTAGCCCAGTGACTTTGACACAGTTTCACGTGGTCTCGTGAGTACGATAGTGATACTTCCCAACACATGCCTCTACAGAGATGCTGACCAACAAGCAGTAAACAAAAAAAAAAGTGAAAATAAAAAATAGATCTGGTTTGATCCCGGATATTCTATTGTTTTCCTGAAACTGGACCTTGGCATTGAATCGCCAATGATGAAACAAAAATATACACTTCGAATGCATCTTAATGAGCTTTTCATGCTTCAAAAACCTATATCTTATTTGGGGGGAAAAGTTATGATATGTTGTCTCGCGATGAGGACGAAAACACCATTGTTTCGGTCCTTCGCTCTGCTAGAGATATGAAAGCTGATCGAGTTAATAGAGTGGAAAGATTGAAGGTATTCCTGCACAGAAGAGAACGTCACGATTGCGTCTTATCTGCCCGAATCTATTGGCAGTTTGGCGACAGAAAAAAAAAATGAGATTTTTAAAATCGTCTCTTCAGAAATGGGCTTCAGACGATACACGCCAATACACGAGTTTTTCCTCAAAGTTCCCCGTACCGATATTAAAAAATATTCAGAGGGTATGCAGGGCCGTGTCTTTCTGTGACACATCCATTTAAAAAATTAAAGGGCAGTAATAGTTTGAGTTCTTTAGTCTGTAGAAAAGACCGTTTTCTAAGCACACCCATCTCAATTTTAGAATTCTAGAAAGTACTGGAAAAGGAATCGAAATTAATACCGTGTCTTGCTGCGATACATCATTTAAAAAATTAAAGGGCAGTAATAGTTTTCGTTCTTTAGTCTGTAGAAAAGAGCGTTTTCTAAGCACACCCATCTCAATTTTAAAATTCTAGAAAGTACTGGAAAAGGAATCGAAATTAATACTGAAGGTGTTCAGTGGTGTGTTTGTTTCAATATCTTTTATACATTTATTAAAACATTACACAAGGTTGTGCATGCACTTTTTAGATATGTATAGTATTAATATTTTATGCAATAATTACTATTGATTATTAATATTAAACATGTACAGTGGACTCCTCTTAATGTGATCGCGATTAATGTTATCAATCGCTTATTGTTATCGAAATCACTTGGTCCCGATTTTCTCTATTCATTTGTATGTTAAAATTATCGCTTTATGTGATCGTTACATCGGTTAATGTTATCAGATTTCGGACCTCATTTTAACTAGCAAAGGAATATTCACAATGTATTCAGAAGGAACCCATTCTTTTCTTTCCCTTCTATGTTGTTTGAATTTCCGAGAAATCTCCCTCTTTCACCTAGGGAAATGGGGAATGAACAAAGGAGTGGGAAATTACACGTTCCTGGAATTTTTCAGAAATACGCACACCCTGCTGGTGGTCAATGGTTGTCAGATAAGCAGAAGGCAACACATTCTTATGGGAACTGAGAAGGAGCGCATTCACATTTTATGTCTTTCTCTCTTACATGCAGCTTGTCCATATGGAAGTCAGAAAGCAAAATGATTTAACATTAACAAATTGAAATTTTAAATCATTATGACAGGTTGATGGAACTAATGAGTCAGATGAAGAATTTCTTGATATTGGGCCACCTCCTACAAGTGCTGAAATGAAAAATGCATTGAAAGTGTTGAAACGTGGAGTTCAACACCGCTCCGATGATTTTATAAAGCATTATGATTAGGAACAATTTATCAATGAGCTTCTTAGAAAAAACTGTAAACAGTCAACAATTGATCAATTTTTTTAGTTATGTATACAATTCTTATGTTTTAAAGGGTAATATACAGTTCATAAATATAAGGTGAGTTTTTTTAATTTATTTTGAAATGTAGCACGTGTGAATTAAAGGGGAGGTGAATTTATCTAATTCTGCATATCGTTTATTGTTATCAATCGGTTATTGTTATCAAAATCACGGTGGCCCAAGCTGATCACATTAAGCGGAGTCCACTGTATTATCGTTAATAAATTTTATGTCATTTTTACTAAATTTATATATGTTTAGTATTTAAATAGCGAAAGACCGAGAGGAGGGAGGAACACTCAGTCCAGTTTGAACTTCCCGTCACCCCCTAAACTAAATCTTCGCTACGGCGATGTCGTACGACCACAGTAGATGGCAAACCAAGGTCAAGGTCAAGATAAATGGGTTTAACGGAGTACCTAGCGAAGTGTAAGGTCTCCACTTTAACCTCCGAATGAAAGCAGATCAAAACATAAATTTAGGCCTCTAGGCACAAAGTGATCCAAACAAAAATTGAATACACTCCAGCTCACAAGGAAGCGAGGAGGTAAGGACGTTCTCATAAAAAATTATGAGTAAACAACGCGTTGTCTAATTAGGGGATAACTAGACTGTAACCTTGACAATGACCATTCGTATGGTTAACGGCAATGCATGGATCCAACAACATGAAGCTCAGAAATAATAATAAAAAAAAGTAATACAATAATAAAAATAGGGACAGTAAAAAGTTGCAACTTGGCACGGCAAATAAAAATAAACAAAAAGTGACAGCATTAACAAAAAAATATATTTTTGGTTTTTATAAAATTTTAAAATTTTTATTAAGCATTTTTTCAGTTTTTTGGATTTTTATAAACATAAAACAAGACAATACATTACGTAAGCAAAAAATATAAGAGAGTAAAGTAGCGGAATGATACGATACCCAAAATATTGGAAAATGAAAAAATTAAAATAAAAAAAGAAAACGGTACTTCACCAATAAAAAATAGCAAATAATAATTAATTGGGCAATAAAACATAAAAACTTAATTTTAGAAAAATTTGCGGGTTGTGTTCGTCGCTGGGACAGAACCATCAACTTCAGGATTGAGAGCAAATGAGCGGACACGCTATGGTGGCAAACCAGTTGCTCGCGAAGACATAATAACAGGAAGGGTGTTCAGCACTTACAGCTTTTGACAGATTCCAGGCTTTCAGTTCTTTTTTTATTTTGAACACATTCCGACCTTCAAATTCTGTATCTTTGAAAATAAATAAAATAAAATAAATTACTTAATTATACTTTTCAAGACTGAATTCATGAAACAGACAATGCGTAGTTGTTTTTCTGTTTTAATATCCATAAGCTGGGTGCCCTTACTTTTTTGCGTTGATTTTCTGTATTTACTAAGTCAAATGACTGTTTTTATTTCCTTATAAGAAATAAAGAAAGTATTTTCATCGCTAAAACTTGCGGTCTTCATATTTTATCAGAAATACTCATTTTATCCTGAATTCATTTTGACTAATTTAAATATTTAATACGTACGAGAAAGGAAACATTAATTTTGAAATTTTAAATATACGTTTTCATCTTTTCTGAATTAATTTTGGTTAGTTTCAGAGTAATTTCTGTACGCAACTCGTGTGATTCGCAAACAATTAACCGCAGGGATGTAACTAGGTCCTTTAGCACCCGTGGATGAAAACTAGTCTGCGCCACTACTACCAAATATAGTGAGAAAATATTTAAAAAATTCTTTTCTATATCGTATATTCAGAATGAGCTTACAAAATATTTTCTTAATTCTTAAAATGTTCCTTAATTATATTAATTTTTAATTTTTCTTCTATTTTTACCATATTAATACTTAAATATTTTTTATCATTCTGTGGGTATTATTTTCCTCATAAACTGAATAGTTTATTTTAGGGGAATATTTTTTACTTAGAATTAAGTTGAATTTTCATAAAAAATTAGCAAAATTTTTAAATTTAAATTAGTTTTAATAACATTAATAAACTTAAAATTTAAAACGAAAACCCGGATTTATATAAAGGCATATTAGGAGTGTTTGGTAAACGTTTTGTAACAATCTATAACAGGTTTAGCCTCTAGAAACATTTTTAAAGATCCATAAAAAATAAATCCATAAAAAATAATTTTTAAACACATTGAATTTTATAATAAAAAAATTATTTTTCAACTTTTCCTTATTTCTACTCTGGGCGAATAGTCCTCTTTCAGACCCCATTTTCCCCACTGTGCGGCGCCGCTATACCTGTGGCAAATGCCACCTTTGCCACGCCCTAGTTATGGCCCTGATTAGCCGTAAACTGGTAAAATTTTATATTTAAGACTGTTTTAACCCTTCGAGTGGAACACGCCGATTAATAAAAGTTTCCAAAAATACGCTAAAGGTTTATTGTGTCAATGACCAAACCGTTCTATGATTTTTTATTTCACCCTTTGTCGGCTAGAATGAAATACGGGAAACCCACCCTCGTTACTGACCTTTTACTTCCGGTTATAAATATATAGATAGATATTATAGATTGTTAATTTTTAATATACATAAAGCTCGTCAAGTCTCGAAGATCATCCCATAAGAAATAATGGATTCTAAAAGTACAAATAAAATATTCTTTAAGAGAATTATTTATATTTTTTTACGAAAGTCATCCAAGATATTTAAGTGGTGCAATGAGAAATACATATGTTACCGAAAACGAAATACTTCGAAATAGAGATTTACAAAGCCATGAAAAGCTATCAGAGTCTTTGTGCCTCAGGGAGTAGGGGTGCATCCCTCAATAAATGTCAGTCAAAGAGGGATGCAGTTTCTAAACAATCGACCTGACCCTACTACCTAAACACTGGGAGAAATGTACATTACATCGATTTTCGGAACGTTTTTAAAGGTCGAAAATTGTACGTGACAACCACTTTGAAGACATCATCGGTATGGCGGAATTGTACGTTCGAACCGCTTAGAGGGTTAATCTCTTTTTGTGATTGCAATTCCCACTTCACATAACGAAAAAATTCAATTTTACGGATATTAATATGAGTTTGTACCTGACATATCGGATTCCTCTTGCTGAAGGTTGTGGAAAACATATTTCTTCTCGTCAATTCATATTTATAGAACCTTTTAAAAATATATACCCTGTTCTAGAACAATAAATTCTTTAAGTTGTTATTTTTTCCTTCTTTTAATTTATGTTTGCTAAATGTTTTTATTTGCGTTCGAAAAAGAGTATTCCGAACTTTCCCACAAATAATTTAAAGTTCAATATAGTTTTCCCAATATTCCAAAAAAGAAAAGAACAACCTAGAGAATTTGCTATTCTATTACTTGGCATCACGTATGCTTTAACCCCTTCCCGGTTTTTCCCGAGCTGAACTCGGGCAGGCGAAATGTACCATCCTGGCTCATCCCGAGTGTAGCTCGGGCACTGTGAAATTTTACACTGTGCAATCAGTCTTTCCCGAATTATCTCACATGCGCTTTGTTTACTTTTCTATCTACTAGATTATTTGCTGCTCAAAGAGAGACAGCAGAGGGAAGAAGGTAAGGAGAGAAACAAGGTTCTACTGTCCAGATTGCGATGTTGGACTCTGTGCAGTACCGTGTTTCCGATTGTATCATACATGATCAAATTTTGATTAATAATTTCATAATCATTTATGTAAATGCAAAGGATATAAATAAAATTTAATTCAAGATAAAAGCTAGGTATTCTAAGCTTTATATTTACAGTTAGTGTGATTTGACTCCAAAGTCTAATGATTTCTGAAGCACAGAAAGCCAACTATACAGGTAAATTACTCATTTCTTTAAATTAATTTTACATTAATTACATTAATTTTTAGTAAATTTTGTATGCAAATGATGCTATTATGTTTAAAAAGCAATGTATGTATGAAAATAAGCATAAAAAATTAATATTTTTTTACCCATAATCCCGAAATAAAATGGGGTTAAAGAATTGTTTAACTCGAGCCGACCAGAGAGAATTTCATTTTACACATAGGTTAACATTGAAGAAGAGTAACCCAATATAGCAGATACAGACCTACCTTTATGCTGCCGGGCGTAACTCATACACTATGGATCGTAGAATGTTGGATTTTTTGTTTATTATTTAGAACTGCTATAATATTTAGTTCTGCAGTTTCATTTAAAATTGCAATCTGCCCCATATGTAATGAAAAAACTCATTATAATATATATCAACACCACCGTTCGCTCTCAGATGTCAGTACTTGCTCTATTCAGTGTTAAACTAATATATACTACTCGTTGAACAGAATTCTACTCATTGCTAAACTAGTATTATTTTTTTTACGTCATTAGAAATTTATATTTTAGACGTTCTATAAATGTCCACTTTAGTAAAGAATTGAAGGATCATCTCTTTCTTTCAAATAAAATAAGTGTAAATAAAGAATAGGAAAATTATGCATAATTTAATAAACGTACGAGGAAGTCATAAGATGTTCACATCAAATTTTTTTTCTTTCAGCTTCCATTTCAGAATTTTACATGCTCATTTTGGGAAAACACTTTCTTATATCAATGTTTCTCTTAATCCAGGGATGGGCAAACTACGGCTTGCGGACCAACTGCGGCCCTCCGGAAGGTTTTTTTCGGGCCAGCGGACAGAATTTTAAGTTGCCAATTCGAGGCAAATTAAAAGAAATATGTATTTACACATTATATATCCATCTCCTTTCCTAATCTGCTTAAATATTATATCCCAAATTTAGTATCTCACGGTTATCAGCGGTATATTTGCTTCTTATATGTGAACAAGTGTTTTCAACTTTGAACCTTAGAAAGAATAATTTCAGAAGTAGACTGACAGATGAGCATTTAGCGTCGTTCCTTAAAATCAGTACATCTCACTTCGAACCTTACTATATGGAACTTTTAAAAATGAAATCGCAATTTCATTCATCTCATTAACGTATTTAAACCGTTAGGTACTTGTATATTGTTTTTAAAATTTTAGAAAAATTTATCTTGGCCCGCCAAACCTATTTTCTTTCTATTTTTGGCCCGCGGCTGAAAAAGTGTGTCCATCCCTGCCTTAATCTCTTAAACCAATGTTTTTCAACCTTTTCTTGGTTGATGTCGCATTGACAGAACACTAAAATTTTAAGTTATTTGTGGCATACCTAAAAAATAATTTCAAGTAAAAACGCCAGAACAGTAAACTTTAAACGTTATTAAAAAACCAATAGCTGCAGACCCGTAAGACTATCCTGCCACCACCAGAGATACTATATGAGATATTGGAGGACACTGTGACCGCAAACATATACATACGTGCCCCAAATGCCTTCAGGTTAAAATTAACCTTTTCCAGTTATTTATACTTAATTAAAGTGTTTGTTTCCTTCTATATGTCAAAAGGTCAGGATATTTTTTCTGCCTTTCATTTTCACTTTCCTTGAAGCAAAAATTATACATTGCGTATTAACCCTTTAACATACAAATTAAACAGTTATTCGGATGCATAACGCATCCGAAAAATACTGTTTAAATTGGCTCAGATGAACAATTATGTGCAAGCTCATAAATAGAACGTTTTATTTTGAAATTTGGATTATTATACAGCATTTAATTGATTCAGACGTTGCCATTTCTGTTAGTTGTCATGATATTTGAGCCTTTCATACACAACTATTGTCTAGTATGGTATTCACACAGAGCAAGATCAGATCTACACTGAATACTGCTTTCAACGTTTTTTTCCTGATTTACTTATTTTTTAATACTAAATAATTCAACACTTAATACATACCTGTTTCTACCATAACCCGTCTTTACGTTTCCTGATTGAATGTATGAAATATGGATATTGAGAAGGAAATAAATAAATAAATTTTATTATAATTAAATAGAATTGTGTAATGTCCTTTTTTGTGTATTACGAACACAAAGAATAAGAATTTTTAAATCGTTACCCATCGTTATATTTACTTATACATAACCGGTCATTTGACCGGTAATTTATGTGTTAATGAAATCACAGGATGAAGTTGGCACAAAACTGCCTGGGCTTAGCCCTCTAGTTCTGCTATACGTGGGAGTTTGGCAAAACAACACTAATGATTAGATTTGGCTCTAGCATGGAAATAAAAGTAGAAAAAAATAAGTGAGAAAGGATGCTTGAATTTGGGCAGGGAGGACAAAATAATATGACGAAGTGATGAGAAAGTACAGTGAGATAATTCCATTAGGAATATGATAACATAAGATTAGGTACACTAACACATTTTAAAACTCATAAAATAAAGATACAGTGAAAACTTATATATATATATATATATATATATATATATATATATATATATATATATATATATATATATATATATATATATAATTATAATTATACTTTTTTAAAGTTTTATAGAGGAGGTAAGAGAGAGCACAAAGCTCAAGATGAATTAAGCTATGACACACAGTGCTAAGAAACACACGTGAGATACTGAACGAGCTAACTTAGGATTCAGAAGAGAAAATCTCAGCGAATCAGAAGTGAGATAGAGCATTAATGGCAATCTTAGTTAATTAAATATTGTAACGTTTAGTGTTAATGTAATATTGCTAAAAAAAAAGTGGGAGAGTGGCTCAACTTGAACACTGTAAACAAACTTGAATCGAAGCACGAGTGAAGCAACGAGGTTATTGTTATTTATGCACCTTGGACAAGCCAAGAACACCAGCTGTAGGCTACTCGAACTAAGGCAAGAGGTGCGTCTTTCTTTTTATATGAAGAGCATCGCTAGGGTGAAAGTACAACTTAGCTCAAAATTAGTCGTCGTATTTTACAGTAGCCTCCACACTATGACCAATTGTTCACCATGGCAGTACTGGTTCTGATGGTGACCTTGAACGATGGGTCACGGGTTGCATTCACACATTGGGCCACTAAATGAGAAGAGCACGTGTATACAGCGACAGAATCTGCTGCACACTTTGGTAGCGCATGCTGGTTGTCTTTGATCTTTGGTGATAAACCGCTTCCGAAGCCATCCTCAGCCAGGGCCATTTTATCATCTGCCATTGTCGACTTCATAAGCTTTACCCCCTCCAGACGGTGTTAATAGCTTGCAGTGGACCAAAGTGTGGAGGGACCTTTAGAAGTAGTTACCAAGAAGAAGACCCCCAAAGGCATCGTTTGAGAACTTGCAGTCAATATTCTGACCACATACAAATTTTACTTGCCCCAGTCACTCTTAACGAACACGGCGAACTTTAGGTCGGCTCGAGCTCCGAACCCACAACCTTCCAGTGACGAGATTGTTGCCTTTGCCAACTGAGCTACTGAAGCTCGAAGTAATGGTGTAATAAC
>CM063506.1:12453938-12696438 GCA_032207245.1 Pardosa pseudoannulata
CTCGACCCAGCAAACTCCGTTAACTATCTCTTTCTGTGTGGCTGCCGTCCACTGTACCAGAAATCGGTTATTATCGAATCGGCAGGTTTATGGCCTGGTCACGCTTCATGCTGAATTGCCGCATACCCAAAATGTCTTAAAGAGACACTGTGACTGGTGTGAGATATAGGAATGAGTTCTTGAAGCCCCACGTTTGCCTTTTCAATTGTGCAGTTGTTCCGGATTTCTTTTTACTGGACGACAGAAATATGGCCACATAGAACTCCTCTGGAAGACGACTTATGTGCGACTAAAGTGAAAATATTCACCGAATGGATTGACTAGTTAGACCTCCATACACTCAACCTTATAGAGCATGTCTAAAAAATTGCTTAGGCGATAATTTAAAACAATTAATTTAAATTTCCAGAAAAATAGATTTATTTGATCAAGGAATGTATAAGAAGAAATTACAAAAATCCTTATACATACTGTTGTTTTTTAGCACAGACCTGAATCTAGTTATGAATTTATTTATAGGCAGTTAAAGTAAAACTTGTACAGAATTTTTTTATATCCAATTTGCGGATTTAAAAGTAGGAAACTTTGACACATTGTGTACTTAAATAACAAATAAATCTATTAATAAAATTTTTTACACAAAGAACTAAGATGTTTTATTTAAAGAACATAACCCTCATTTAGTGGATATCGGAAAAATATTATCAAAGTTAAAACTCGCACATTATACAAAATTCTCAATTTTAAAAACTTCAAAACATAATATTATTAGTTTAGAACTTTTGAGGGTATCATCAACACAATGTATGTGGGACACGTACTAGTACGTTTCCTGACGATTGATACTTGAGCGCGGGTTACGTACTAGTACGGGTTTTGCCGTGTACCCCTTCATAGAGGAAAATGCTTTGAATGTTACCACACTGTAAAACATTATTAGTTTTATTATTGCTTTTTTCATTTTTTTATAATGTAAGAATGTTAATATATAACATAATTGGAAAAAGTTAAAACTATATACTACTATTTCTATTTGATTTTTCATATTTACGATACTATTATAAATTTATTCACTAAAAAATATTTTTTTTGTTTACAAAAATCTTATGGTTGTTATTTATATATTTCTATTTATATATTTCAATATAAAATATGAAAATTTGGTTAAAAAGTTAAATAATTTTTGTTCTATTGAGATTTAACTGAATAACTAAATTTACGCTCAAAACGACCGCTCCCGGTACAATTCCTCTGCGAAATATATCCGCACGCAATATGTTAATGTCTTCTAGCATGTTTTTTTCTGCTTTTCCGTGTTTTTTTATTTTATTTTTATATATTTATTTTAAATTCAGCAGAAAAACGGAAAATTGTGAAATATTCACTATGAATGATGATGCTATGAACTATTTTACTTTTCTTCCTCAAAAAGTCTTTGCAGACCAACAGTTGGAAATCCCTGAAGTTGTGGATTGATAACAGTGGAAGACAGGCACAGGGCATAAGTGAGATCACGAGAAACAGAGATAATAAGACAAAAACGAACTTGATACAGTAGCACTAATTTTTTTTTTTTTTTTTTTTTTTTTTTTTTTTTTTGTAAGAACACGAAGCTGTATACATCCTGCTGTAAATCATTCATATACGTATACAGCGGCAGTGATAGTGTACTTGCAGAAATATAGACCATAGAATGTTCGTGTTTTGCGATTATTGGTACCAAGCAAGTATCAACTAGAAAACATTTTATTGCTAAATATCAGTTTACATATAAGTTATACTTTATGAAATGTTAACTATTTTCAATTAATTGTTATAAATAATTAATTTATTTATAGTCATAGTTTTACCGAATTTCTATTTAGATTTCTTACATTCATCGCTATCCATTTCCCTCTCTTTGAAACACTATGGATCGAGGATCATGGTTCCCTACACACACACACACACACACACACATATATATATATATATGTGTGTGTGTGTGTGTGTGTGTGTGTGTGTGTGTAATATGGGCGAGACTCATTCCAAATCACAACACAGTTTATTTCTGGTAAGAAACATGAATTCCTTACAACAGGCAAACACCTTTACAACTTCGTGCACACAGACGATGTGTTCCCGCACATACACTTTTCAAGTAGGGATTCCTGAGGCAAAAAGACTACGAATAATCCCTAAGCACAATTGATCACATGATAAACAATACCCATGCTTAAAGAGAACGCTCTAACTATTGGCTAAAGTAGTACAGACAGAGGCTGAATTAAGTCTATAGCGTGCCTGGAGGGAAAAATCAGAATTACCGCGGAAACCCCCGAAAGTACTTTATGAACAAAAGTTATTAAATTAATATTAAAATACGTAAATAAGGGATTTTAATATTACATATATATATATATATATATATATATATATATATATATATATATATATATATATATATATATATATATATATATATATATATATATATATATATATATATATATATAAAATTTTGAAAACAATCTTGATGAATGCGTGGAAAAAGAATGTATTTATTGCAAGAAAAAAAATTTGTCTTGTACCTTTATACATATTGGGAAATATATATAAGAAGAATTAAAATAATCTATTTCTCTCCAATAATAATTGGAGTGAAATAAATTATTCTAATTTTTTTTTTCATTGCATTTTTATCAACAATTCAGAGTTAGCTTTTCATCTGAAGAAGAAGCGGATAGAAATCACATTTCCTCACCCCAAATTATCTGATTGTTTATTCAGAAAACTTGATAATTGTGTACGATTTGCTTCCTGTACTTATACTTCCGGTTTCCCTAGAGGCAGCTCAGTATTATTTTCTAACTGTTGGGAATTAAATTTCTCCATTGATTACCAAAAGGGCACTAACCTCTAAAATGTTTCAAAATATGAACGAAATGTGTAATATCAACTGGCTTCACGCTGTTACGTCGGAAATGCTGTTAACAGTATATTTCTACATAACTGACAGACAAAGGTTAACAGTTGAAGATCGGGCATCCTGTTCCTGAATCTTTCCTGTCGATCTAGAAACTTCCAGCACATCGCAACTTCCAAGTGGAGTCATTGTATGAAACAAACGTAATAGCAACGTCATCAGTGACGAGTGACATATATCCCGAGGAAACTTCTCAGGTTAACGTCGAGCACATCACGTTCAACTCTCATTTTTTTCTTGATCGAAGAAAAAGTTTATATGTTTGGACTCTTGCGTAGTCGATGATATAGCATGCCGATGACACGTGATAAGGCTACTGAACTCTTTGGTTTTACGCGTAGGCAGAAGTGAAAGTTAAGATTTGTAACACAAATGTGTGCTTTGGACACATGTGAAGTGTCAAACTTATGTTTGCCCTAGTTCACTCTTAATGGCTCAGTGCAATATCTGCAACTTTTTTCAGTTTCCTTACAATCGACAGCAGTTAAAAGATCTATACATAGAATTTGTTTCATACCTTCCATGAAATCAGATTTACCCTTCTCGTTAATCAAAATAAATCTAGAGCTAATTCAAGGATTTCGGTTAATGGGTTTTTGAAACTGAGTACGCATGTCTCATATACTAAGTCATACATACAATCTTTTATAACAGGAGTTTCCAACAGACAATCCGCTAAAACTTTGTAACTCTGTAATTTTTTCTTCGTTGAAATTCACTAACAATCACTACAGAACTCGACTTGAAAATTCGTCTTTAATTTTTCCTCAAAGATTAACATTAGCAGAACTGGGGAGGGACACCTTTTCATTGGTTGATGCAGGTGACCATCCACAATACTCCCTATACATTACCTTTTTTATTTAATTGCATTATCAATAATAGTTTTCTTTAATTATATTTTTTCCTTCTTGTCATTTGTCAATAATAATTCAAATAAACCAATATTGTCGTCCTCAACATTCAATTGTTTGGGGCACAATAGCTTTTTGTTTATTTCTAATTTCCCTCTTTTGTGCAATTTTAAAATAATTAATCTTATAAAATCTTTAATTATTTTTTCTCACCTTTAAAAAAGCTAGTTTCCTATTTTGATTTCCTACTTTCAAATGTGTATTCTCACATTTAAAATGTATAAATAGTCATTAACCCTAGAAATGTATTTATAACACAGGGGTCTCAAACTGCTTTAAGCAGCTGAAATGATTAAACATTTGTTTAAAATTAAACTAAGCATATTATTTCATACTATAACCAATATCCTACTTACAGAATTTTACAAAAATTGACCAATTTTAAAAGTGAGGCCTACCATCATGCATAAGGTTTCCAATATGGCGCTCGAGTCCTTATAATTTGGAAACCGTTTCATAACCTCTTGAGGAAACAGTTTATAATTCGACCGAAGATTAACTTTATATATTTATTCATACAGTGTATTGTTTAGTTTCATGAGATATCTCGTTTTCTTGCAAATGTATGTTGCACTTAAACATACTACCAAGGTTGGTTCTAGAAATTTGACCACCTGTATGCAGTTGTTATTTAGCTGCTACTATCCAGTAAATAAAATTTAAAAATCACATCAGTCCTAAATATAGTGCGAAAATAATATATATATATATATATATATATATATATATATATATATATATATATATATATATATGGGGGGTGTAATAAGACGGACTTCACGATGAGTGGTTGCTGTCATGGCCCTTAAAAATGACAACATTTCAGCTAAAGACCTTTATTAACATAATGTTGGAGGAAGGGTTCCCATTTCATCATAGGGACAGGACAAACTGAGGGGTCAGCTAGCATGAAGTTATAAGTAAAAATGCCCTTAACACCTGGTGAACATCTGTGGGAAAATCTCTAAAAAAACTGCCTCGGATAGCGTTCATCTCCTTTTTGTTTGGAAACTTCCTAAATTGTCCGCTTGAGCAATGCAAAGTTATAATTGGTTAGACCCCCTTCTCTGAGGACGTAAACTGTAGCCCCAGTGGTCAATTTAGGTTAGGGGTTAGAAAGGGGAAAACAAAAGGACGCTGAAATTTTTAGCTTTTGACTTACGATTTGAAAACCCCTGAGAATTTTCTCGGGGCGTCTTAGAGGTTTTATTCAAAATGCCTACACTAGTTTCCCGATCCAGTTTGCATTTCCTTACATATATAAAAGGAAAAGATGCACAGAAAACAGTTATAAACAATTTTTTGTACCCAAATCGAACATCAGATCTTCAGATGTGATTTTGGAATGCCAGAAAATACACACAAAATTTCTACTCATATGTATTAGCCAAAATTACTAAGGGATATTTTCTATTATCAATGGCAGAACCTTTCCTGCAGACCACAAAAGGACCATTCGGCCTGTATTGCAATCAAAACCTTCTGCTCAAATGGGATATCTACAATTTGTCATATTAGCTTTTCAAATGTTTGATTCTATGCACTGCACGATCCTAACATGCCTCATCGTAATATAAAGCGTGATATGAATACGGAAATGTTTCAATGATATGCATGTAGACACATTTATCAAAGCGTTTTTGGAATACCACTGACATTTACGAATGTACCGTTATCTGTAACTTATCTCAAAATTTTTTTATTATTATTTCTAACCTCTTTATATTCTGATAACAGCAAATTAAAGACTACATTCTCGTAGTTGATGAATAATTCTGTAACACTAAAATGTTATTACAAATCGGCTTATCTTCGAGATACATACACTGAGTGTTAAAAAATATTCGTACAGTCACTATTATGATTTGAAAAGGCTCATTTAAAAAAATCTAGGAATGAAAAATTTAAAGTAAACAAATACACATTGGTAAAACCTATTTTAATGTCTCTGTGTGAAATTTAAATAAAATATTCTACATACCAAGTAAAATATATAGCAAACTCGTGGTGTAAAAAGTATTAATACAGTGCGCAATATTTCATATTTTTGAAAATAAACTTTCAAGTTAAATACCTTGTAGGGTATTTTGAAGTTTTAATTATGACTTTAAATATCTTTGGTATTGAGTTTATCAAGTTTTCTGTTGTAAAATTTGCACTGTAGTCTCCTTTTAGCACAAGTACAAATACTAAATCACTTTTATTAGAAATGTATCTGAATATAAAATTTCTTTCAAGAGTTCCAATAAATTTTTATTAAGATTAAAGGCAGATCATTGGAGAAGAAATTTCATATACTTTAGTATATTATATAATATCTAGAGCCAAGTATTTAAGGCAGTGTGTTGAGATCATTATCATTCGTGAAGACGTAATCACCATTCAAACCTATTACTGTGACACTAGAATGCATTTTTTATTCAAAATATCAATATCACTTTAATAAAATTGAGGATCAATCATAATTTCATCAATGGTAAACTAAATACCAATACCCAGAGTATTCATACAACTCCATGTCGTGAAGCTCTCGTTTAAATTTAGGTATTTACCTATGATCAAATCTATAGTGGTATTTTTTTTTTTAGCCACAAAGACTAATATTATTTGGGTTGCGTTGTGTAAAATATTTAAGTTTAAATTCAACCACAGGTTCTGAGAGACTACAGACTTAAAATTAAAAAATAAACTAATAAGCTAAATTAAGAGTAACTGAAATCAACTTAAAATAAAAAAGCAAATTTATTATAATGATATAAACATGACTAATGTACAAAAATTTGATCAAGTGTCTTAAGATTTACTTTTTCAGCACGTTCAATTGGGTGCCACACTAATTAAGATTTGACAGAAATTTCAATCAATTAGGTAACTATATAAGAGAGAGGAAATAATCTCAATTTCAAATATTTAAAATCAGTAAATTTGTGGGTCTATGTGGTGGGGCAAGGCGGTACTCCGGTTGGACGCTCTTGTGAAATGACGTAGATACTTTGCGTGCTATCTCAATTGATGGGACGACAACGTTGACTCCAGTCTCACTACTAGTCTGGGGCCTTCTAAATAACTTGGGGTGATTTTGAAAAGTGGATGAACTGGAAACTTCTGGTTGCTGCTAGATGTCAAGGTCTTTCTTGGGCCCAACTCCTTTGATCCCCGTACTCTGTCCTCGAGTCCTGAACACCTGCCGTCGAACTTCTCAATTCGACTTCTGACCTCTGACCGTCGGACTTCTCTACTCCGACTCGACTGCCGAACACCCCCACTCTCTAGACCTTTTTTATTTTATATTATTTTCATCTCTGTCAACTCTTACTTATTTTCGTCCAATCGGGAGAGTTGTATAAAGCTAATTGGTCTCCTTTCATCCGCCTTGAAATCACAAACATTGGAAAACTTTGCCCCTTCAAATTGGGCACTGTCCCTTAGGGACTCATAAATAACTCCACAAAGGTACATTGTTATTTAGTGTCATATACAGAGACGCGATTCTAATCTGGGACTGAGATCAGAACTCCGCCCGAGGACCCCGCACACGAAGTTGAAATAATTTTTATTGGTCTTCTAATCCTTTACAAAAGATGTGATGAGGTCAGATTTAGATCCCAAGCATTTTACTTCTCGTATTAATTAATCAATTATATTACTGATCTAAATCGCCTCATCACATCCCAAACCAGCACGATCTCATCTTCTTTTTTCTCTATCAATAATAAAGTTCTAGAATGCATCTCTGAGTAGAATTTTCTCCATATTATTCGCCTACTGTCCAACCCAAAAATATTAAATTCGTCTGAAATAATGTTTTTCTCCAGAATTATTTACTTTCATTCGAGTATTGCTTGGCCAATTTACAGTAATTTCCAAGTGTTTCCGCACATAAAAATTTTTCTCCTCGATTCATGATCCCGAAACCAATAATCCATACATAAAAGTAATTGTAATTAATTAAATGATTTAATATTGATGTCAAGCTTTTCAGAATAGACAAAAGTTACATTTGTATGTAAATGTTAAAATAATGTTATTGCCTCATATTAAGTATTCAATTTTAACTTAATTGTTAACAGTTGACTTATAATTATCATACAAAGCTTCTGATGTCGGCTTTACTAAATTAAAAGCCAAATTTCATATTTTGACCAACGGTCTTAGTTAAATATTTTACATTTTATCACATTTTTACTTTAACAATAAAATTTTGAAACAATAATTCTGTAAAATTCTTTATTACATATTTCTCTGTGCATTTTATGTAGCTTTTATGATTTGTGCATCATTTTAATTTGATTTAAAATGAATTGATGTATTTAATACTATTTATATGTGATGGGGCTCTTAATAAGGTATATGGAACGAAAATGTGGCTCTCTGACCTCTATACCCCCCTAAAATAATACTTAAGGTATCCGTCTACTTTAAAAACGTCATTTTTTGCCAAAAATCATATTTTTTTGTATTTCTCTATTGTAATATTTCAACTTTTAGGTTTCTAAATCTGTTTTTGTTTTGACGACATTTTAAAGCAAATTTACAGCTGTTTAAACATTAGTGACAGCTGTCAAAACAAAACGGAAGTAGCGACTTCGGAACCGAAAGTTGGGAATTTAAAGCCTTTTAAAGAGCATTTTTTGGACAAAACTTTTTAAATTTTCATGAAGATTAGTTTAAACATTTTTCCAGTATTTTTAATAATTAGCAACTTGGCAATTAGAAAGTTTTGAAGAAAGAAATGGTGGGGAATTTTAAACATGTATTTTAACTTTTTAATAGTTAAAGTTGCTTTCATAAACTTCAAATGCGTTTTCTCAGAACGGTATTTTTAATAAAATGTTGAAACTTGAAATGTAATTTCTCAAAAAGTTCTTAAAATATTTTATTGAAAATTATTATGAATGCTTTTGATAGTATTTACTAGTGAATGACCTAAAAGCTTTAAATTTGGATAATTTTTAATGATGTTACACTCATAGTTAGATATAAAGGTAATGAAAATTCGTTAAAAATTCAATGTGTATGATTTTGAAGGACCAACATTTTTTACCAAATGTAAATTAAATAAAGATTTTAGGTGATTCACTAGTCCAGTGTAGAAGAAATGCGTTGCATAAAAAAAATATTGAAATAATTTATTAAAAAATTAGACCTTTTGAAAAAATCCGATTTTTTTTACTAAATTTTCTTCATTTATTGAAAATTTTATAAAAACTTCTCCAGGAATAAATTTTTTAAGCGCAATTATCTGTGATAATATAAAAAATAAATCTAAAAATGTAAAAACATGAACTAGTTTCTACGTTTAAAGAAAAAAGTTCTCCGAACGTGGACAGATACTTTAAAATGACTGGCTGACTACGTTGAAAGTACTCTTTTAAATATTTAGAAACCTTATTAGATACATATTTATTTATTTATTTATTTTAGATCTATTATGTATATTATTGAAACTGGAAAATTAGAAGGTTTGTAAGGTAAATGTGTAATACAATCTGATATTTGCTCTAGATTTCTGAGACTGCCAGTAATAATGTAATTCCAGTATGCTATTCGTGCAAAGGTGAAAAAAATTCCACTTCATACTACTAAATTGAAATAAGTAACGAACAACAGAAAATGAAAGTAATATAAAAGTGAAATAAAAAGCAGATGAATGAATGATTGAAAACCCAATTTGCTCTGTAGTTAATATTACCACCAAATTATATTATTGTTTATTATCCCATGTATAAAGAATAACTATTTTTTTCTAACACAGATGTACTTGAAAACTTTTTTTTTCTTTTGGCCTTTAAATATAAATCCAAGTTTGTTGTTTTTAAAAATTCATATATTTAATTGGTTGCAATTTCTATTTTAATTATCGTAGAATTAAAAGTAAAGCATACTTATAATCCTAAAATTTTGCTTTACAAAATAGAACAATAAAACAATTTTCTCCCAATTTTTTAAAATTTAATTTAATTTATTTATTTTTAACGTAAACAGTTACTTTAAATAGTATGTTGTTGTCACATTTACTTTTTATCAACGCCAAATTGATTTAAAGAAAGAAGATAAAGAAAACCAGTGTTTGTGGTTTAGAAATTATAAAAGCACATTTTATTTTTTGCTATACATACACGCATTTACACATTTTACTCGTCAATTTTCTTTTAGAGACTTATAAAATTTTTAAGTGTTTCCGTCACACTTAAAAATATACGATTCTTAGCAATATCCACCCAGAATTCCACCTATTTAAAAAGTATGCGTTTCCGCCTTATTTTATTAATTCTTAATCATGGAAACAACAGGAGGGCCAATTAATTCCATCCTCGGCCATTCTGATGGGGTTCACGACGCCCGTCTTGATAGAAATTAGGGTGGTAATAAGATTTCTCTTCTCTGTGAAAAGCCCGGTCAGCACGTGTTCGCGAACCATTAGAGCAGAATATTCCAGAACGAACTTGCCCAACTGGTATCCCAAAGTGACGTCATGTCACGTCCTGAAGTTGCGTGCTCTCTTCTTCTCCCGCGCTTTATATAAACACCGGCATCAACTCACTGCTGTCAATCGAGCATCAGCTTGCTCCTACTGCATTAGCTGCTGTTGTGAGATACTGCTGAAAATACCTTACCACTCTGCAACCATGGTGCACATAAAGTCAACGGTAAGTTGAATTTTTGCATCCACTTTGTATGCCGTAACAATGCGTTTTATGTAATAGTTTATAATAATTTAAGTTTAAAATTTCTTACTTTCAAATACAGTGTACACTCATTTATATGAAATATTCAATTATACGAAAAATTCACTTATATGAGTGGAGGAAGTATATCCCATTAATGCCCCGACGAATTCCTAGGTAATAAATTATTCACCTATACAAATATCCAGTTACACAAAATATTCACTTATACGAGTGGAGGAAGTATATTCTATTAATGCCTCGGCGGAGGCCTATGTGATAAATTATTCGCTTAATCAGTTATACGAAGGAAAGTTCGGTCTCCTAAGTAAATTTTATTCAGTTATACAAAAGTCGCAAAAATTTTTCGCGAAAACTTTTGTAGAGTTTTCCTAATGGTTTAATTCCTTTTATTTACAGATTTTTTTTTTTTTTTTTTTTTGAGGGGGGGGGATTTTTTTTCAAGTAGTGGAGAGTTTTTAATTTGTGTTTTCTATTTCTCTTAACATTAACTATTATTTTAATTTTAAAGTATATTATAAAAAATGTTCATTGTACGTATTTATGCGTTTAATGAATACAGAAACTTGCTGCATCTGTTGTAGATACAAAAAAATTAATTTTTATTGTTACAGTTTACAGATATTAATATAAATATTATTTCTACATTTAAACTACGTTTATCTGTTAACCAGCTTTTAAAACAACACAGTAATGTTTTCCTCATTACATAAGTTGAAAGGACTATTATTTATATATACGAAGTATTCACTTATATGTGAGTTCTTTCGGCTATAGAGCCGGACGAACCGAACCCCTGTCCAGGGCAGTATTCTGATTCAAATTTGTAAAATACTTTTTTTGTTGAAAATATTTATTTAGAAATAGTTTATAAAATATAATTCTTAGAGACTAGAACATAATTATTTTATACTTTACATTTAATTTAATTTAAATGCTAACATAAAATTTCTAACATACGAACATACCTTTTCATTTATTTATTTTTATTTTTCTATTATTATTACTATTGTTAGTTTATTCGTAAAGAACAAATTGTTTGACCGAGGAACAAACAATTGATACATGCTACAAATTATAAATAACTTTCAAAAATCTTATAAATTTTAAACAGATATTTAATTATGTTCACAGATATGATCATTTAGCAGCACAAACATCATCGGCTAAAACCTTAAGGGAACAGTGTACCTTCCGAGGTGAAAAATATTCATTATATCAGATTATTTTCGATTCCATAGAAAAAAAATAAGTTCTGCTCTGTTTGGAATGCAATTCTCGCTAGATAACTAATACGGATCTAAATTTTAAAAAATGATTTAGCTTTGTTATAGGAAGCAATACATATCCTTGAAAAAAGCATGAAATATACACACCAATTAAATAAAGCAGAAATCCACTTACTCACAAAATAACTTTTGAAATTTATGAATTAGAAAATAATGTCTTATATCAAATAAAAGCTACTTATCTTTTTTATTTCATGAACCTCAATTAATTAATGCGAGAAATACGCTTTATTTTCTAGCTGGATACATACATTTTTATTATTATTATTTTCAGTTTCTTAACAGTTTTTAGTTTGTCTCAAATCAGAAATAAGCAGATATTTTATTTTAATTTGACATAAAAATTGAGTTTATAAAATATATATTTTAAAAGTTATCTTGCGGATAAGTGAATTTTATTTTATTTTTCCCATTTGGAGTATATTTTCTTCAAATTGAATGACTACAGAACTAAGAAAAAAAAATTCATGGTCAAATTTTAATAATAGACTTGAGAAAAATAGGAGGCCCAAAACTCAGATGGTTAGACTTTAAAAATTATTAATTGGAATTCCAGGGCAAAAGATATGGCTGTTTGGTATTGAATTCTAGAGAAGGCTAGGGCTTATCCAGGGCTGCCATGCCACTAAAGAAAATTAAAAGTATATTTTCTACGTCATTTGGGGGGAGGGGGGAATACTTAAATTTAAAAACGAAAATTTTTTTAAATTATTCTTACTGAACTAGAGCGTTATTGCAAAACATGCATGAAATTCATTCTATAATAAGGAATAGAACATTTTGTGTTACAGTGAAATGAGAAAAAAAAAAAAAAAAAAAGCTTTCATAATAAAAAAAAATTTACGTCTCAAACGGTACTATGTGCTACTAAAATTGAAATAAGTCAAAAGTCGACTTTCATCTTCAATAATCCTTACTCCTAAAGGGATTCGAAATTACAGCCAGTAGAACCTTACGTCAAACCTTCAATTATTATCCAACCAAACATTTATAAAAGAATGGCAATAACAGCTGACAGCAGCAGATATCCGTGGCATAATTTTAATGGTCCGCAAAAAAAAAAAAAAATTCAGATATTAATAAAATTCGCTAAACGTCCAATTCGATTTTACACTTAAAGATCTTCAAAAAAGTCCTTTTTTTTTATTTTTGTAAAAAGCGAATATCCTACAATGAGCTTATTAGCCATAGCAATTTTTATTCCATTCACAACGACTTACCGGTCAGAAAGAAAAGCTATCACTCGTTAACAGCAATTAAGGGAACAGAGGACTTCAAACTGGACGAAATTAGACTGACAATATATGTTTCAAAATATAATCAAAAATTAGAAGCTGAAATGTATACATTTAAAGCTGAATCTATAATGAATATAATCATTACCACTTATTGCACTATAACTATTACTTATAACTTTAAACTTTCTTAAAAAAAAAATATTTTTTTCTATTTCGTGAGTACTTGAAACACTCGGGGCGAATCTGTAACTGTTCTTTCCCCTTGAAATTTATTGACCATTTACCTTGAAGAATCTAAAACAAAAGTTAGTAAAAATTAAGTAATTTCAAAATGCAAAATCTCTCAGTTTTAAAAGGGATGTGAGTAGGAAGTTTTTAATAATTTATAAAGTAACTAATATAATTTTCCGTTGAAATTTTAACCGCATTTGCATATATATTTTACTAATACAAAAATTTGAAACAGACTGATTAATTTTGAAAGCCTACAGTCTTCTTAAAAGTCAGTATCGTTCTCCGCTTAAAATAAAAGCCAATGCCTATCATTAAATTTTAAATTCACTAATTTTTAACATATATATTGAGTCACATGACATATGCGAGCCTAACAATTAATCTCTTTCCGTATTATCGTCAAATATAATTAAAATTTTAATATATAAATATATATGTATACCCTTCTCGATGCTCGTATTAATTTGACCTTTAATATTTATATTAACTGTCTGCAAAATTTAATAAGAATTCTATCGCTCGCTATATCTAAAGCGTTACCGATTTCTGGCGTTGTCTTTGTAAATCCGAGCCGATACAAAATATTATTACAGCATCATTTCGCCAGGATCTCCTTTGAACTAATTCTTTTATCTGTTAATTACTCGTACAACAGAAATTTATAAATGATAACCAACTGATAAAGAACATATGCCTTTAAAATTAAAAAAAAGAATTTTTAAAATAATTAGCACATATACCTTTAAGATTTAAAAAAGTGATTTTACATAAATTATGAATTAAGAATTTAGTAGATTTTTCCATGCTCAATAATTTTGCATGACTGAAAAAAAAAAGTATAAGATATTTAAGTTTGAACTACTGATGTCTGATTTAAAATTTTTTTCCCTATCGCAGCTGGCAATACAAGCACATATGACTTTAAGATTTAAAAGAGATTTTAGATAAGTTATTAATATCATGTAAATAACAAAATTTCCCGCCTGGTGTGCCCACACTTAAACTTTTAAGTTTTATTTCAAATTATTCGCGATTCATTCCTAAACCCCTGCGACTGAAATGAACAATACCTAAGGAGATACTAGGCCTCGTCGTCCATAATTAGATTCTTCATTTTAGAGACTCAAGACACATAAATTAAAATATAAAATCTGGCAAATTCACAAAACTATAGTAAATTTTCCTGTTTCGATGCTATGTGTAATTGTCACTTGAATCAACATTTTATGATATTTTCAGCAGGTACAAAATAAAACCCTGAGATATCTGTTTATCTATCATAAAACATCATTTAGTATCACAATGTTTCTTGCGATACCAAATAATCTTTTATCACAGTTATGTATATAAATATATATAGGGGGATATCCTATGGCATTTGAAATATCTCATCACTAATGAAAACAAACCAAACATTTAAAGTCATTAAAATTTCACTCTGAGCAATCCATAGCTATGATTGAAGACATCCAACAATATATATTCATAAAAAATGACATAGACACTAATGTCATAAGTCAGAATTTTTCACTTTACTGATCATTGGTTGTCCATTTTCAGATGGTACTCATTCTCTGTCTTCTCATCGTCACAAGCACAGCTTTGCCAGCAAGAGAAAAACCAAGAGGCCCTAAATCTGAAGGAATTCAATTGAGAGCACATATGATTGCCGGAGATCAGCCTAGGTTTGCAGAATACCCTTTGCTGTATTCCAGAGGTTTTCAACAAAAACGATAACTGAACATGTCTTTCCTTAGTTTGCACCCTTCACTTTCCATCATACTATCAACTGCAGCAGGACTGTACGATTGCGTTGATCGCTTTATTTTATAAATGTATATGTATGACAGTTGTGATAATAAAATTTCATTTGTTCTAAGATAAGTTTATTCTTCTACACTAGTTATGTTTATCAGATACCATGAATGGACAATAAAACTTAAAAAAATAAAAAAAAATGAGAATATGTATTACAAAGAAAAAAGTACTACACAAGTTATTGTCAAGTCTGAATTTTTCTTTGGCACAAGGCTTTAACAGGGTAATCTTTGGAAGTCCATTTCTTGATACTTCCAAAGAATTCACCCGACATACTTTAAGAAATTATAATGGACACAATTGTATAACAGTAGTAAACAACTTTTACATTTAAATGAAAAAAAATCTAAATCAAAAAAGTTATATTAAAATATTCAATAAATTTTCCTATAGAATATTTTGAAATACAGTTGATGATAATGACATAAAATGGGAGATAGAGCAGTAAATTATCAATAATTGACATTTTCTAATAGTATTTTTTTTTCATTTAATAGTTTACATTTTTTAAAAAGATTCCTTCTTAACAGTAATTTCAAAAGGTTTTAGATAACCTTTTGAAATTACTGTTGCCATGTTTCTTTTTGTTGAATTTTAAATTTGATTTGTAATTGTGTACCCTTTCAACTAGTCCTAACAAGTGATAGCATCATGAAGATTGCTGAATCTAATGCACTAGCAGATATTGGCATGAATTAGGAAGAACTAATATCAGAATCTGCCTATTAAGTAAATTATATTAAAACCTTCAAATTCAAAAAAATTATAACTTCTTGAAGAACACTTAATTGCTTGGCTGTGCTGCTCATCAAAATCAGATTTTGCGGATGAACCTGCTGGCATAGAATTTTGGAACCAGTTTTAAGCAGTAGGTCACAGTTTAATTAGCCCAGTGGAGAAAAAGACTAATGCTCCACTAATTACTTATGTAGTTATTATAAAATACTTTTTTCAATAAAAATTAGCAAGTGTTAATGCAGTGCTCATCTAGTTTTTAACATATTTGCACATTTAAATAAACTAATGAAAAATTAACATCTATACTTAAATTGGATTTTTGATAAAAATATCTGAGGGAGTTAAATTTTAATGAAAGTTTTATAATTTTCTCTCCATACTGCTAACACAGCTTTTAAGTCTAACGTTTAGATTGGTTCATTATAGTCTAGTCTTACGGCAACACAAGGGGTAATACCAATTACCAATACTTAAAACAAATTCTGACCTGCCATAAACAATCATACCAGAAGTAGGAAAGCATATGTTAAATGATATTACCAAAATTTATTACAAACTGAGAATACAAAAAATCAAAAATTTTTAAATGTAATAATTGAGGATGAACCAACCTCTTAATAAAGGTAAGTTGATATTTCCTTCTGTAGTAGTAATTATAAAAAATTCACAAATCAAAAGAATGTATTTAAAGTGACTTTGTAGCACATAAGATATTTATTCCAAATTTTTATGATCAACAAAGGGCTGAATGCAGATATTTAACACATTTTATTATAAAAAAAAAAAAGACCAATGTTAACTTTTAATAAAAAATTTCATTTTTGTAGAATAAAATTGTTTCATGTTTTTAGCAGAACACCTTGAAATTTCTAACTTTAAAATATGAATAAAAGGGGAGGCAGATAACAGCATGTGAAATTTATCAACTCTATACAAGCGATATGTCAAAATTATTACTTATATTTTCCCTTAAAAATGCATGTGTTTATGTCTCAGTAAATTAATGTAATGAAAAAAAGTTTAATTTTCAAATTTTTTTTTTTATTTTCTATACAAAGTTCTTTCACACTGATTCAAGCACAGGAGGTTCATAACCTTCTGGCCTGTCAATCTTTGCACCTTCATCACCAACCTTGGCAGCAGTAGTTGTTGTTTTACCAGATCCCTCACCATGCAACTCCATAAGTTTGCCAACTGAAAAAAATAAACACAAATTATAATACAGGTATGAACTATGTAAATCAATCACTAATAGAAAAATATGTACTTCTAAAAATGTAGCAGATATAGAACATTTATGCAAAAGTACAAGAACAGAAACTTTGAAAATCGCCAGTAAATCTACAGTTGAAATTCATTTTCCTTTTGGGATTATTTTCAATTTAATATGGAAACCCTTATAAAAAGAACACTAATAGCAAAAGTTTCGTTACTTAACAGTCGGGTGCAGTAACTTTTAGCTTAATGTTTTAAATGATACAATCATGTAACTGAGCTGATTATCTACTTATCTCTCAACTAGTTTTAGCACCTGCAGTCAAACCCCAATAGAATACACATTTTTAGATAAAATTTTCCTTGGACCAACTGAGGGCGAGTGGTCAATATTTCACATAGGACTAGAATGTTTTACGAGTAATTAAAATCCACTAAGTTCTCACATTGCTTATTTTCAGCTGTCAGCAGTCAGAATCGTTGTCAATCACATCTAAAGAACCTGTGTAAGAATTATTCACAATCCTCTGAAAATCTCCTTCATTCCTCCCCTCTGTACAATTTTTAGCAACATCAACAAATTGCACAAAATGGAACATTTAAGGCAGCTGGGAGAACTTTTAAAGTATTGTAAAATAAAACAATGGTGTGTATGTATAAATATAAGAAAATTGACAGTTGTCTACTTCAGTCATACCACACACCACATGACTTGGGAACAGTTACAAACAGCTACTTTTAATCTGAATGGAAGTCATTTGGAGCCATGACAAGGTTTCACAGAGTTATCCCTAAATTATAGCTATCTATTGAAGCAAATTCCAATAAAAAGCACTGAAATAGAAATGGACACTTAGGACATAATTGCATTCTGGAGAAATTTAGGCCCCTGGAATATTTTGCATACCTCGATAATCTTACAAAAAAATAATAAAGCTGACTCAGAGCATATACAACCATGCCATGAATAGGATTTAAACCTAGACTCAGACTAAAAGTGTAATTTCAACTCCACTTGCCTGAGAATCATTATAGAGGAAGGATTCAACATTGAATTAATTTTAAGAATACAAACATTACATGTTTCCATGCAAATCAAGAATTTCAAACAAACCTGCAATCACAATCAATCTCATTACTTAAAATTGCACAAGTCAACTGGCTTAATGCTGATTCCACACATACATGGCAGAACGAGATTCGAATCCATGAACTCTGGTACTAAAGAGCAACACCATAACATTCAATAATTTTTTATTAAGATTTTTTATCAACTTACTTAAACATAAATGACTTTAGAATCCTACAGATCTCAACAAATCACCTATGTAGTCAGGAAAGGAAAACAGACAAGAAGCATCTGTTCTTTTAGACCCATAGCCCACTCCTAACATTGATTCATTCCTTAATCAAACAATCATAATAACTTGCAACCACAACAATACAACTCAGTCTCAAATGACTTAAGCATTATAAAGTGAGTTGGCACAATATTGAACTTATGACAGTATACAATGATTTCAAGTCACCTAAAAATAGTTCTTACCGTCAAATTTTGGTTTCTTTAGCACCTTCACTTTACGAATCATGACATCATGAAGTGGGTAAATACCTTGACATGCTTTTTCAATATCACGGCCTATACTATCTGGAATTCTGCAATGAGAACACAATAATTTAATATATCTGATAGAAAAATTATTTCAAAATTACAAATTCTACATTTAAAAATGTAACATTTAAATTAAGAAAGAATCTGGTAAAT
Organism: Pardosa pseudoannulata; assembly: GCA_032207245.1. Taxonomy (NCBI): domain Eukaryota; kingdom Metazoa; phylum Arthropoda; class Arachnida; order Araneae; family Lycosidae; genus Pardosa; species Pardosa pseudoannulata. The sequence goes on from CM063506.1 coordinate 12,472,804, forward strand.
TAACTTTAAACAATAATCTACAGAGAACACTATAAGATAAATATTGGTATTATATTTCTGACAGTATTTAAATTTTCTTCTAGCCCAATAAAACAATTACTACCACTCACAGCTCATATAATGCATATATTAATAAACATCAGAGGTTACATTAATGTCACACCATATGTGAAAATATGACTGCACAACAATCAATACAGAACATGTCAAAATCAATAATCTAGAAAAATTTAATTGGAATTTAAGACCACAATAAAAACATGAAATTATGGAATTCTTTTTTGTAGGGAGTGAAAAAATCATACAAACCCATTTTCTGCACTGAAATATCTAACTGGACAACAATCAAATTTTAGTAAATTGTGTAATAATCCAATAAAAATTATTACTTACAATTTGTTTACAACTTCTTTAAGATCTGATGATGAAACTTCTCTAATCATAGTTTCAGTCATTTTCTTGCGAATAAGTTTAACCTATTTGGAAGAAAAAATATGTACATTAGCAACAGACCTTTCCTAAAACAGAAAAAAAGCACTGAAAAAAGCATTTAGCTACTTTTTAATTGCTAATAAAAGTCTAATTACAAATTTATATTGCTTTCAAAATTAGACCAATTTTTTTTGTTTAACAATTGATTATATTCATTTTCTTACAGAAGAGAGATTACCAAGATTGGCAAATTTCTGGTAGTATGTTAACTGGACTGGCATGCCAGAAACTAAGAAATGATACTACAAATAATCTGCAATGATATTCACACAATCATAAAGTTAACATTTAAATACAAACAATTAAAAAATAAAGATCAATATTTTAACTGTTCAAAAATATTTTTAAATAAATGATATAATTAGAACAGACTAAATTCTTATAAGGATTATTAAAGCATACTTGTACTCTGCGTTATCCCATTTGGTGCATTTATAAAAACAAATCACATAGCTCTTATATCATATTTTTAAAAAATGCCAAAACAACAACAATTTAGTTATTCAGTTAAAAAAATTTAAGAACTAATTTATGTAATTATAGTTCTATATTTAAAAAAAGGGGCAACAAATTTTCCCCAAAAAATTGCTTTCATTTGCAGTACCCAATATGAAAAGAAATAAGTCCTATAAGATTTGAGAACCAGAAATGGAAAAAGGAGAAACAGGAGCCATTTACAACATAATGTGCTGCACCAAGAGCATCACCAAATCAACTAAACTTGTTTAAGGTGTTATATAGAATGTGTCATACAATGCAATAAATTACATGTTATACTATCAGAAATGAGTTCTGTATAAATTAGCTAGGAAAATATATTTGTTGTTGAATGCAAATTTACCTAATCTTGTATATATGAAATTACACAACCCTGTGACATTCTATACATTACATAACATTTTTAAAAACAGTAAAAATACCTGTGTATGTTGAGCGTAACATGTCTTTTTAACTTGTGTTGCCCATTTCTTTGTAAAACCAATGCAAAACATCCTTAAAAGATAACCATCAGTAGTTTTAACATCAACATTAGCTTCAATTAACGTTTGCCACTTCTTAACCATAGATCTTAATTTATCTGTAGTTAAATCCATGCCGTGAAAGTTGGTTAAAACATTTCGACCCTGAACTTCTTCAGCAATGAGTCTAAATTTACGAAATGCTATTTCATCATTTTGTAAATCTGCTAGGGATATTTCAAATACTCTTCCTTTCAATCCTTCAGAAGCAATTTCTAAAAAAGAAAGATGAGAAACATAAGTTTCTTAACACAAAAGTAAATTACACTATATGATAGTAAATTATTCTAATAAAGCTATAAAGATTAAAAAAAAAATTTATATTTGATAATTGTTTAGCACTTAGCAAAAGAGTTCACCTTGAGTGAAAAACAAAATTTTTAATGATATCAGCTGAAAATTGATAGATAACATGCTGGAATAATGCTTAGAACATGCAACAAAACCAGCATAAATTTTGCTTTCAATAAAAAATATCTGAATATTGAAATTATTAAATAAATGCAGCTGCAACTGATAACAGCTTGCTCAAATGAACACAGTATTTTTTTCACAATTCAAGATATAACAGTTTAGTTTCACTGTGCTAGTAGTAGCTCTTCCCTCACATATTAGAAAAATTTATTAGCAACTTTATGCTTCTATTTCTATAAAAATAATTTAATGAAAAGTAAAATAAAAACAAGATATGCTAGAAAGCAAAATCTAACAGTCCATTTGTATTAATTATGCAAAAACATATCCATCACCTTCGTAAGATTTTTTATATGTAAGCACATATTACAAATAAATTTGTGCAAATCAAACTAATGATTTTATCTAATTTAAAGATTATAATATGCATTTATAACAAACGTGTTAGGAGCATATGATGCAAGTGCTTTAAAAATTTTACATTAATGGTTTACACCACTTGGTCACAAAATGCAATTATATAACAATACATAAGTAGCTGCTAATTTAGTTGCAAGTTACTAAAATATTAAAAGCTTCTTGCACTAAGACATTAAGAGGCTCAATACAAATATAAATAAAATATGAAGGAATGACTAAAATGAAGACACAAGGCATGAGAATTTCAAAAATACTCATAAAAATACACAAAACATTGAGATGCACCTGCATTAAACAAATGTACTAATACAATTAAATATTTCTGCTTTTAGCTTGGATATATCAAAACAACATATGGTAAAGAAATAATTGAACATAACAGTAGTTATATTAACCAGCACATTGGAAAAAGTTGAATTGCAGCCGAATGTTTGTTTTCACTTCACTAGTAATGGAATTAATAGGAAAACATTTATTATTTATAGCTGCATACATAACTTGTAATCGACAGCTTATATTCTATGTATATTAACTATATGAACTTAGAAGTGTGGCGATGGTAACTGCAATAAATTACAACACTCAAATCATCATAAACCTACGATTTGTTATAGCACAATACATACATGCAATATTAAAAAGAGCTATCTAGAATAACATACATAATCAATAGGGAAAAAAACTTACTGGTTCCTTGAGTTCTGTTTACAAGGGTCTTTCCAACATTTCGCACGCTAAACATGACTGGTGCTTTCACATCGTACCAATCCTTACGAGTAAATGGATCAACACTAAAATTTAATACAAAATCAATTTTTAATAAGCAATAAAATACGAATTGAAAAATTAAGCAAAACAGAGGGATGCACTGACAAGTACCAGCAATCTAAAAACATCCCACACAAAATAACTCTTTTACTCAAATAAACATCAAAAATTTAATTTTTAATATCTAATAAACTGAAATAAAATATTATGTACTTACACCTTCTTCTTTACTCCTTTTTTACCTCCCTTTGCAAGACCCTTATTCTTACCAACAGCCATGTTTAATTCACAGATTACAACCTAAACACGCGTTTCATGGACTTAACTCCGACAGCGATAGAGAACAGATCTGCGCTTGCGTGAATACGGCTTTTGGATTTTATCAGTTACGGTTATGAGGTTGATTCTGATGTGACATGATAGATGAAAATTTATAATAATAAGTAGCTTGTTTCATATATAAATCACTTTTTTGGGGTATAAAAGAAATACAAAATTAATTTTTTAATATACTAAAACAACTGCTATCTAAATAAAATTTTCTGAACTTCAAAACTTTTTCTTCATATTTAAAATTTATTTCATCTCCCATCATATCAAAAAAAAATTTTAAATTATAAATAAACATATGAAAACTTTCATTGAAAGATAAATCAACTAAAAAGATAGTTCAGAGAAAAAAAAATATTATTTTAAGATATTATATTATTATACTGGATTAGCATCTCTTTAAAACCTGCTTTTCTTTCTTAAATGAAAAATTTGATAAATATTTTGAGCGTTAAGGAGTTTGAATACTTGATAGAGTTTAAATTTTGATTGATTCATCGATTTTTTATATAAAATAAAGAAATAAAATATAAATACACGGCCCAATTACTCATATTGCCCTGCCCTCTGTCTGATCATTGGGGCTTTAAGGATGAATGCAATCACTGTTTTAATAGAAATACATACAAGTACATTGCAGAAAACTTTAGTTACTAACGTACAGCACAAATAAGTTTTTCTCGAAGAGTTATCAAATGTAAACCGCACATTTTGACGTGATAAAAAATCAATCTTGAATTTATATTAAATGTTAAAGTAGATTGCGTTGTTCGGAAATATCTTGAATCGATCTTTAATGTTAAAGTTGTAACTAATTTTTGATAAGTAATTTAAAAGACATGCACAATGTGTCAAGCGTTGTTATGTTTATTAGAAATTGACTATGATCATGTATAATTCACTTATTTCAATCGACGTACTTAATTTCCTTGGGAAGAGAAATGACTCATATTTGCTTTTATTATGGCATTAATGAACTCAATTTTAAGCAGTCCTGGTGCTTCTGTGCGAAATATCGATCGTGTATTAGAAGATGCCCAGTTAAAAGGTGAATTAAAGCTTAATTCACGTAAGCTCAAAGATTTTCCAAAAATTGCCAACAAGTATGATTTATCTGATGTTGTTAAAGCTGGTATGTATGGTTCATTCTTTTGTTTGAGTCTATAATATGTATTGATCTTACCTTGTAATGTTTTCTATTGCATATGGATTTTGTTAATTTAACCTGTAATAGCTATTTAAAAATGCAACAAGGAATTAGTTGAAAAAAAGAGAGTGTTTTCCAAAAACTTGTACTTTGTTGTGATTCTTCCAGGATACTTTATTACCTATTCCAATATTTATTTTAGTTACCTAATTTTATTTAAAGTATAAAGCATGGTAGAATGATTCAGTTTACTCTATTCTTGAAATTTCAGATTGATATTAAGGAATTGATTGTTCTCTATATCATTAACAATTTTCTTTCAGTTTCTGTTTTTTATATCTATATCTGTTTTCAGTATCTTATTTTAATTCTTGTTCAGACATACCTGATTACAGTAAGAAATTATTAAATTTTTAGCTGATAATTTTTCTTATAACCATCAGTTATAATAATAATTAATACAACACATGATGCAGCTATTCTGAATATTGCTAAACATTCAATTAGTTTTTTATAAATAAAAATATTCCATGGGGGAGGTCACCATCTGAGGAATATAAAAAACAAACAAATATTAATTATAGTATGCATTCCAAAACAGAATTTTTAATAGCATAAATAAAGCATGTTTTACTTTTGTAACAGTCAAACTGTCATTGAGTTTGAATGTATTTAGACAACAGAACTTATGGGGATCCGTAGAGCAAAAGGGGTTCTTTATCTTTGAATAATATAAATTGGAAAATGTGGAAACAATTACATTCATCAACTTTAAACCTAAAAATAACTCAGTAAAATTTTTTTTAAGTAACAATATTTAAAAAATAAAATTTAAAAGCAAATAGTTCACTGAAAGTCGAGGGGTCTGAACTTCCAGGAACAAGTTCTCTAATTCAGAGTTATATGGAAATGTGCACACAAAAGTAATCAATTTGATATATTTAAAAACAAGGTTCATGTACTAACTATTGTCAGATTTTAGTTTTAAATATTTCTGGTGAGTTTCAAGTTAACATATATAAATAATAACAAAATTTATGACCTTTATTACAGAGTATGGATTATTAGACTATCAATACCATCATATATTAATTGTAATAAAAAAATAATTTAAATTGCAATATCAAGTATCAGTTTTATTGTTATTGGATGAAATATCTAAAACAAAACTATTTCTTGACTTGAAACCATTTGAACTTTCTTAAATATTTTAGATCACGATATTTTAATATTAACTCTTTTTACTACTGAAAATAGGCATTTACTTTTCCTCTAGCACTAAAATAATATAAAATTAAATGTTATTTATGTGGATTATTTAATATTTTAGATTTATCAAAGAATCGCCTTAGTGAACTGCCTGAGGAGGTATGCTCATACACATTACTTGAGGAACTTGATTGCTACAATAATGTGATACGGTCCGTTCCATATGCCATTATCAACTTACAATCTCTAGCTTATTTAAATTTAAGGTATTTATTTCATTTAGTACATTTAAGTTTTTCTATTATACATATTTTTTCTAATGTATAGTATATTATAGAAGCCTGATATTCTGATGCTGTCAAAAAATGCAAATACTAATGAAAAAAAATTTTTAAAACATAATTTACTCTTTATTCTCCCTTGGTAGATTTATTTTTGATAGTGAATAGTTTTATCTTAAATCAATAAATTTCAGACTTTTAAATGTGAAATATACTAATTACTGCTCAGCTTTATGCTTGTTTTATGTGCACTTTCAGTAATTTATACTATTATTACTTTCTGGTAGTAATATCTGACATCAACTGCATTTATTGAACATTTCCTAAATTAGTATTTTTTCAATACATGTTTAGGATTATTATTTGTGAATTTATTTTAGTTAGTCTTTAATGAGTCATGGAAATTATCACTTTTCGATAAAGATATAGGTATATCAAATTGTAATACCTGCTTTCCTTTCAAAAAATAAATTTACTTTTTAAAAAGATGGAACTTTTTATAATTTTTGGGAAAAAAAAAAGTTTCTTACAGTTTATTTTACTAGTTAAAGTTACCTTAACATCTTAGTCTTAGTATTTTAAAACAAAATCAATGCATGAATGTCTGTTTTACAAAATTTGAATGAAAAACTTTATAACTCTTTTTGATCCTGATTTTCTTTAATAATTTCTCTCTCTTGTTCATGATTTGATATATTTTTTGTTGGGTTTTATGTAGTCGAAACCAGCTGACAGTAATTCCTATTGCATTATGTCATCTTCCCTTGCAAGTGTGCATCTTACGCAACAATCGTTTGGTCTCCATTCCTGAAGAAATTTCATCAATGAAATGCCTCAAAGATTTTGTATGCATTTTTTTTTTTAATTTTATGTCTATGTATTTAAAATAAAGTACTAAAGATAAGGTTCAACAAGTTTTAGGCTTTTTTCCTTAATTTTTTCTTAAATTTAAGCACTCATTGGTTTATCATTTGACTTCATTTTTTAACACAGGAGTATATAAGTGTAATCAAAAAAAAATAATAATAATAAAAATCTGTTATATTAGCAGTTTTATGGTGTCAACAATAACTGTAATTTTATATTATGACAATTTTGTTCTTGGTTCTCAGTTCTTATAAATTGTAACTTTGGCACCTAAGTATTGTGTTAGAATTTGCTTTTTATAATTTATGAAAAGTGACAGTTGATGTATAAAATTGTAAAATAAGAGCAAAATAATTCTCTTTCACACCAAAAATATTTTTAGGATGTTAGCTGCAACGAAATAACAATAGTCCCTCCTCAGCTTGGCAGTGTTTCTACTCTTCAAAGATTAAATCTTAAAAGAAACTTACTGGTTGAAATCCCTATAGGTAATACCTTTTGAATACTATATGCTTTTAAGCTTATAAATTTACATATTTTATCTACAGATATTGGTATTGTATGCATATATATTGTATTTTGTATATCCACTTTCAGAATTATGCCAACTACGTTTAAGTTCTCTTGATATATCAGCAAATCGGATCTCTACACTCCCAACACAGTTACGCTTTATGACTTCCTTACAAGATTTGATTCTTGATCAAAATCCTATGACATTCCCTCCAGCTGTGGTTTGTATATCAAATTTTTCTTTGAATTCAAATAACTTTTATGTTCATTTTTGTTGTTAATTTTTATGCACACAAATGTGTCTCACAAAGAGTTAATTCTTTCAGAATTTTAAATTGTGTATATATATGTATTTTTTTTGTTTGTTTGTTTGTTTCTTTTGTGTACAATATATTGTATGTGTGTTCAATTTATTATTGATTATAATTATTTACTTAAAAATTTTCAGAGAATTGGATAATGTGGCATCTCTTTTCCTCAATGTAAAAATGACATTGGTTTCCTTGTATATCAGAGTGTAACAGAAATTTTAAGAGATGTGCAGAAAGAGTCTTTTGTTATTACTTTGTATCTTTAGAGGATTTTTTCCCTTGAAAATCTTACTATCTTTAGCAAAAAAAAAAATGTTCTTTTTTTTTGGGGGGGGGCTCTCTAATAAACTAAGCAATATTTAGTATAATTTTGTTTTATAAAATTGTCTAAAGAATAAATATTTACAATTTTATATATTTACAATTAGTCAAAAAGTTAAAACAGTAAATTATAGTTGCATTCATTGCTTTTAAATCCTTTGAAGAAAATGGAATCTTTAGAAATTCAGTTATAGATACTACCTATTTTTTAACATATCAAGCTATTCCCATGTTTGTAGCAAAATTATGGAAGCATTTAAGTCTCAATATTAAGTAAAAAATATTGCAAATGCATGTTACATAGCTATAATCAAGCTACTTGAATTGAGAGAAAAATGAAGCTTAGTGGTGGATTCAACACTAAATTAGCTTTTTTACTTAATTTTCTGCCTTAATCCTGTTTGCTTTTCTTTTATATTTTTAGTATATACACAAAGGCTGTAGCCTAACTAATTTTATCTGGTATGGGTTAAACTTTTTTATAATGAATTAAAAATAAGTGTTTTGTAATTTTTAAATTGAGTAATCTAAGTAAAGTTTTAAATTTCTATGGTTGCTTTTACTACATTTTTTTTTTTTAATTTTCTTATTTTAGTTATGTAAACGAGGAAGAATCCATGTTTTCAAATTTCTTGAAATTCAGGCCATAAAAGAAGACAAACGTGGTATTGTTTTAGAAACAGAGTTTCCAAAATTCAGAAGTCCTTCGGTTTTGTAAGTTCTTTTTATGTATCTAATTTTTATAATTTCTGTCTTTCATATTAAGATACAAAAATAATTCATAATTTTAAAATATGCTTATTTAATATTTCAGATTTCTTATATATTTTTGCCTTCACATTTCTTTTATCAATCTTTATTATTATTATATTTTATTTTCAATAGTCAGCAAATGTGTTTTCTCAGTGATAGGAATCAATACATTGATCTTAAATTTACAAGTATAATCTTTATTTAGTTAGTTTTATAAATTCAATAGTTATAAGTTAGTGTAATCTAAAAGCAGTTGCTAGTTTCTTTTTTTTTTTTCCATTAGCATGTTAGCATTGTAGGAACTTTTTTTTCATTGTAGCATTGTAGATTTTTTTTAATTATCTTTATTTTGTTTTGCAAAAACAATAGAACAAACAATAAAAGTTTGTATTGTCTAAATTTCTTTAAATTTATTTTAAATTGAGTAATTTTTAATTTTCAAACATTTAGATCTGATGCTAGGTTTCCAAATGGATTTTCTGCAAGCAGTTGTCGAAAAAGTTATACTTTTGATTCAGGTTACAGTACTTCAGACGGAGATTGTAGATCTCAGGAATCGCAGGATGTAAGTATATTTTCTTTCAGTTTAATCTGCAGTAAATTCTAAAGTAAGATTAAGAAATTCAGAGCAGCATAACTATTAGTTGCAGTCTTGCTTCTACAATTACAAGTATTTAGTCTTCCTTTAAAAAAAATTATATAATTTTCAATAAATGTTATCACATATGGGTATCTATAATTATTAGGGTTTGAAAAAGCCGGAGCGAAAAGTTCTTTAACTGCTGAAGGACCAAATTAATTTCAGTTCTCTGCTAAATATTTCTTTGAATTGTTGATTTGGTAAGAAACCAATGTGCCTAATTATACAACAAAAATATTTTGGCTAGTAAGGGTTGATATTACAAGACTAATACAATTATGTCGAAATTAGTTATTTTGGTATAAGAGAAATTGCATTCATTATGTAGAATAAATTCTATTGTGGTCTGAAATGGTTATAAAAACTTCCCCCTCCCCTCCTAAAATAATCCAAAATGTGTTTTTTTTCAAGTGTGTTCCACCCAAGTAAACACATATTGCAAAGTTAGGCCACTATAAGTAACCAGATAATTACATAGTCATTTGCAAGATTTTCTAAATTTTTATTAAAAATAATAAAGTTGCATAGTTTATTGTTCAAAGATATATTTAATTGTAACAAATATTACTTTTACCTTTGAATTTTATACTTATAAATTATTTACAGCTCAATTTTGGATTTAAAAAGTATTCAGGAGAATCTCCACGCTGGGAAACTGCATCAAACCTTTCCATGAGGAATCAAAATACAAAGTATGTGTTTTGTTTATATATGCATTTGTTTAAATATCTTCATTATAGAAAATGTTAGGAAATACTTTTAAAATTTTTTGACATCATATTTCATTTTTTTTTTCCATGTGAGAATGTCACTTATAAGTCTACAAATAAAGCTTTTACTAGAAATATAAATGAAACACATTTTATACATTTATAGATCATTTCTTAAGATTTGCTTGATTACAAAATATAAAATTCTATAACTTTCATGGCAGGATTTGAAATATTTTATTTTATTACAATAATAAATTTTCAATCTGCATAATTTGTTAACAGGTATTAATTTAAATAACTACTTGTTCTGAATGAAGATTTTAAAAGAAGCACGGTTGGTTGTTATCATTTGCCATGTTTTAATATTTATTTTGTAATGCATGTTTTAATATTTCATTAATAACTTATTTGAAATAAATAGACTTAGAGAACATATTCAGTTTTTAAAATAGCATAGTAAACTTAATATTTTATATATTTAGTAAGTTCATTATAGATTAAAAATAGTGTTTAATTTTACACTTGGTTCATAAAGTAGTAAAAACATTTTAGTATATACTGGTGTTTTTAAAATTATATTTATTGTACCATTTAATTTTTTTTTATGAAAGTTTTAAGATTATTAAGTAGACATGCCACTTATTTCATCGTATAAACCTTGTGTAGAGGAAATTCATAATATTCTTTGGGAAATAAACAAAAAGTTTTGTTCAACCATCACAGTAATCTATTTTATTTACATGTATATTTAAGTCAAATATTTATTATACATGAATTTTTTTTTTCAAATTTTTTTATTGTTGAAGTTACTGATCGGCCCCCTGTATAGTATGCCATCAACTCCCTGGCTGATAAACAATGATCTAGGCAATACAATATAGTTAAATATATTTGTAGGTTGATATATATGTATTCTTAAAATGTGTTCTTCAAATTTTGATATTGTATTTATTCATACTACTGATAATGAAATTGCGTATGATTTATTTGATTCAGTCATTCTTTTCAAAAGGTAGGATAATTATGAAGAAATTTTTGTTTTGTGGTTAATGAAATATGTTAACTGGAAAAAAAATTAAATAGCTTGATCATTTTGTTATGCTCATAGACTTTGATAAAATTTTACTGTTTAATTCAAATGTAGCAATCTAAATTTTAGAGCAGTTTATGTAGTTGGCAGTTAAAATTATTCATTTTTGGATGCAAAAGAAAAGAATAAATCCTGCATGATTTTTGAAAAGAATTTTGTTTTTTAGTTTTAGAGTTTTGTTTTTGCTTTTCATTTTTAACCTTTTGAGTTACAAATGAAACTCAGTATTTTAAACTATAAAAGAGTAATTGTGTGAACATTTTACAGTACTTTATTTAATTATGTTCCTGTTAATGGTGAGGATAGTAAAGTAGGGGATGAGAACTCTTCCTTAGCAACTGTTCAAACATTTAAAGAGTATAAAGAAGCTCTAAAGAAAAAACGAGAAGCTGAAACTGTTAATATCTATAAAAAGCCTTCCAGTGAGGATAAGTAAGTGTTTTTATTTGTCACGGTAGTTTAGAAGAAATTAACATTATGATTTTGTTTCATCATTTATTCTGTTACTTTCCTTTTTAAACTTCCACTTCTTAGTTAAATTTTGATTTAGTTATTATTGATTTTATTTTTTATTTTGGCATTTACATGTTAAGTTGTAGACTCATTCAGAATTTTCTAAACAAAACCATATATCAAATTTAATTTTACAAAACTTATCAATTTATGTGGGGTTTCATTGCCTTTTTTATATAATAAAAAAAAATGTGCCAAGCTGAATTTATTTAATTATTTAAGATGAACTATGTAACCCTTTTACTTGTTTTTAATCATATACAGTAATACCATAGTTCATTTCTGCTAATATAATTTGATGTAATAGTTTATAGAAATTCCTATGTATTTGTTGTTAATAATAATTATTTGTTAGCATTTTTTAAAAATAAAACAGTAAACTTTTTATTTGTTACATTAACTATATGTCTTAGTATTAACTTAGCAATAACATCTATAATGTAAAATTAGGAAAGTTTCTTTTAAATTAGTTTACTATTTGAAAGCTTAATATACATGAGCTTAGTAACATTAATTCAAAAGTTTTATAACTTGTACACACATTGATGTTGTTTTCATTTGCTCTAATATATATGTTGGGAATTATTAATGCGATCAAAATTAATTTATCTGATTCCTTATCTCTAATTTTAAAAGACTTTAAAAAATTGTCAAAATTGCATACATATTTAGTTTTTAGTGAACAGACTCTTATCCTAAGGAAAGATTTTGTTCAATTTGTGTTATTTATGTAATTTGAACTTAATTTAAGAGATAAGTTTAACACTGCTTATTTGAAGGTCGGATAGCAAAGTCTTCTCTCTTATGTAGACTTGTGAGTAATTATAGTGATAGATCATATTTGTTTATGACTTTGAATATTTTATTTGATGTTCATATTAACAATTAAAAGTGGAATTAAATAACAAAGGCTAAATTGAAGTTTTTATTTTTATGTAACTTTATAGGAAAGTAATATTCCTTATGTTATTTGTTTTATAATTTTATGTAAATAAACTGAGAAAGAATTTTTAAATAATGAAAAATTTTTATGAATTATTAACCTTCAAAATAGACTGCAGTACTAGCAGCTGTAGATACTGATTTGTTTACTAGTACCTTGCTTAAAATCAACTACCATCTTGATATTCTTAATTTGATGTAGGATACAAATGTGGAAATTCATTAATAAGGGCCATAAAACTTTTGAATTTATCTAATCTTTAATGTTATTATTATAAATCTATCTGTATTATTTTAGGAATTATTAAACATTAAAATATATAGATTTTAATAGACTCCCTGAATATATTTTTGAAAAAAGAATTTGATGTTGTGCTGATAAAATGTAGTAATTTGAGACGATTATGTTAAGACTGATATTTAATAAACATAATCTAAATTTAGTTCTTTAAGGGTTTTTATATATATTTAAATAAGAAAACTTTAAAACTTTGCTGTGAATTTAAAATAGTATGATGGAAAATTTTTGGTACATAGTATTTCATAAGAAATTTAAAATGTTAGATTTATTGAACTACAAGCTCCTCTTTGTATAAAAAAATTAGAAAGTAGAATCAAATACTATAGAAGGTGTACAGGAAGGAAATATTGAATTTGGCTTATCTTTAAAATATAAAGAATATTCTATTCACATATTTTACCATATTTTGTTCCACCTCTTTATTGCTGTAATTAAAAAGTAATCAACCCCACTTGCAGGTAAGAAATCCTTGAATTGCATAAATAACATTTTATTTAAATGCAAATATTTTATTATTTCATTTATATGAGATTGTTTTTGTTAAGTTTTGTTGAATTAATATGAGTTTCTTATGAAATTTTATTTCACTCTAAATAATAATTTTACTGTAAGTCAATATCAACTTCAGCACATCTTGAGTTTGGTGATAACTTTAAATTTACTGTTAAATGAAATTTTTTTAAACCTTCCTGTGTAATGGTTATCTACTCATCTATTAATGTTAAATTAATTAAAAACAGGCATATAAAATGCCTGTTTTTATAAACCATCGACAAAACCAAAAATACTTTTCTTCTTGAGTATACATATATATAATATTATAAATGTATTAAAACTTTATTGAATGTGCATACACACACACTGGCATGCATATACATACATATCAAAAAAATATTTTCAGTGTATTATTATTTGAAAACTGTTGAAGTAAAAAAACTGTTTACTGCTCTTTTAAAGAACCAATCATTAAATTGACAATTAATCTGATATAATATTCCTCTGAATTGTTATGGCATGCAGTTTGTAGTTGAGTATGTGCCACAGAATGTAAAATTCATGATTCAAGTTACTGTTTGTATGCTGGGCAGATGGCAAATTCCACTTTGTATTTATCCAAAGAATCCTAGTTAACCTTAAAATTGTTAATTTGCCTTCATTAAATTGTTAAATTACCTTCATTAAATTTATGATGTTTATGCTGTAGTATTTGTAAAAGAGTCATATTTTGAAAAGTAACTTTGAGTTTTCTGTCATTACACTGTACACAGAACCAGGTTTATTTTTGTCAGAGAAGGTGAGATTGAGTGAATTCATAAGACACTTATTAATTATTTGCAATGTTCTATTACTCTTAAAATTGCATGTATGTTTATGTGCTTAAAAACAACATTAACTCTGATTATAAAACTTTATGGGATTTCTCTGATCTCCGTATTTTAATGAATGAGTTACAATATTAATGATCTGAGAGTCCTTATATTCATATGGTTTTTGATACTGATAATTCTATGCTTTATTATATAAATTAAGGTCATTTAGTGTAGTTAAACAACTTGTCAGTGTAAACACCAGGTCTGATAGACACCCCACCCCACCCCATGTTTTTTCCTGGTGTACATACCCATTGCTGGGGTAATAAGAGTAATTACAAACTAGCATAAATTCCAATCAAATATTTCATAGGTAGTTGCTTCGTTAAATTTTTAAAAAATGTAAATATTATTAACATTTACTCTGACTTGCAGAAAAAATGTTCTGTTTTATTAGGTTAGACGAAAGGCTGTTATAAACACTAAATCTTGTGAATTATTGCAAATCGAGGATACATCATTTTAAAAGGCTCAGCATGACTGTACTTAAATACTATTTTTTTAATGCCATGCTTTGAACTGTTAGCTCATTGAGCTGGTAGAAATAAAAAATTCCCCCATATTAGCTTTGATCAATGTTGTTATTGTGTGGGTGTTTCAAATCTTGCAAAGTGTAAGTAATTATTTATTCATTCTTTAGTGTGGAACTCTCTCCTAAACTTCCAGTTACAAAGGCCAAAACTTCAATGGCTTCCAAATATCCCCTTCGAAAGGAGGATTCAGTCTCATCTTCGGTTAGTTTAATGTTTTTATAACTTTTAAAATGTTTCTTTTTTGATATATTTATAATTATAGCACTAACATGGTAGTGAAGTTTTAATAAAAATCTGTATGTTAAGTTATTTGAGATTTTATGATAATTTAATGTTTTTTTTTTCTCTTAGGCTTATAATTTATATAGGCATTATAGACTATTAACTTAATGGCTTAATTTGTTCAAAAATAGTTAATTCCAGTCATAAACTGTTTAAATTATGTGTCAATCCATGAAATTTTCTTGTAAAATCTTGCTTTTACTTTGGTGCTATACAATTCTAAAACAACAATGCTCTTTTTATTTTTTCAATTTCTTAAATGGTTTAAATTTCAGGACCAGTTAAAAAAAAGTTATGGCCAATTTAGTTATCATTGTTTTAATTTGTGGCTTGTAAAAAATTCATCAATATTTAAAAAGAAAAATATTAATTTGTAAGTAACTACATTGTAATAAAACATAGTTGCCCATATATCTATCTGCAACTATGCTGGAGGCAATTTAAATGTGGCAGTAGAACTAGGTTGTTTTTATAAAAGATAGTCACCACAAACATATGAAAGTTTGCTCTTCTCTGCTTTTAATAGGATGATTTATGTCTAACTAGGATAATAAATCAACTTTAAAATTGAAATTTACTTTATTCTTTTCTAAATGGAAAAGTCAAATTTTGAGTGAAAGTAAAAAAAATGGGTGTTTTACAAAAAGTAATTTTTTCAATAAACACTAGAATTTTTAATGTCACAAATGATGAAAAATGACATTTGGCTTTATATAACATTTTATTGTAGTTGACAGAAGCATTATGAAGTATACATAAATGTGCTCTATGTTGAATTGAGTGTTAAATAATCTTTCAATTGCTTTTTTAAAGTTTTAGGGATTGATGACAGAGAAAAAAAAACTCAAATAAGTTATGTGCATTAAACACAATCAATGTAATGAATTTTAGTTCCAATATTACTTCAATACTGTACTGTAAAATTTAATGGTGTTCTTATTTTCAAATCTCTTTATTTGTTTATAAATAAGTAACGAGCAAAAATATTTTTCACTATAGCATGGAAGATAAGCCCCTATTATTAAATTTGCTTGAGCCTGCCAAGGCAAAAAGGACTCCTAGTTGAAATGCAGTTGTAAAGCCATCTAAGAAAGCAAAGTCCAGCATTGTAGAACTTCACATTTATAAAGGATTACAATGTATTGGTCTACTGATTGTCTTTATCGTGCAAAAGCTCTGCATATAATTCTCCAAGATTATACACATTTGTCCCCAGTGTCATTTTCACTGCAAACGAATTGCATGAATTTGTTCCCATGAGACTAAAGAGGGATTAGCAGAGTGAACCTTGATCATTAAAGCTAGCATGAAAACCACACAAACAGCAATTCAGTTGTTGCAGAAACATTGCCATTTTCCTGGGACAGCTGAATAATGTGGCCTCTGTATAGAAAATTAGCATTTATTCCAACATTAATTTTGAGAGATGGGTAAAAAGAATTTTTAAGTCAGAGAACACTTCTTTATCTGACATTATATTGCTGAGAAATTATATATTAAATAATGAGAGAGGGAAAAGGGAGAATTGGGGGTATCTTTTTATCGGGTAATAATTTTGATACATATATATATATATATATATATATATATATATATATATATATATGTAATATATCAAAATTATTTAACTTTAATATTTCTTCAAAAGCCTCCTCTCTCCAATTCTAATTCATTTAAATATCTTTACCAGCCTCTAAATGGTTTAATCAACGGAGTATTTTCCACTTAACATTCCTTTCTGTCATAAAACTGTAAACTTTCTGTCTATAGAGCAGTTTTCAAGCTGGTGGCAAAACATGATTTCGCATTTTGCTGATGTTGCAGTTAATTCTCTTATTAAGCTGTTTTTGTTGTGGGAAAATTTTTGTTGTCAGCGCTCTTGGGTGTACTTGTGTCAGAGCAGAGTGAACTCTGTGGCTTTTGATTGTATTTTGTCCAGAAGGATAGATGGGCAGTGTTGCCGCTCTGAAATAAAGTTTTAAAATTAGACTTCTGAGTTCTCTTAAATATGAAGCCAGACTGCATTCTCATTACTTATAGCTGTTGAGTTTTCTCCTTGTGAAGGAGTGATGTAAAAAATGGCTTACTTATATATATATATATATATATATATACACACACACACACACACACTATTCATACTTATGTATAATGTGCACCATTAAAAAAAAAGGGCATTAACTCAAGATGTGTGTTATACAAAGAATAGCTTTTTCTGCTTCAGATAATCACACCATATACACCTAAATTAAGACTATTAAAGAAAAAAATTTTAAGAAAATGAAAGAAATCTTATTTGTTAAAATATTGTAGCATCTTTATTTCACTCTTATTACACTTGATTTATACAACAGTATCAGCAATATTAACTTTTCATACTCATTTTCCAGTTTGAAGCACAGTTCCTATTTTCTTTTATATGCTGCACAACTTGCAACTTAAATGCTGCAAGCATCACTGGGTTGCTTTTATATCTTGTTTGCTCATTGTCACAGAACACATTCTTACAGAATAAAGAGAAATATAATGAACACAATTCCTCATACACCACTACAAAAAGGGAGTAGTGTATGAGGTTTTCAATACAGTCATCCCCACAGTGAAAGTAGCCAAAATCCTCTCAGTGTCCTCAGGTGTCCATTAACAAGTATGAAGGATTTTGTTAAGAATGAAGCTATGTGATGTCTGGAATATTTTGTTCCCCATAGCAATTGGTTTTCAGTCTGGAATTAATAATTGAAATATATTTATTATATTGCTGCAATTTCTATGTGTGGTTATTGGATTCCATATTAAGAATAATCAAATTTAACAGATTGAAGATGACTCCAAAGCAACAAGTGGTTCTCTAGTCAATTCATGGCAGATGGAATCTTCTGTACCAGAAATTTCTGTTGAGAATGTACCAAAGACTATTTTACCAAATAATGAATCTACCAAGGTAATTTTGTTTTTGAAATTCCTATAGAAATTTTTTATTTATTATTCATATTTTTCTGGTATCTATTATGGAGTTTTTCATTATGATTCTTTTGCTTTTGTCTAAATTTTATTTTTGTGCAATGACTGATGGGGGGGGGGGGGGACCCACTGTTGATTACTTGGAATATCATTATGCATTTTCAAATAAATCGGTAAATAGCATATCATAACATTAAATTAGAGGAAAATAGAAGTTTTAATTGTAATTATGCAGCTTCTTCTGTGCCATTTATAAAGTAAATTAACATGGTAAAGTAATTTGATTAAAATGAGTCTGTAGCTCTAAAAATAATATGATAAGGGTGCTTTAACTTTTTTTTTCGTTTAAACTTACACTGTAGCTATAATTCTCCCCCCCCCCAAAAAAAAAAAAAATAAATAAATAAATCTTAGAGGTGGAATTTTAAATTTTTTTAATTATTTTTTAGATTTATTTTCTTATAACACTGTTATAATTTAAAACAAAGTGTTATATTTCACTGATCATTCTCTGGTGAGAAGGTTTAAATGAAAGAGCTGCATTCAAATGGTTTACAAATTTAAAATGCCTAATTTTTCAAAACTTTGAACCTTAACATGATTTTTATTCTCTTAGAATATTTTACATAAAATGTTATTAACTATATGTACCTTTAAATGAATGTTTTTAGAGTGCTGTATTTTGTTGTATTGTGTGTTTTGACACTACTAAAAATTCACATTTAATATGAAAGGTGCAAGATTTTGCTTGTGTGTTCATTTAATGTTTCTATAATTTGTGTTAATGATCCATGTCTCAAATGCAATTAACATTATTTTCTCCAGAAACTTGGTACAGTTGATGGAAAGTCACTGCATCATGAAGAAACTAACAATTCTTTTGTGGAGAATTCCCCAAACAGTTTTCTTTGGCCAAAGAGTTGTAAGAGCTGTTCATTTTATCTTTCCTGTTACTATTTCTGTATTATAATTATTATTATTATTATTATTTTATTTTTAACAATTATTTATCTGTTAATGACTAGTATTTTAAGCTTATACAATAAAAAGTAACATAAATGTCACATACACCTTTTATATGAGGGAAAATATAGATTACTGTGAACAAGATAATTTTATAAATAATAAATTCAACTTTTTATCCATAAAAACTAATACTTTGTACAAAAGTATAAAGTATTTTAAAATGGCTTTGTTCTCTTCTTACTGTGCAATAGTTTATATTTATTGTATTAATTTTTTATGAGCAATATGTAAAAGTTTTCATTCTTGATTTTCAGGAATATTAGTCTTTAAATGAATTAAAATTTCACTATAAGTTTCAGTTTTCACAAATAAAGGGATAAACTTTTGTCACCTGCTTTAGTGAAGTGATATTTAATGATAGAAGAAAAATCTTTGTATTTTGAAGTATTTTATAAAATTTTTACAAAAAAAGGTTGGTTGATTCAAAATTGAATAAGGATACTTTGGAAAAACTAGATAATCATTGATAGCAATTACACCAGCATGTTTTCTTGCTACCCTCTAGACTCAAAAACCAAACATGCTGACTTAAATTCGCATCAGATAAAAAGAAGCAGCATTGATTTAAATTATATCAAGGATCCCTAAAAACAGTTTATTAATTTTAAAATGGGCAAAATGTTTTATATTTAAGAAATATTTTTTTAGAGTAAACATATTAAAACTGAACAGTGGATGAATGATAGCAATGTTAGGAAAAGGAAATAAAAAAAAATTGATATTGCTATACATAACAAACTTGCAGTGATTCTAACAGCAAAAGCTTCTATAGTTAATATAGAGAGTTTTTTCTTCTGATGGACTACTACAATCGAAATTGCATAACAGGTTTAGAAAAGGCTTCAAAACTTGTTAGTCTAATTTAAAATGTTAAATCAATATTCTATTCTACAAAATATCTATAGTAAAATTTAGTGTGATTGGATATAAGAGCCTATTGTTAGTACTTTTATCAGTATTTATCAATAATGAAATAGTAATTAATGTAAGACTAATAACTGTTCTTCAGGATATTAACTTTCATTTACAAATACTTAAGTGTTATTAGAAAGGGAGAAAACCTGATTTAAACAAACGAAAAAGACCCTGGTTTTTATTTACCCTGTTTGAACCTCAGTATGTTATGTACCTGTGAGAAGGTAAAATGAGTTATCTGTACTTTGATTTGCTAACATTCATGTATTATTTTTGCAAGTTTGTCATAATTTTTTTTTTCTTTAATTTTGAAATTTAACATTTCAATGTGCTTTTCAAATATACAATTAAAGTAATTTAATACAATTAAAGACTATTTATTTTTAAGTAAAGCATAAAATTTAAGATAGTACATAAACTCTGTTTTATAATGATAGATAATTTGAGTTTATGAGCAAAAATTACAGCCTCACCCTTTTCCATTAATATTTTGCTATTGACTTCAGTTGTAGAAGTTGTTCAAGACTAGAATTCAAATTTGAATTATTGGAAAAGTTAATCAAGTTGTCAAAATTTTAAGTGTTTTGTATGAAATATAGAAAGATGTATTTTGTGAAAATGTCTTACTTCATCTTATCAATAATGTTAATTAAGGTTTAGAGTATATTATTAACATTCTAAAGCTGCCAGATGGAAAGAAGACAATTTTTACCATGTAGTTTTTGTTAAAATGCATTTTCATACATAATTTCCCATAATCTGGCTATGCAACGTTTTCTAAGGTCTGTTCTTTTGAGGGTCATTTTGAAAATGCCTTATATTGTGAATATGTATCTGTAATTATAATTCATTGTTTGTATGCAATAAAATTTAACAAACCACTAATTTGGGTTTAAATTCTGTGTTGCAACCTTTTGTTTTAATATACATGTTTCACATTTTTTTATTTTACATTTCTGTTTTCTATAATTTTCAGCTTATGCTCCTGTAAAACCTTTGAAGTCTAGTTTTACAATGAAAAGGGAATTTGATAAAGCCCGTGAAGAACAAGAATTAATTTCTAAATTAAGAGAGGTTTGTTTCCTTTATATTTCGGATCATCGTGAATCAGAATATTTTGTATGATAATTACATTTTTTTCTTTTCATAACTTTTAGAAATCCCTTTTTATAAATGAAAGGAAGTAATAAATGAACTTGCAGTGCATTTATGTGTAATATCTTATTTATAGTTGGTGAATTCAGTGCACTTGCTAGAGACACATTTTCAATATTATTATCATGTTTTATAATCTGAATTATAAGTTTTAAGATTTTAATACATTGTTAAATAGAGCAATGTTTGAAAATGTTGAAAACAGCATTAAAATTATTTTAGCAGTTTTAATATTTAACTGTGTAGGAGAAAAATCTTTCTGTTTACTAAACCAAATAAAATCTTTCATGAGAGCCTTGATTGGTCAATCAGAATTATCATTGCTTGCTTTATTAGCACTAGAATCTGATAAAACAAAAAAAATAGAATTTATTTTTATATGCAGATGGTAATATATTTAGTAAAATATCAACTTTAATGCAGTAGTATATGCAAAGGTATATGTTTATGACAACAGAAGTAACAATAGTTAAAATGCATAATTTATTTGTTTCAAGAAAATAATCAAAAATAAACTTAACCATAAATGCCACCAAAAACACAAAACAAAAAGCTTTCAGTTAAATAACTTAACAGGCAAATGATTAAAAACAAAACAATGAACATATTAAGGGGTTACTTACTGTACAAGTTAATTCTCTGATCCAGCTTATGAGACAAGAGAATTGCTGTTGTAACAATTGGAAAATGGGTAGATCACCAGTCGCCTGAACTAAAAATCAGCATTGAAATAGCTGATACAGTGACACTTATGCCATGTATTAGTGATTACATATGTCCCAGAATGATGCTTCAAAAATACCATGGTGTTTTATAGATTTTAATGATGTAATGATAACTTAGTAAAACAGAATCATAGGGAAATATTCAAGTATTCATTATGCTGATACAGTTTCTTGTTCAGAAAGTGGTATTTCATATGTGTCATTACAATGGAAAAGTGTATGCAAACTACTTTAAAACAAATATATTGTGCTCAAACTTTTTATTTATGATACCTTGATTCTTAGAAATCTTATCATAAAATGCTTTTGAATATGACAGCCAAATCTAGATGTTAAATTGTTATAAATTTTCATTAATCTTCAAATTGTATTGCTACAGTGTCATTATTATAAGATCAATGGGAACCCCAATTTTGATTTGTGCACAGGATCCCCCCCCTTTTTTTATAAATCAGTCTCTGTGTATGTATTTAAAATTTAATTATAGAATAACAAAATAGTTAGATACTACATAAAAATCTGCTTTCATAGATTGAAGTAGTTTTTCTATCATTTAGATTTTTACTCCTTGAATATTCAACTTCCATAATACATTGGTTTACTAGCTTAATTTAAATGTAGAATATTTGTTAGATTGAAATATGAATATACTATAATATAAAGTTAAATAAAAATTACTTTGTCTGTTTTTTACTTAGTCTTTTAAAGGCTAAACTTTAGCCTTTTAAATAATAAGCTTCCTGTTGCTAATTGTATGTCTGAACTTAGTTCTAAGTTCTATACTTTTATTTCTAATTTTTAATCCTTTTAGTCTCATTGAGAAAATTTTTAACTGCATTATGTTTCAATTGTTTCTATCTTGCTTACACATCTATACTATTGTGCACATAATTTATGCTCAGTAAAATAACATATGAGCCAGTAGACCATTTAAGTTTAAAAGAATGTGCTGCATTGGTCTTGCAACTTAATATATATAATTTTGACTTAATTAATGAATAGGTTTATATAGTTATTAAAAAACAAAAATCATCTTATGACTGTGAAATAATTTTGAAATATTTAATTAAACTAAAATTGTGTCTGTATATATTTTTAAAAAATGTTAGTGTCCACTTTATAAGTTTTTCTGGTATCTCAGCATCAACATTGTATATTTTATGTTCTTTAGTTTGATATAGAAGCAAAGCATTAAAAAAATATTTCAGGTAATACAGTTAATTGTGTAGAAGATAAACATCTTATCTATTATCCAGAATCCAAAGGGGAACTGATTAATTTCAAACTTTCTTTTTAATATGTATTTTAGTTTTTAAAAAGTTTGTGTAGAATATTTAACAAATATTATAATTTGTTTTTTTATAACTAAAAAATGTTTTAAAGTTACAACTTTCATGCAATTTTAAAATGCTTCCTTCGTCCATAATTTATTAGGAAGTATGCTCTCAACTTATTTTTCACTGTTAAGATAACCTCTTTCTTTGTAGATTTTAGAAAGTCGATTAAAATTAAAACTTCCAGAGGAGATGGAGATTGCACTGAATGATGGTGTATTTCTGTGTCATCTGGCAAACAACATTAGAGCAAATTCAGTTTCTTGCATTCACGTGCCTTCTCCAGCTGTGGTAAATGTCTATTTAGTATTCTCATTTTAAAATGCATTAAACAGGATGATTGTGTTCTGGGGAAACCCTAAAATTCTGAGTTTTTCACGCTACCTTCAAATTTTTGGAGAAATAAATTAACAAATTACTTCCCTTTCTCCCTTTTCTTTTTATTTTGAAGAAAAATACATGATCTCTGGCCCTCACAAAATGCTGCTATTGTAGCCCAGTCTGCTATTCCCCAAATCTTAAAACTACTTTAAACTTTAATACTGCAAGTAATGTAGGTACAGAAAAAAGAAAGGGTCATTAATGATTTTGAGGGTATACTAGTACAACATTCTGCTATGTCAATTTTAAAGGTTTTAATTTCAAGGTTACACAGCAGCACACCTCTTTTTTGTAACAACATTTACCCTTTTTTCTGTAGAAAATATAGTTGGCAAAATTAGTGATTGATATAATTAGTAATTTTTATAAGTGAGCTATTTGATGTATTATTGTTAAACAATTGCAGTTATTTTTATTCAATTAATGTTTAAAAAAATAGTTTATAAAGTAATATGTTGTAATCAGAATTAGGGCTAGATTGTTTATCTATATATTGTCAAATATTGATATACTTTAAGTAATGTGAGAACGATATTAAAATTCTGCTCTACTGATATATCACTTGTCAGCAATGCTGTTTTTCTTCTGCGCATGATATCATGGGTCACCTAAAGACATCCTGAATATTCCACATATTTCAATATAAAGTAATATATTTTCAAGTTATTACATTCATATTACGTATTTACCTGAATACTTGATACAAGCTCAAGCCAGAAAATTTTCTCTTGGAGATTATGTCTTCAGTAATATATATATATATATATATATATATATATATATCCCAGTAGTATTCCAATAACAAAGCACTTGGGTCAAGACTGATAATTTCACTGTTTACAATAGCGAAGATGTACTCGATTTATCAGGATGTATCAAGGATATTGATATTTGATCACAACAGTCAGGGATGTGTTGATATATTTCAGTTGCTTCCTGCTTGATTGTTCATATTGCGTACTAATATCATAAGCATATGGTGTTTTGGGTGAATATCAGGGGGGAAAAACAATACTCAGAATCATGTTGATTGCCCAAAGTATCATAAAATTATATAAAAAAAAATGTATCTAAAAACAATGTTTGGCAGTTATATATTGATTTGCAATTTAGATCTGAGTGCAATTATGCTGTATAATCTAACAATACCATTTAGTAATTCAGAATGGAAGTGGTACTCAGCAGTGTGTGCATGTCTAGAACTGAACTTAGAAGTTCTATTCTTGATAATATATATATATATATATATATATATATATATATTAATAGCTAAAATGATAATACAGGAGCACTGTTTTAAACAGACTCTTAAAAAAAATGAGTTTCTAATGAAGGCAAAATCAGCAACATACAATTATATGAAACATAAATATGATTTTTAATGTGTGTATATATATATATATATATATATATATATATATATATATATGACAATTTTTGAACAATGCTCTTCTAGATCTTATTTCATACATTCAGATTTTTGTCAAGTGCTTTTAATAATTAAACAATTTCATTTGAGTGCTATTGACTACAGTAAAAAATTTATTAGCCCATTTGGAAACATAAATACATAAGAGATAAGAATTGTGTGTAAAAAGTTCTTCATAGATACTTTTTTCATCTTTTGAGAAAAAAAATTGGGGTATGCATGCATATATAATTGCATAAAAATTAAAAATTTGTATTCACTGTGCATATAATTAAGCAATTTTCTTAAAAATTGTAAGATTTTCAAAGTTAGGCCATTCCACAGAAACGGGTGTGACACATAACTGTCACACCCATAACAGCATATTTATTTTTTAAACATGTAAAGAAGAAACGGAAATTCTTTATTTTTTGCAAAATTCTTCCTTTGGTGTTATAATTGCTTCACAAAAAAATATGTATTTGGATATATTCGTGATAGAAAAGTGATAAAAAGTAGTTCAATATGTCACACCCATTTCTACGGAATGGCCAAGCTGGTATGTTGGCAGCTATGCTATAATGAGTATATACATTTTAATTCAGCCTTTTGTTTTTCCTTTAACAAATGGACCTGACAAAAATTACTGATTAGTAACATTAGTAATTGTTCACAAAACAACTGACATATTGTAAAAATGTTATTTGTGTTTCAATATATTTACAAAATATATATATATAAATTGTATGTGAAATAATGTCTTGCATTGTGAATTTCTCCTTTTTGTTTTAATTCTAAATGTTCAGGTTCATCTTTTCATAATTCATGTGTCATATTATAGATATGATATATTTTCAAGTATTTTATTTTACAATGTAGTATAAAATAAAAATTTAATGTAATTAATAAGAACTCCAAATAAAATCTGCAGTTGTAAGTTTAAAAAATTTATTTCCTATTAACATTTTATCTTCAACATAAATGTCAAAATAAATTCCATTGTTCATTTCAACTGGTTAGATTATTTATATTCTAATGAATACAGCAAATTGTGGAATGTAAAGTATACAAAAAATTTTAATATATACCTATATTTATTAATTTCAGCCTAAGTTGCCTGCTCCCAAGTGCAGAAGGAATGCTGATAATTTTTTAGATGCTTGCAGGCAGATTGGAGTTCCAAATGTAAGTATTGTAATTTTATAAAATTATTGTACCTGACGTTTTTATATGCTGTGAAATGTCAATATAATAATACTAATAGTACCCATTAAAATTATTGTTATACAGGGATATATCATTATAAATTTCAATTTAAACAACTTAAATTGTGGCTAGCTTGGTACATTTTTGATACAGTATTTAAAAAGGTAAAATAGTATCAAACTGTTAAATATTGATTTCAGACAAAATGTGCTTGTCATTAACTTCTGTGAAACTCACAGTTTTATTATCTGCTGTTAAATAAATGTCTACATAAGCATTACCTTATCATCATTGAGAATATGTAAAAAAAAAAAAATGGGGGAAATTAGAACATTTTCTCTCTTTTTTTTAATATTTGAAAACTATTGTTGCAGAGAGATAGAAAGTATTAGTTGATCATGTGAAAAGCATGATTTTACAGATGTTCATTGATGTAAAAAGTATCGTTAAATCAAGGGGATTTTAAGAAATAAATGCTTATTGCGAGAAAAACAGGATTTTACATAGGATTATTACTGTAAGGAATGTTGTTAAATCAAGATGTTAAGATAGATAGGATGTAATAGGCAGTCATTAGATGAACATAATTTTACATAGCTGTAAAGAATGTTGATAAATTTAAAGGGATATTTTAATTTCTGAAGTACATTAGTCTTATTATGTATGTTTATACCTTTTAAAAAATTTTACTATTGTGTCCTAAATATGTCAAACCAGCCTTAATTTAAAATAAAATTATGTTGTCCCTTAATATCATGATATATTCCTCAATAACAATAATTAAATATTATATTGAATGCAAATTCACTATATTTGAAATTATTATCATTATAAAGCAAATCATACATGTATCCAATAATGTTTTAGCAAGGTTTTACTATATTAAAAACAATTTCTCAGGATGTTTCTAATTGCATTTGTTAGCTGTTACAAACTTAAAAAATACCATATGCTGCATTAAGTGTTTAAAAATTATGTTTAGTTGGCATAATATACAGTTTTCTAAATTTAGTTGCCATTGGTGTGCACATCATTTAACTATTTGTGCTTTCAATGTGTTTGCCATGTGAAAAAAAAAACCTTTGTGTATCCTTTCAGCTTTCCCTTCAATGTCTGCTGCTTTTTTTCTCTTTTATCCATGTGTAGGTTATGTTAAATAATTATATTTTATGTGTAACTTTTCTAACTTTACTATCACACATTGAAGTCATTCCATCCTAGTGTCTATTTTTTTTCTCTGTATTAAGAATTAAATCATAGGTTTGTGTAATTAACTTTTAGTAAATTGAATTCATTTTCTTAAGGAAGGTTAATTTTTTGAAGTATTAAGTTTCTTGTTCAGTTTTCAGTTCAGATTGATGTATTGAATTATCTTAAAAGTGAAGCCTGTATCAAATCTAAAGAAAAAAATTCTTAATTTATCAGCCGTTTTCCTTTTTTGTTCCCAGGGAATTAATTTTAATTTAAAAAAGAATCTTGTATTGTTTCATAGAAAGTTATTAATTATGAGCATAATTTTAATGAATCAGGTCAAATTGTAATGTTTATTTGAAAGTACTACCTGCACATTTAATGTGTCATGTGTGAGCTTTGTTAAACACATAATTAAACTTTTAATTATAAAGATTGATAAATGTTATATAAATTTTAAACTATTGACTATGTATTTATAAAATTGAAACTAAAACTTTAAAAAAAGAACCTTTAATTTCCTAAAATAGTTATATTTAATTTGAACTTTATCTGCATGGGATACAATATGTAATGTTTAATCTTTTTTAAACTATACTTTTTTAGGTCATTTCTTTTTTTACTTATTTATTTTTTGGAAGACATATCACAGATCTGATTTAGCATGAAAATATAACTCTTGTAAAAATTTAGGGATAAATTTTAAATAAGAAAATTTTTAGAAAATAACTTTCTGTCTTATAAGCCATTTTTGCTTTTTGTGTGTACTTTATTATGTATTTCCAAATTACATAAAAAAAATTCTATGTTTTTCTGTTTATTTCATGATATATGTAACAGTGTGGTATGCTAACTTGTATTAAGATCTCTTCATTCCTGTACTATGCTACTTTTAGCTTTTACTTTGTGTTATTAGCTTTAAAATTATCTAAATTTTGTTTTTAATTGTATTTTGTTAGAAATTTAACTATTTCTACTTAAATGTAGGAATGCAAGATAAATAAAACTCTATATCATATTAGTTCTAGCATATATTATCTTTTGACTATTTTTATTTAGTTTATTTGGAATGTGTGTGTAAAAATATATGTACATACACAATCAATTCCTCTTATTTGAGGCAAATCTCAAAGAACAGAAACTAAACTAGATAATGGTTCTGTACATAATGTTTATTTTTTTTCTCCAAACTTATTATATTTTCTTCAGAGTTTATATTATTTCCATGGAACTTATATTCCAGATTAATAATCTTTTTATGTATCATTTGCTTAATTGAAGCACCTGCTTAATTAGGTGAAAATGTCCTAGTCTCAATGTATCATTTAAGTGGACTTGATTCCCTCTGTGTGTGTGTATGTATGTATGTATGTATGTATGTATGTATATATATATATATACATACATACATACATACATACATACATACATACATACATACATACATACATGTATGTGTGTGTAGATAATCTTCAAATCACAAAGATCTAAGTGTTTTCCCAAAAAAGTTTAATGAATAACTTGGGTACAACTTATAAATGAAACTTTAAAAATTAAGATTTTCAGTCTTAAGTTTTTAGTTTTCTTTTCTGTATGGTATATCTGTATGTAAGTAGCATTATAATACAAATTCATGTATTTCAGATAAAAAGAAGTTGATTCAAAAATTTGCCTTACTTTCTTAAATGTATGCTAAAACTTATTTTGATCCTTTGCGTTAGTAAGCATATTAATCTTTGTTATATCCAGCATTTAATGTATTATAGAGCAGTAAAGAATATAGAATAAAGAAAGATAGAATAGTAAATAAATCTATTGAGATAATCTAAAGAATATTATTATCCTACATCCACTCTAAAATGTGTATATAATGAGAAAGGGGATAATTATATAATTTTAAGAGTTTGAAAATCTAAAAATTTGTCTTAAGTTTGACATTATATGCTACTCAATTAATTTTACTTATCTGAGCCATATTTTTAATTAGATTCAAATAAGAAATTAAAAACATTTTTATCCCCAACAGTACTGTCATAAAAAAGACTCCAAATTAATTCAATTCCAGCATGAATATCCTTATGGTATCAATGCGTGAATATTATCAAGTAGTTTAAAGTTGAGTCTGATAATTCATTCTTATATGGCTCTCACCTGAATGTCATATTGTTTTGATGACTTGGCAAATTTCCTATTGCTTCATGTAGCCAATATTAAAGTTAGAAAGTTGAATACTGTCGTGACTTGGGTCAATTTTAGTGTATAAAGCATATGTGTTTATGTTGTTATGCACATCAGTCTTAAAATTTATTCGAGTTGTAACGGGTTTGTTCTTGCCTGATTTTTTTACAGGCAGAACTGCGCAGTTGGGCAGATTCATTTCTTGAATGGAAAGCTGTCAGGACTTCACCCTCTCAAACCAAAGAACTATCATTTTTGGCAGATTCTACTGCTGGTCAAGTCGTTTTCTCCTACTTTTTGCTAATCATCCTTATTAGCACTGCTTTTTTACTATATGAGTTTCCTTCACCTCTCTGAAAGTGCTTCACATTTTTTTATTAGCTTATGCTCAATGAAGAAAAATCAAATTATTATTATTATTATTATTATTATAGCAATCTAATTTATGTATAATTCAATTTTATTAAAAATATTTTTATTTTGTGGACTTGATACTTTTTACTTTACTATGGCAGTACACATATATATTTAATCTTTTCATATGTGCACACCATTTTTTATGCAGCTTTATGAAATGTGTTATAAATATTACATTTAGTAATAGGAAAAAAACAATCATTTTCGTAATTTCTGTATTAAGCTTTGGCAACAGCTTAGACAGTAAAGCATGAAAATTTGAGTATATTGATAATTGTTTTTACACCCAAATTACTCTATTTTTAAAATATAATTTTGCTTTAAACTTTCTTTTGTTTTTTCCCTAAAAAACTAGTCAAGATATAAGTTTTATTTTATTAACTTAGCACTTTGCATGTGTTAAATTTTTTCATTATGAATTCTCTTTTACAATTTGCTTTCTTAGGGTATTTATTTTTATAGTCCTGTGATAGTTTTGAATTTTGTATAATACACTCAGAATTTTAATTTTAGGTAAATGCACTTTGCATGTGTGACTATTGTAACTTATTTGTTAGTTCTAAACTAGGGATAAAAATCATAAATGTTTTTAATCAAGTTTATTGCAAATATGTTGTCATATACAGATTAGCATTAATTTCTTTCTATGAAAAGATATAAGTTTAATAGATGCTACTCTTAGTATGTTATTTTGATTCGGTTATAATCAAGTAAAGAATGCAAAATTATCTAATATTCACCATTGGTTTAAAAACATTCTTTTGCATACTATCTGCAGTGCATCTGATTTTGACAAGGCTCATTTATACAGTTTGGAAATATCTGAAATGAAAAATAATAATATGGGTTAAATATAATTGTAAGAGAAAGTTTCTGTATAGATATTTTCAAGCTAATTAATAACTGAGTCCAATATAATTCAAACAGCATGGTAATTTATTGACAAACTTAAAACTTCAGTTGTCTTTTTTGTAATGTTAAGCATTAGTAATAAACTTGCAAATTAAAATTTTAAAAATATGTTAGTATGATTTCAGTAAATCAAGGACGACTTCTTCAGCACTGTGCTGTGTTGTATTAGTACACTGGTGTGTAAATTAGCTGGTTTTATATACAGGGAAAAAAAACTCTCATATGAAACTTTCATTTGTAGAAAATTTTCCATAAAGCCTGTGTACTTCATTTGATCATATGATATTTCAACTTATACAAAAGTATGTTTGATCCTTTAATGTAATTTCAATTATACTAAAGAAATGATGATTGTCCTCAAACTGGCAGAAAGATCTTTCCACTCATTTCCTTTTAAACTAACTTCCTGCTCATTTACACCCCTCTCTCATTCACATAATTGGAGTTTTGCGTAAAGACAGTGGTTCTAATTTATTCACAACAAGTGCCCTATTTTGTGTTTCATGTATTAAATGGAAGAACAGTAAATTTGGGAAGAAAAAAAAAAGGAAAGAAAGAGAATTTTATGAGAAATAAAATTCTAAAAAAGGTTGATGGTAATCCCAAATCAAACGAAAATTGAGTTGGTAGACAAAAAGATTAAAATTTTACCAACCCCTGCACCATTTGAGGAGGGAAAATAGAAATAGAGAAAATTTTACCAGATAGCGTTAAGAAAGCTTGGATTAAAGATCCAGTTTGCAGATTTCAAAAGGGCAAAGGAGCAAACAATCTAAAATTAATGATTATACTAAGGATCCAAAATGAGCATATTATAAATGACATGATTCATGACCTTACTAATGTTTTCATGGAACTTCATTGTTTTGTACTTCATAGTTTTAATTTGCATTATTCTTTAAAATATAAATGAGGGATTTATTTGTTTAATTTGTGTTTTCTATTTTTCTTAGCATTTAATTTTATTTTTGTGTAAAATCCTTTTGTGGGCAGTCTACATATACTAATATATTTAAGGTTTAATCTACATTTATTTATTAAATAGAATAAAAAACAATACCTTATTAGTTTCAGGTTTTCATTGGTGAAATCAACTCTTATTCACAAAAATGAAAAATTTACTTATATTAATAATTTTCTATTCCCCCATACAGAAATGCAAGACCAATGCTGAAAAACAAATCTTGCACCAAAACTCTGCTAATTTTCGTTTCCCAAAAAGTTTGATAAAAGTTTTCAACTTGCTGGGTATGAAGTATAAGTTAAGAGTTTTAGGGAAAATGCAGTTTAGCCCAACCCTTGATGTGATGTCAAAAATGTACTGATTTGGTACATTGCTATGACTAGTCTCCTAAATAATCCATAGTGATTTTCCCTGCAGGTGTTGTCATAAGTAGAACACAAGAGCATGTTTATTACACTTTTCTAAACTGAACAATATGTAGAACTTCTGTTTGTTCTTGTCATCCTCTTTATTCTATTTCACAGTATGGGATATATTGGCAAAAATTTGAAGCACATGTTATTTATAGAACATGCATTTGAAAGTTTTATGTTTATCAGTTTTACAAAAATATTCTTATCAGAATCGGCTCTAGCTGTTTTGCTGGCCACCTCATCTCAGTATAAAAATTACTATTAAAAGAGATAAATTGATGGTAATTGGCAAATCTATTAAATTTAAATAGTTTTTCCTAAATAAAAACGTTAAAAAAATATTAAAACCACAAAATAAATAAAAAATAAAAAAGAATGACCTTTCAATTCATCATATACCTGAAATTTGTGATGTCACAATCTTTCAAAATAGATGCTGAGATTTTTCTTTCTCCCTTGTAATGTCTGTTAGAGATAGCATTTTTGGTTATTTAATCAAACATATTTCTCTTTGATGGTTGTCATTTTTAGAATCAAGTATTGTAATTTTTTTGTTTTAGTTTTTAGTCATAAACAACATATATACAAACTGCAAATTTTTATTGACTTGTATTTCGATTTAATTGAGTACCAAACATTTCAATATTTTTCTCACATAGCCAAAATGACATCTTAGACAAATGCCTGGATTGTCCACCTCTGTTCTTATGTTAGAGATTATATTGCAATAGTTTAAAAATTGCTTTTGAAGCTAAATTAAAAAAAAAAAAAAACTCCCTAAAACAAATTTTAGCTATTACTAGAAAATTTTATCTTTTTTTAATTTTCTCTAGTTTTTTTTTTTTTTTTTTTATGTGGAAAATATTAAAGAAGTGACATTCAGCACATCAATGTAATTTATGTGTTTGATTTATGCTCATCTAATTTGTAATTTATATTCTTGTGGGTAGAGAATTCAGAATAAATCATCTTATTGTGTTCTTCCGTGGAAACAAATTTAATTTATAAATCTGATAAGTACTTAGAAAACTAAATAAGTATATTTAAAAGATCTTCACACTTGTAAAACTATTTATACTGCAAAATATAGAATTTAATTTTTAAATAAATACTAAATGTACACTTTATAAAAATAATTGACTATTTGTATTAAAAAAAGCAGCAACAGAATTTATTTAAATTTAAAATAGGCTGTAACGAAAGAATTTCTTTTCTAATTCAAAATTTGTTTAAAATAAGAATTTTTTCCCATACAAAAATTTAAAAATTTGTTTCTTCTTGGGTAATTAATTGCTTTAAAACAATTGCTCAATGTTTTTTGCTCCAAAATAGGCATGAATCACTTGTATTTCTGTCCACATCTTCATGTGAGTTTCCATTGTATACTGATTTTACTATAGACCACTAAAATATACAACATATATGTTCACTATTTGTTAGCAAATTCTAAACTCTTGTCTCATAACCACACAGAATTTATCCTCTGCTAATAAATACTTAGATATAATTTTATTTATTGCATCTCTCACAAAAATATGTTTACATAAGGATGACATGTATAATTGGTATACAAGTTCTTCAAGGAATAGTAACAGTTTTGTAGTATATATGTAAGATATATCAAGGAGTCTGGTTAAGATTTAAATGAGCTTCACAACCAAACTTACATTAAAAAACTGGTAATTTAAAAAAGGCACATCTGACTTGACATTGATTGTTACCTTTATGATTTGATAGAAATTAGGGATTTTAACTACATTTTCTAAAGATAGTTTTCTTTACAAAATGCATCCATTCAAAATTTTTTACTTAAACATATGCATAAACAATGTTATATGACTCACCCCTTATGTAAACATCTTTTTTAAAATATATGTGAGTCTAGTTTATTGAGTGTTTGAGTTTTCTAATAGTTTCAGAATTATACAGAAGGAGGGGATTGTGTTTACCATATTTAAGGAGTATGGTATTATAGTTCATTGTTGAATCCCAATATATATACAATATCTAAAACAACAGTTCAGCCTTGTAATATATGGTACAGCGTTATATTTGTAAAAACATAAACACTATAAAGAAATAATATATGTCTTATATAATTAAGTTACACTTGGGTATTTTATAATTTCAAGAGTATTGATTTGTAACAAAGATTTTCTTATTAGAAAGGACATATACAGAAGGAATGCATTTTTTGGTAGAAATGCTGAAAGCTCCAATGAGTTTCTTGGATTATCCCATTCAACAAAAATACATTTTTCTCCTCAATTTTGGTCTCATTAACCCTCATGTAGCAAAAAATAATAGACCATAGCACTCTAAACCAAACCAATCTCGCCTTAATTTACTTTTATAATTATGAGTCTCGAGGTTTTACACTGAACACATTTTTTTCTTTCTATATTAATGGAGTGTTTCATGTACATTCCTAGTTCATTACAAATTTCTTTTGAAAAGGAACTGAATTATCAATTAGTTCATCTTTTAAAGCTTGAGGTTTTGCTTCATACATATTAAACTCTTTGATTAGTGATAAAAGATAATATCTGATAAAGGGGAAAAAATATTGTGAATAAAAGTTCTATAAGTATAAAGAACAAGAAAAGTAAACAATCTCTCAAGAGCTGAATCTGCATATATGTAATAAATTTGGAAATTGGTACATGCAGTAAAGTCTACTTTTGTACTGATATCTTTCACCTCAAAACACCAGTATATTAGTCATCTGTAATGAAGAATTATATTACTTAACTAATATGATATCTATTGAAAATATCAGGAGTACCACCAAACTTTAAAAGGTATTTTGATTACTTTGATCAATTACTTAACACTGCATTCTTTTCTAAAATTTGTATAAAGTAGGTGAGGATAAATAATAAATTGTAATTTTTTTTTCCAAGTTCAGTCTTTTATATGTTTATGTCAGGATCATATTTTGTCAACAAATGTGTTAATTGTAGGAAATTTGTCATACTTATTGAATAACATTAATATAACATCAAATTACTTCTCAGAGTGTCCTTCTTTAGCAAAAATTTAATTGTGTCTAACATTTCACTATCTTGAAAAAATTTTCTCATCAATCCCATGCTTCTTCTTTAGAAATGTTAACTCCCTTTTGCCAATGGTTGCTTATTTTCAAGCAATTATTTACCATCTCAAAAATGTAGCTTTTCGAACCAATGGTCTGTTTGACCCTACCCCATATAACCCTTTCAGTGTTTCAATACATGTTTACAATTTCTTGTGATCAAAAATATAATAGCTCATTTAAAACAAATTTTTTATCAGTGACTTCATTAGGAATACATAAAATAGGAATTCTGAAATATAGTTGTCCTTATTATCATAAAATACTGCTATATGAATAAATTCTTTCATTTTCAGTTCTTTTTTTATTTTGTGCCCTTTTTTACTAAGAATATTAAGTTATTTTTAACACTAGAATATGTTGTTAATACTATTTAAATATTTTTCTACATATTTTTGCCATTTATTAATGCTATAGGAATGAAGCTAAACCATTGGAAAAGGCTTAAGAAACAAAATTAATATTTTTAATAAATTTAATTATTAAGTTTTATTAATGAAAAATTTATTTTAAAAAATATTGAAATATATAAAATTATTTAATCTATAGCCTATTAGTTTTGAGCATTATTATACAATTTTAAATCATCTGAATTCTTTATTAATTGAAATGCATTCTCAACTCTGAACATCCATTCTTTCAGAAATATTGACATTATTATTTAATTAAAGTTGCATTCAAGAGCTAATATATCAGTTATTCTTTATAAACTTCTGTTATCTATACCATTTAGAAAATATTTTACCAAGTTCTTTTAAACTTCCATAACTTTTAACTCTCTTTTTATTCTAGTACATTTGAATTTTTCCTACAATAATTAGGGATTAAACAAGAAATGTGTGATATAACTGTTTATACAGTTTTATAGATTTATTAAAGAATATGAAGATAATCATAATAATAATAGTTTGTTATGAAAGAAAATTAGGAATGATACACTATGAAAGTGATATATTTAGATATTGTGTGTGTGTGTGTGTGTGTCAGTTATACTGTTTAGTTCATTTTATACCCATACTGTAAGAAAACTGTATATCTCCATTTCAAAACAATAAATTTTGCATTTAAATTTACTGTTAGTAAATTTCAGTTAAAACACTAAATATTAAGCTGTATTTTAATATAATTGAAAATAACAAATAATATACATGTGTGTTAGGGAGAATACAAGATTTTTTTAAGAAAGTCAAATGTTGAATAGATTTGTTCTTAAGCCAGTGATAGTTTTTTAGGGTTGGGCTATTTTTTTGCTGGAATATGAGTACAAAAAAAGTGGTTAATTGTTAAAGTAATATTTTATCTATATTTAGCAGATTTTGTACCAAAAAAGATATAGAATTTGAAGAGAACTACTGCTCTTTAAAATGATAATAGTAATTATTTCATTGTTAACATTATTAGCTTTAAGAAAATATTTTGTTCGTTTTTCAAACTAATGTATTAATAAAGTAGTTGTTTTTAGTTATTTGGTTTAGTAAAATTATTCTTACTCTTAACACATTCACTGCCGATCACGCGCCTTAATTGCATTCATTAAAAATATTCACAATCTGAATATTAATTTAAGATATCTCAATAAACTTGTTTTGATTCAAAACATTAAGTAAAAATTACTAATCTGATTTCTACCCTTTTTGTTTCGAGATATGACACATCATTGACATTTTGATAACGAATCTAAATTAGTTCCTAGCTGCAATATGGTTCAGGACCTGTCATAAGTGGTAGACAATTAGGCAACTACCTGAACAAAAGGGCAAAAAGTAAACTAAATACAACACAAAGTATAGTTCAATTGCTGGGAAATAATGTAGTGTAAATGTTTTTAATTAAAAAACTTAAAGAGGCTTGGGTAGCATATTTAGGGTTGGCCTATGGCTGTAAAAAAAGCTTGGGTCAGTCATGTATAATTTTAGAACTTAGACCTTGTTTTATTTCAATTTAGCTTGTAATTTTTTTCTTATTTTGTGTATTTAAAAAAAATATAATTTTACATTTTTATTTTCCTTAGTAAAATTGAAAAATTGTGAAAATGTAAAAACATCCCTTTTAATATTATTTGTTGTGTGAAATTTACCTTTCTTCATGAATGTAAACATTTTGTATTGTATCTGGCCATTATAATTTTTCCTCATTTCTAGGATCTACTGTGCTCACCTCAAGATATTTTAGGTGAACAAGGAGGACTTGTCCGTGTTGCTGTCACAGTGCAAGAGTTAGTTCTTCGGTGCACTAAGGCTTAAATCTGCATTACAAATTTACTAGTCTTACACTGCTGTGAATTGTTGACTAAAATTTGAACTTTACTTGATAAAGGCAATGTGCTTTTTGAACTGCTGCATTTTGTAGTGCTTAGTTGTAAATATATGAGGGATAGCTTTTATAACATTGACTTAATATTTTAGTTTAGGAATATTGAATTAAAATGTAACCTGTATAACCACTTGCTCACTGCTAATTTTATAAGACAAAAAAGGTGCATTGAAAGTGGAAGTTTCTAGTCATGCGTGTCTTCTGCAATTTTTTTAATGCACAATTTTATTGTAAGAAAAATACAATGAGTTATCATCTCTTTTTATGAATCATAGAACATTTTCTGCTTTTTAAGAGTTTTCTACACCAGTTATTTAATATTTACATATAATTTCTAATATTTTTTTACTTTAAATTGTTTTTTATATATGAATTTTTATTTGTACTGACAACTGCTTTACAGTGTCACTGTAGATGTCAATTTTGAGTATTGTTTCTTTTGAATGTAGAAAAAATGAGTAGAAAAGAGATGTAGTTTGTAAATTATTTATATGAATTAACTACAAATATTTGGAATTACTTTGGCAAACAACTTTTCTTTTCTTTTAAACATTTGTTCATTTTACTATACTATAGTAAGACAATAGATTAAATACTTTGCTTAGAAATATATATTAGAAAATGAGTTTACATTAAGATTTTTTTTCTGTTTAGGAAGAATTTATGAATATTTCAAATTATATATGCATTTAAAAGGTTTTAGAGCTGCAACACATTTTAAATCTTCTAGCATCTATAGTTCCTTTGTATTTACACATTGTTTCAGCAAAATATTGTTTCAATAAATCAATTTCTAATGCTAATGAAAACTTTTTTCTCATTATGTAAGAATTATTTTAGTGTATTCAAAGAAAGCATGAAATTTGAATGTAATTCACTGCTTAATGATCACATAAAATAATTATATTTTAAAGGTCTTAAAATATACATGACATTTTGTGCTCCATGCTAGTCTGGTATCTTTAAAGTTTGTATCATATTTATATGACATCATTGTTTTTATACATATATATATTTGTGATACAATGTACATGTGATATTCATAATTAGTCTTTTTTAAATGAAGCCTAAAATTTTTATTTAATTTTTTTTTAAGTTGAAAGACATATAACAGCTTAATATTTAAAATATTAATAATTTCATCCAATTTTGTTTATGCTGTTATAAAATAAGTTTTTATACAAATTCATGGAGCACTTCTAATTTTTTAATTGCTGTGCACAAATTTTAATGTTGCACATTTAGAGAAAAGTTCCATATCATTTTTATCATATATAATCTGCTATGAAGTTTAAAAAAGAATCTGAAATAGGCAAAATTGTCTATATTGTGGTTATGTATCGCAGATGGGCTAATTTTAAACTTAGAATAAACTAAATGTATCATTACTGAAGTAGTTCATAATATATTGTAAATGCCTATTAGCAATGAATGTTCCTGCCTGATTCATTAAAGTACATGATTACTGAGCGATTAATGTGTAGGAGAACTGGACTAACTATAAGCAGTAATTGTAAATTTTCAAAAAGAAACAAACAAAATATTGAAGTTTTCATTTGTTTCTGTAAGTGTTTGTACTTAATTTGTTAAAATGTTTCTATCTTGTTTTGTATTGAATGATTTAGTAAGGTACTTACCATACTTTAGTTAAGTTGTGTAAAGATGAAAATCATTTATCTTATTGTTACTTTATCTTATGTCCTTTTTCAAACAATTTGTCACAAAATGCTCTTTATCTGATTTGTTTTTGTACAGATATAGTTTGCATCAAATCTTTCTTTTATTTTACGGGGTTGTAAATAACTATTTAATTTATCAATGTGAGTAATGTTATAAAATTGTGTTTGAAAATTTTTTAAAATGCTATCAATATGCTCTTAAGAAATTCTGTATGGTTAATTGCTTTTCAATTAAGCCTATTTTTTGAAAATTAGTCTAAAAAATTTATATTTAAACTATTTAAAATGTATGTGCCAAATGCTACTTTTCTTATACCAATGTAACAACTTTGAAAGAGGTGTTTCAAAAGGCTCATGTAATGAGCAAATAGCAATTTTAAATTACTCCAAAGTGCATTTTTTTTTTAGTACTTTCGAAGGTGTTATTGATCAAACCTACTCTAAATTTCTAAAGACTTTATTTATTTATTTTTAATCATCATTATTCCTTCTATAAATATTGCAATTTTGTCGGAAAGAAAAAGAATGTATTGCATCTAAATCAGGTTACTGTTTCTATTGTATTTGATAAAAATGGTCTGTCAACAAGAATAAATATTTGTCGGACCAAAAGAAGTTCAATCACCTGCAATACATAAAAAAAAAAAAAAATATTTAAAACTGTATTTATATGTAATTTATAAGGTGGTGTCAAATAGTGTGGTTTCAAATCATTATGCTATAGGAAAATTAAAATGTGACAACAATAGTAAAATTTAATTTAATATGACATACTTTTACTGAAGCTGTCATAAATAATGATGTATATTTGCAATCAGCTCCATTAAGTTTTGTTGTATAAGTATTGTTTTTTTTATTATTATTATTATTTCACTCTCTTTTTCAGATGACTTATTGGCAGAAATGTTTGCCAAATGTAATTTAAATTTACTAATCATTAGTAACATCTAATTTCATGTATGTAATATAAAAATGGAACAAATTTGATGAACATCATTCTTTATCCCCCATGCAAATTCTCTGAAAAAAAGCTAACTCCCATCTATCTAATCCATCCTTGGATGAAATTGCTTCAAACATTTTATTACTTTACAAATGACTTATTGGATAATTTTTTTTAACATTAAGCATGTAAAATTGTTCCAGTAGATAGTTAAAATTATACTATTTACTTATAAAAAGAAAATAATGATGAACCTCAAACCCCTATAGAGACATGGTCTCCACTAGATCAAAATTTATCACATTTCTGAAAAATCTTTAAGGTACTTTTTTCCTGGAATTTGTAGCCATCATGGTAGCCCAAATCCTCATTTTTATACTTGCTAGCAACAATAGTTATAACCTATATCATACTGATTCACTCCAATAATGAGTTGAACAAATATAGACATTTAAATTTTTGCCTCCTTGTAAGGATTGATATTAATTTTTCAATTAGTCAATATGGAAAAATCTCCCCTTCTTACCCCCTTTCCCCCCCCAAAAAAAATGAATAAATAAATAACAAAATTAGGGTTTTACTTGTTTGAAGATTTAATGTTGGCTATGGTTGGTCAGGTCTTTCTTACACAAATTTGTTGAAACTGATATATAGAGTAAGAATATTGTGATCT
This sequence comes from Pardosa pseudoannulata, assembly GCA_032207245.1. Lineage (NCBI taxonomy): Eukaryota > Metazoa > Arthropoda > Arachnida > Araneae > Lycosidae > Pardosa > Pardosa pseudoannulata. The sequence goes on from CM063506.1 coordinate 12,513,921, forward strand.
GGTCAGGATATATCAAAATGATTCATCTAGATGCAGTTTAATTATATAAACTATCTAATTGTTGAATATTTAGTAGTTAAAGGACTTATTTAATTCATTAAATAATTATTAATGTATTAAATAAGGAGAAATTGGAGGTACATGTCTCAACAAATTTGGTAACCACAACCTTCTGTCAAGTAAACTTAAATTGCATAAAATTATCAAGTGTGTTGTAGTTTATAGGCTAAACAAAGAATTTATTGATTTTAAATTATTTTCAGTTAATATTGTGTTTGTGGTGGTTTAATTTTGACTCAATAAGTATTAATTAGTACTTTTGTTATGCCATTTTTTTTTAAATATGGAAATTTATTTGTGAGTCAAGTTAAATGATAGAAACTGGGCTTATATTTTAATCACATTAAATGACATTGATTATAAAATGTATAATAAACACAAAAATATTAGATTTTTGTGTTTATTGTTTTCATTTAGGTATATATATTTTGTATTTAAATGTATCAAGCTAATATATTATTGTAAGAATTATGGGCTTCTTTTAGTGTCAATTTAAACTAATTATTTAATTTATTGAGGTAATAATAGTAAAAAAATAGTTATTTTCTTTATTTAATATATTTCTGATAAGAATTATCACCATGCTTTTGAACTCTCATAATTACAAGGAATATATATCTTATGCTTTTTTTTTTCTGTGCATTGATTTTGTCTACTAAAGACAAAATGGTGTGTTCATTTTTTTTAAGATTCCTTATGTATTATTTATTTCTTACTGCTAACTCTATTTATATTTTGCTTTTAAGACTGTAATTTTTGTCATCTGCTCTTTTGGTGGAAAAGTGTTTTTTATTTCTTCTACATTCCTTTTAAATGATTTTGGAAAATTAACTAAAGTTGAGAAGTTTTTTACATGATTAGCAATTTTTTAAATTGTCATGCATAAATAGGAAAAATAGATTTGCACTGAAATGTGAAGCTATTTTTATTATGTCCTTTGGTAAATTAAAATGAGAAAGGAATACAACCATCAAACGTTTAAAGGATACTTTAAATTGTAGACTATTTCAACAGGTCGAAGATTTTATATTGTATAAAAGACATATATTTGTATATAGTCAAAGTGTAGAAATCTGTCTAATAGTTGCATTATTACTGTTTGATTCATTAATTTCTTAAAATGTTGACCCCCATACAGATATTGTTGCATTTTTTTCTCTTGTAGTTTTGTGCCTGTATAAATTTTAGCATTTTGTCCCTTTTGTTTGTGTTGTTCCTTATAGATAACTAAATTCCATCTCCTTTGTGCTTAATGTACTGCCCCTTATCTGTATGGTGTATTGTTTTCCAGAATGATATCCGAGAAGTTTTCTGTTGACAAATCTTGTCCTTACAAGTCACTATGGAAACAAGAAATGTCTTCTGAAATTCACAGTTCCTGTTTGGGTGCTGAGTTAAACCTTTAAAGGTTGCACAAGAAAGAAGCTTTGCTTAGAACAGTATTAATTTGAAAAACTGTTCCCAAACCATGAAAAATAAATTAAAAAAAAAATAGACAAGCACAATAAAGTATAAAAGATCTCTAGCATGAAAAAATGTATCATTAAATTGTCTATTAAAAGAAAAGAAATTTGAAATTCTTACTTAAAGGAGTAACTTTGCATACATAAAGCAAAGTGTAAATATATATAAAGGCAGAATTATACTGAAAATTATAGAAAATGAAAATAACTAAATATTTGAAAAATGGCAGTGAATTACTATAGTTTTTATAACGTCTATACATAATTATGGTGCTTATAAATTATTTTGCACTCTGAGAAATTTTGAAGCATGTATGTTTTTAGTTTGTTAATGTGGTAAGCATTTAAAATTGCCTCTGCAAACATTTCATTGGAAAATTTATTAAAAGCTCAATGTTCTTTTATTCTAATATAAAGGAAAGGAATAAATTATAAAAACACGATTTGTATCAACATCTAGACCAAGGTTTTTAACTGTTAAGGTGACAGTGCACTCTTAAAATTAACTTTAATTGTTTAAAATTGATTTGCTTAAAAATGTAATATGACATTGAAAATATATTTATGTAAAAGTGATTAAAATAAGTAAAATACTGGTTATTTTTTGGAGTTTCTAATTATTAATTTTTTGAAAATGAACTCTATTGAAAATGCTGTGTATGTACTTCTTTTACTTACAATATATCCATTTTTATTTATAAAATATTTTTTGGACCGTAGAGAATAAAGCTTACTTCTTAGTTATAGAAAGACCTGTTCTTAGCAATACAGAAAAATTAAAGAGAAAAGAAAAACTAGCAGAGAAAATTCCAGTTTTCCTGTATTAAATGTCTATAACTGTTCTTTAAAATACAAGATACATTGCATTATAAACTTTAAAATGTAATAACTTCTTGAGGACCAGCACATAAATGTTATAAGAGTCGCCTGTTGTGAAAACCTTTGCCGTTTAACTGCATTTAGTAATTAAATCTAGCATTTAAAAATTTTAATAAAACATTCTAATATTTGATTATGCATACACGACGCTAATCTATCAATACCAACCAGAGCTCTTTGAGTGGACGCGATGCTGGGCTGATAAGATTGGAATTACTGTGTTGCGTCCACAAGACGTTGATCCCAAATGGATTAAAAGCCATCATGTAAGGTAAATAATTATTCACTTTGAAATAGTATAATAATTAGAAATGTTTGAAGTATTCATAAAATGCAAAACCATTTGTTTCAAAAACGTTTTTAATTAATGTTAGTAAAAATGAAACTGTAGATTATGGAAACAATTATATTCTTTATAGGGTGATAGGTATCTTTGTTATATTTTATAACTCAAGGAGATAGAAATATTAAACTTCCAACTGCATTTCATCAGTCAAAGTTCACTGTCACTTTAAGCATTATAGTTAGCAATTATGAGACAGTAATAAATTATTAAGTATATGAAAGTTTGGGTATACTTTTGTTATAAGTACATACTAACTAGATTTCCCTGAAATTGCTCAAGTGTGTATTCACAGGCTCATTGGAATTATATGTTTTAACATTAAATTTAATATTATTAACTTATTGGTATAAAGTTTAATAGGTACTGATGGTTTTATACTGGGAAGTATTAAATTGTCAAGATATAAAATTTTGGAAGTGCCCATTTTGATCTCATGTCTTTATAAAATATCACTTCTAATTTTTGTTATGTTTTATTTGATTATATCACTTTGCAATATAATTGTAAATTGATTTGTGTATGCTGCAAATGACCATTTCACTCAGCACTGTAGAAATTTTATCATATAAGAATATGTTTATAAGTAGCATGGATTATATAAATTAAACCATAACTAATGTATTCCATTTTATTCTATTTTCATTTAATGTTTAATGATTGTTTGGTACACCTTTTATTATATATACACTTGCACATAATTATTCAGAGCTTCTTGTCAGCCCATTCCTTCCTGGATGGAGATAACTGTATATGTTTTAAAAATACACAAGTCAATTTGATTAATTTTATTTATTGACTCTCTTTCAATACATAATCCATTTGTAAATTTTCATTATTTTGATATCTTACATTTTTAATCTTATACAATTTTTGATTCATTTTATTATATTTTAAAAGTGATTTCACCAAGTAATTTTTTTTCTTTTTATTCTTATGTAAGTACTGTGAAAACTTCATCTTTTTTTCTGCTTTTATTTGTACATATGCTTCACTTTAAAACCAAATATCCTCACCCAAAAGGAACTTCTCTGTACTGCTTTTTTGTAATGTGTATGATTGCATCTGTTTTCTGATTTTGGTATCAACAGAATAATCAAATGAAAATGCATTTTACCTCAGCAGTATTTAAAAGTTTTTTTTATTATTTTTTTTTCCATATTTATTTGAATTGTTATCGGTGCTTATTTAGAACTTACTTTCTTTTGTTTTCCCAATGTATATATTTGCTTTAGCATAATTAACATTTTTTAAAGCACACTTTAATTTTGTTAAATTATAAATAATCTATTTTCATAAGCTTTTTTTAATTATTTTACTTTCGTAAGTATACAACATATGTATGTATGTGTGTGTGCGTGTATAACTGTGAGAGGTTGCAAGGCTGTGTTTGAATGTGTGTATACATGTTTACACTTTTGAACTATTATTTTCTGAACCATTTCTTAAAATCTTTTGTATAATTAAAAGTTTGTAATAATTATTAAAGTGTTTTTCATAATACCTCCCGCCATTTATGACCCATGAAATCAAATTGTGGATTTCACTCTGTTTGAAACTTTGTACAGTATGTTGAAAAATTTTCTATGAAAATACTTAATTGTACTCATCTGTAATACATTCTGGGATTTGTAATGTCTCGGATTTTATGTAGAAATGAATTTTGAATTAAATCATTTGAATATAAGAAAAACATTTTGAGCTCTTTATTCTTTGCACTGTTCTGTTAATTTAAACAAAAGGAAAAATTAAAATTATCTCTGATCATGGAAGATATACTTTAATTGTTTGTATTTAATCATCCATAAATTTTAGTATAAAATAGAGAAATATCTATTTAGATTAAGTAGACATGTACAATATATATATAAAATCATAAAACTTTATCTTATTGTTTTCATTTTCAACACCCTACCCTATTCGTTTACGAAGTGATTGAATTTAACAACCAATAGTAACTATTTAGTATGTGTAATCAACAGAACATTGATGATATATTGATTCTATTTGGATTACACAATTAAGTATTTAGTGTGGTGTATATTCACTCATAAGATGGAGTATCATGCGAATACAAAAGATGACCTAATCAGTATCCAGGACTAAAATAAAAAATTCCCCTCCTGTGGATGGTCCAAATTGACAGAAATTTGTAACGAGTATAATGAGGCATGACAAATGCCATGCAACTGCCAACAATAAGTTAGGTTGAGTTATTAAAATATCATGAGGAAAGAGAAATTGTTTTTATGTACACATAAACAACTTTACTGTGTCAATGTGTATACATATTTACATGCATATGAAAAACAAACCTCCCAATGGCAGCCACATTTTAATGAAGCTGAACATCTTTCTTACAATTAACTTTAAAGCACATCCCTGAATAATGAATCTTGAATAATAGCAGTGGTGTGCAGTAGGTTTTTATACAGGGTGTGCAGAAAACATGGATTTTCCAATAAATCTTTAATCATTGAGACATCTGAGTTCTCCATTCTGAAACGGGTTATTTATTATGAATATAAATTTAAAGATTACAATAAATAAAATATTTACCTACGTGTAATCGAGTTATAACTATAAAAACAGCTAAACTTATGAGAATTCTACTAGCCCTGAAGCAAAAATCATGTCTTTGGTTGTATGGTGTTATATCGGCATCGAAAAGGCAACGCTTCGGGCTTCCACGAAAAACTTTTATATTCAGCAAGCGTAGCACCACACGGCGCCCGCCGCTGCGGTGCCTCATCCGGATGCTTATTGGTGCCGACAAACCGAACGTCTATTCCACGTGCAGAGGATTTCACTGCACGCTGGCACAATAGAACGAACTATTTCTTGTTCGGTCAGTGGATTAAATTATATTTATTAATTGTTTTTAACATTTGGAAATCATATATTCTGCGAAAAATATCTTGACAATATTTAAAAACGAAACCAGGGATATGGTGTTAGAGATATAACTTATATACTCAGGGATGTTGCGGCTGCACCAATTGCGCCAAACTGCGCCAATTTCCGATATCTGCTCCCAGCTGCTCCAAAAACGGTATTTTAGCAGAAAATACGCCGAAACTGCGCCATTTTACAATTTTTTGCAGTTTTCTCACGTTTGGTAATTACGTTAGCTCTATTTAAGACGAATTTTTCCGCCGAAAGTCACTGAATACCAGACTTTGGAGTAAATATGTCATTTATTTTTCCTGTCCTGCTTCTTGATTTCTACAGCCGATTTCTGTTTTTTTTTTTTTTCCCTCTAAAATTTTAGTGCGTCTGTGGGAATTTCCGATTCTTTTAGAAAATTCTGCTTTTTAAAAAATTTCCTTTCTATATGTAAATTTTTCGAAATTGGAAAGAAATTCGCGTATTGGTGACACTATCATCCCTTGATATCAGATTTTCATCTTCTGGGGGACCAGTACTCTTCCTGATTGCTCCTGTAACGTAATGTTAGTAGCCTATCAAAAATGGTAATCAGATCGGGAAAATATGGAAATCCACCAATCTAGAATATTCAGATTTATTTATTATTATTTTTTTAAATTTATTTTATTTATTTTTTGTAAAGCCAATTTACAATTTTCCGCGCTTTACGAAAAAAATTGGTTCGAAACGAGTCTGCACAAACATGTCACAACAAAAATCACCTGCACTGGTCAGACGCGGATCTTAATATAACTTCTTTTCAATTATAGTTACGTACAAACGTGTCAGAAGAATATCTTGACTCAGACCCCACCCAGCCGCTCTCAGTTGAACTTGAAGTTCCGTATTTGTGAACCATCGAGGTTTTTCACCTTTCTGTGCGTCTCTCTTTTATTTATTTCCAATGTTTATCAGGATTCTTCAGTTAAGGACGAATTAACGATGTAGATGAATTGCCGATCACAATATACCGCATTTCCCTCTCACAATGTCGCAAAATCGAACAGATGATGTTCAAATATCGGTTTATTGGAGTGCTACGGTCTACTGTTTCGCTATACAAGAGCAAATGTGAGCATGACCTTCAGCTTAAAGCCGATTTGAATGACTACGAATATCCATACCAATAGTGGGATTTGAACCCGCGAATCCCGGTACCGAAGAGCAACTCTTTATCCATTCGGCCATTGTTTGGCGTTTTTATTAAAGGTCGTATTATTGCGCATGTGCTATGTAACTAGAAGTTGTAAAATCGGGAAATTATGTTTATATGTCGGAATGTGAGTTTCAGGAACACTATACCTCGTATACTCTAATACTGTCATGATGTCGGAAAGAAGATTTCACATCGGAGATCGGTTTAGCTACATAGGTGTTCGTTCACATCTTGATCTGAACTCAAAGTTTGGAAATCAGTGTCGCGATGGAGTACGCTTTATCGATATTGCACGATATATCTTTACATCGCCCAAGGTTAACCCGTTCGCGACCAACGTCTCGTATAAGCGACGCAGCGATTTCACTCTTTTCAGTCCAGCGTCACCTCCACTCGATGATCTACGGTTGATATTGAGAGACCATCGTCGCGTATGCGCAATAGGAGATCTGAACGTTTTAAATGCTAGATATAATTACTGGATAGCGTAAACGGCAACCGTTTTCACAGCGATTGACTCGTATAGCATTTAAGTGCTGGTTATCAAGAGGATAATGCATACTGTTGTGATATGCAAATCTAGTATAGGACATAAAAGAATGTTGACTAATTTAAAAAAAAATAGACAGCGAAATTAAAATAAGTAAAGTTAGAGAAAAATAAGATGAATAATTTTAATAACTTTTTAAATATCTGAATAGCTAATTATTTAATGTAACAGTTGTAATTGAGTGCCTAAAATTACTTATATCAGCACTGAAAGCTTCATTTAGCCTCATTATTTTTCAATTTTTAATTATATTTAGTTAATTTTGAATAAAGTAGTTTAAATGCAGTTATTTTACAAAAATACTTTATAAATGGGGGAATATTGGAGTGCATTTTTTGTGACCACCGTGGGTACCTATTCTTGAATGTTAGGGGGAATTTTGAATGGTGGTTTTTAGGTTCTTTAACTGTTTCACATGGAGACGAAACTCATATCAAAATAACTTTTAAAGCTGGAGCAGCAATGCACAAAACTTCATCTTTTTTTTCTGTTCATTTTATCCTCTATATTTACACCTTTTAATCTTTAAATGGCATTTGTATCTTCATCTGTAAGTACTATCTTTTGTTTTGCAATAGTGATGTTCATCTGTATCTTCCCAGCTTTTGAATTATTCTCCTCTGGGAACTAATCCGTGTTCAGAACTCACCCAACACGTTGAAAGATAAAATTATCTTTACCACTAAGCACATTCTGTCTAATCTTGACAAAAAAAACATTTGTTATATCTTTTACATTACATTGAAAGAAAAAAGATGGCTTTCCTCTTCTGTCCAGTCCTTTTTTTAGTGCTATTTCACGTGATTTTGTGAATGAAAAATAAATATCCTAGTGATATTTCTTGTAATTATGTGTAACAACACTTTAAGCATCATGCTGTAAAAAATGCTTTCGTGTTAATACATAAATATGTACTGAAGCTGTAATAAACAAACTTACTAGTAATTCTCCAGCTTTGGTTTTTACAGATAATACTTTTTTATAATCTTTTATATGGTTATACAAATCAATTACACACAAATATATGTATATTACATATACAAAACCAACAAACCATAGCAGCAATTATTGAATAATTGGCTGTTCCGAATGCTTTCAACTAATCATTCTAAACTATTTGGCAGACTCCTCAAAAACTGAAGTTTATTTTTGAAATTGTTACTTTAACTGCTACAAAAACATATCCTTCTCCAAATCAGTTTTTTTTTTTTTTTTTTTTTTTTTTTTCTACAAAAATTCTTTCTCCTGCTCCAAATCAACATTTTGGCTGCTACGAAAATACTTTCTCCTGATACAAATTTTAAGTTTTGCTGCTCCGAAAACTGCTACGAAATGCTTGAAGGGGCGTAACATCCCTGTATACTGTCTGTAAGACACAATGAATGGTAAAATTTGGAGTGTTCTATTACAATTCGTTTCTTTAAAGCAAAACAATATTGTTTTTCAGCGAATTATTTCAATAAATATACATCACCGAAATTACTTTACCACACTAAAACATTTCTCTTTATATTGATGAAATACTTCTTTTATATTTCCATGAAAACAAAATCTTATAATATATAAATTTAAACTAAAATTAATAGTAAAATTAACACTATAAATTTAAGTAGCCCATACATATAAAGCGTGATTTTCAATTTAGTCCGCAGTGCATACACATCAGAATTTCCTATGTTCGTTTGCTTTTGAACGCACTACAGCACCTAGTACCGCATTCACTGTGGGAATACAAGAAAGCAAATTAACATAACATATTATGAATAATACTTATTATATACCATATAAAGATAGGTAGACATAGGTGCAGAAAATTATTGTCCCTCATAATTTTGCCAGGGTGTGTAGTGCACACCCTGCACATACGGACCGCACGTCACTGAATAATAGCCACCAGAGAAATCCTGCAAAAAGCTCAGGGTTTTTAATCTGTTTTCTTAAGTTTACTCAATGATCTATTCTAAATGAATTGTTCTGGAGTTAAGCTGCATGAAGATAGAAATCTTATTTAACTATTTTTATATGACATTATTTTTCTCTCTTTTTCACTTCAATTTTAATACGAATTTTATTACTCTGTCAAAATCCCTTTTATTTAGATGATATACAATCGACTCGGAGGAATTTTATGGTATTTTCTTCGCCTGACAAAATCCTTTCTGGGGGATGGAGACGAAGCATGATCAAGATAGCTTGTAATACTAGAAGTCCTGTTCGCAGATTTTGAAAAGGCATTTTCTGGTTTCCACAAAAGCGTTCCATTTAGTGAACTAAAAGACTTTCGAATTCCCAAGGCAACTCAACATCGGTGGAGTTTTAAGTTATCTTTGGGAAGGCTTCAAGAGAAGCACGGGATGACCGGCCACCACTTCCTTAAAAAAGTATTTGGTGAACCAACAAGTGTTGATATTATCTCTGTTGAATATTAGAATGCGAATGTTCTATGAAGCATTACGATTTAAGAGACGCCTAAATGTCTCTTAGGACGTAATGTATAATAATTATAAAAGCATTAAAAATGACCAATTTTACAACTTTCGAACGTCCCTTCGAAAATCCCGTTAAGAATGACAAGTGCTTCGGCTCGTAAACAATAATATAAATTTTCAATTTGCTTACCCTCTATTTCATATTGAATGATTTATTGCGTAAATGCAATATAAAATCTAATATAAACATTTTTATAAATATAATTTCCATTTGGGAGCTTTATTCTAGGAAACTGACATTTAATAGGTAGATTTAAATATGTCTTATTTTGGACTTCAATATTATTATTTAATAATTTAAATCACCACATCTCTTTACACAGACAGTTACTGCACACAGATTTGTCATTCTTTTTATGAATGGGACGCATGATAGCATATTTCCATTTAGTAGGCATAATTTCATTTTCCCATACATCTATAAGAAAACTATGGATTTTATTTAATAGCCCCTGACCACCATTTTTTGATAATTCTCATCAGGTGCCTTATTATTTTTCATCCTCTTTAATGCCATTTCTATCTCCCATAGCTCTGGTATTCTCTCTGTCTCCGTTAAATCAATATATGTATGAGGTTGGTCCATCTCTTCCCCATTATGTACTCTTGGGTTCGATTCATCCTGCAATAGTTCTCAAAATAATTTGCCCATCTTTTCAGAATTTCCTCCTTTCCACGAATTAGATTGTCTTCTTTAGCTCTACAAAGGGTTATTCTGGGTTGAAACCTACCCTTAATTTCTTTTAATTAAATATACATTTGTTTAATTTGTTCTGTATTTTTTAAGTTCTCAATTTCTTTCAATCTTGCTTTCTCCCATTCTCTCTTCATTCTTCTACAAATATTTCTTACCAATTTACGTTTTTTGAAGTAATCAGTTTCATTTGCTCTTTGTTTCATTCTTTGATCCAGCATCTTTAACCGTACTGTATTCCTATCCTACACACAAACTCTACAGTCCTGATAGCACCATTCCGTTCGAGTCTGTCCGAGTACTCCATGACTTCCTCTGCAGTAGTTGCAATCCTTGCTTTAATTCTACCCCATTTTTCATCAATACTCGACTAATTTTCATTTTCCTTCACACCATTCCACACTTTTTCTAGTTTCTTAACAAATAGTTGCCTTGTTTTATCATTCTTCAATTTCTGAATCGCATATCTTGGTGATTCATTTGAAGATTTTAACCCTGTTTTAATTGATGCCTGTTCATATTTAATTCTTATTAAATAATCATCAGAATCGCCATCCGCTTCTCTAAAACTCTGGACATCAGCAATGTCCAAACTATGTCTATTGTTAATCAAGACATGATCAATTTGGCTTTCCGTTACATCATTAGCAGATCTCCATGTCACATTATGTATATTTTTATAAAGGAAAAATGTTGAACTGATAGGCATTCCCTAACTATAGGCAAATTCATCAATATGTTTCGAAATGCATAATCGGTCAATTCTGTTCTCAAAAGACCAATTAACCGCAGTATCCTGAATGTGATAGCTGTGGCCTCAAAGTTATGTTCACAACTCTCGAGACTTGCGTTTTGGGACTCAATTTGAATCCTAACTAGAGCTTTTGTGGCGTTCGCTGGTAACCATCTAAAAGTTATGAAGGGCGAGATTTTTAATATCGATAATTGAAGGCTTTAAACCAATAAACAGATAAATTAAAACAAACGATTCCACGTGAATATATGATAATCCCATATTTATAAACAATGTAAAATTTCTGATTTATTTAATACTCATACATAATAACTTTGAACGGAATTTTTAGAATAACTATTTTAAAAAGTTTATTTTTACTTATTTAAAAACTCTTAAAACTATTGAGACAACCATGAAATAATTATAAAATAAAAATATTTTTCTGTAATTAATCCTAGATATAAAAATAAGAATATAATTCAAGCAATTTTTCAATGTACCATTTAATTTTTTTATACATGCTAAATTATTTATTAAAATAAACTTTTTATTTTTTTGTTCTTGAATCTCCTCAGTTTCATACAAAATTATACTGAAAAAGTAATATATGAGGTTAATAGTGTGTATTTTTAGAATACAGAAATATATCATTACCATAATGAAATCTTTGAACACCATTTAGTTTACCAATAAATTCCATTTATTCAGTCTGTGCTCTATTATTTTTTATGACATGTTTATTCGGCCAATGAAATAAAAATACTATAACGAAAAGAAACACTCTTTTTTATCTTAGTTATTTGGAAACCTTCATGAAATGCATTGGTATATAAGCAATATAGCCTACTAAATTAAAAAAAAAAATTATAAATTTTTTTTAAAAACTAAATTTGTTGGATGTTGGTCAAATGATAGGGAGCTGCTATTTAGTACAACAATCTGCAGGTCTGAATCAATCCATGCCTGAAGAGACGTTTAGATTTGGCTTTATGGTGTAGGTCCCTATCTAATTAGTCTTCGTGTAGTATAAAACAGACCCTAGTGTCCAAAACTGAACCTTGAAAAAAAAAAAAAAAAAAAAAAAGCGAAGAACCATTATTAAATTCCATTTGTACATTGACATAGAAATTACTTTTCTGATTAAGAATACTAATAGTTATGCATTCTAGGACTTGTATAATTTTATCAATTTATAGAAATCATTATTATTTTATACCTATATAGAAACCAGGGCCCGACTTACAGAAATGGGGGCCCAGGGCAAACCCATTCATCCGGGGGTTCCCCTCACTCTGCTGTAGACAGGTGGTGGCTAGGGGGTGATTGTTATATCTAGTGATGCTTAAACTATGGCCCGCAGTGCCATTAGAGTTGACTCACCAATGTAATTTGTAAAATAAGATTAGTTTAAAATAAAATAAAAAATTATGAAATAAGTAAAATTATAAAAAAAAGTTACAAAAAAATCCTGGAAGGTAAAGCGTATATTAGAATTTTGTAAGTCCTTACCCGAAGAATTTTCCTGTCTAAAACAGAATGTAGCTGAGTGTTCTACATTTTTTGCCAGTACTTTGATCTCTAATGATACTGAATAAGTCAAAAACTAAAAGAAGAAATTGTCGATAATTTAAAGGAAAATTTATACATACGCATCATATTTTTAACTTGAAATGGCAGTTAATTTGGGGCTCCCTTTTGACTGGGGCCCGGGCACTTGCCCCGTTTGTCCTGTCGGAAATCAGACCTTGATAGAAACAATAAAAAAACATATTAAGGTTTATTATTTAACATAGAAATTACACTATAAAATATTCTTGTATTTACACAAGAGAAATAATTTGTTCTAACTTTAATCTTTAATTTTAAATAAACAACTACACTCACGTTCAAAATTAAGAGAATTGACATATTTTGTCGAATCTCATGTAAAAAACTGAATGAAATGTAAAACCAATGTTTTCGAGACAAAGGTACAAATCTTGTACACAAGTGTGTAGGGTAGGTAGAGTCAGTACAGGAACAGACTTTATAAGCATGCATTTCGTTCGCTATCATAGTTCGCCGAATTTCTTGTTGTTTTTTTTTCAGCAATCGATTAAATTCCACTTCTAATAGTAAAAATTAGTAACCACCAACGTTTAGATGAAGATTAGATGGCGAATTGTATTTAACTCTAGAAGCAGGCCAGTCTCTATTCAAGATTTGTAGAGAGTTTAATTTAACCCTCAGAGTCATGTGCAACATATGGAAACAGTTCCAAGAAACCAGATTCATCGAGAGAAAGTGGGGCAAGGTCATCCAAGAGCCACTTGGGCCAGAGAAGATCACCACTTATCTATTACAGCGAAGTGTAACAAGGCTGCTACAGTTTCTCAGCTCTCTTGTGACTTATATACGGCCACAGAAACCTTGGTTTCAAGGATGACAGCTTTCACAAGACTTCGCAAGAGAGGATTGTATGCAAGAAGAGCTGCTATTTGCATCCCGCTCAATTTTACGAACAGGAGATTCCGTCTAGAATGGTTCCAAGAGCAAAGTGATTGGAATATAGATCAATGGGTGGCTGTTTTCTTTACTGATAAGTCCCGGTTCAGCCTATTAAACCATATTTTCCATCCATTTGTGTATTATTATTTTCTTTGGATTCAATTTCACAGCATCTTAAAAACCAATACAGTAGAACTTCCATAAGTTGACCACCTAAGGGACTGTAACTAAGTGGTCAACATACGGAGGTGGTCAACTTAGGGAATTTTTTAAAAATATTTACTATAGTACAATATTATGCGCTTTACATCGTCTTCCTTCAGAGTTGGGTAGTTTTGAGTTTCATCGTCACTTGGATCATCATCCTCTTCACTGTCTTTTTATCGTACCTTAGAGTCCTCGTTGTGCTTAGTCTCAGAGAGTATCTCACTGAAGATTGCCTCTGGGTCTGGTTCAACAGATGTTACTAACTCATCGTCCATGGTAACATAATCTTCAAAATTAACCCCATCAAAAACTGGCAAGGGAGATAGAGGAAGCTCATCCTCTTGCACCGATGTTGTAGCTGTAATAAATCCAGCTTTCTTGTAGCAGTTCTTAATCGTGGCTTGCGTAACTCTATTCCAAGCAGAATTAATCCAATGAACAGCATTCAAAGCATTTACTGACACAGCTGTTGATGATGCCAACGCAGAAAGACCACAGGTTTGTACTTTCATGATCACCCATTCCAGAAGTTGAGCTCTGTGGTGTACTTTGAAGGACTGAATAATGTCTTGATCTAAAGGTTGGGTTTTCGAAGTTGTGTTTAGAGGCAAAGATTTTAGCTTCACATTTGTGAGATTATTTACTTTGGGGTGACTGGGGCAGTTATCCACGGTAACTAGAATAGACCACTTCTTTTTCCTCATTTCTCTGCGTCAATTCCTCTAACCCACTCTTCGAATAAAGCACTGGTCATCCAAGCGGATTATTAGCTCTCCAAAAAATAGGAAGGTCATCATATTTTACATTTTTATATGCACGGGGTTTTGTGATTTTGCCGATCACCATAGGCTTCAATTTTTCTCCAGTCATACTAGCACATAGAAGAACAGTAAAACGCTGTTTTGAAAGTTTTCCTCTTTTGCAAGAGTCACCCTTCATCACTAGACTTTTATCAGGCATGGCTTTAAAGAAGAGACCGCATTCATCAGCATTAAAGATATCCTCATCTTTAAAACCTTTAGCAAACTCTGGGAATTTTTCAATAAACTTCTCCACCACTTCAGCTGAAACATCATTCGATTCCCTACTTAACTTTTTGATAAAACTTTTTGAGAAATCTCGTATCGTAGTTTGAATTTTTCAAGCCAACCTGCTGCCCCTTGGAAATCCTCAATTTTGAATTCTTTTGCAATTTTTTTTTTTTTTGCTACTTCCTGAAGCATAGATACTAATATTCTTGCATTAATTGATCTTATCTCTGTAAACCAACGAAATGTAGCTTCATTCACATGTGAATGAAGCTACATTTCGCAGCGTCGAGACACGTTTTTCCCCTTTTTCTTTGAAATTCCCCGTTTTTGGAAGAATATCTTTCCAGATATTCTTCCTTGCGCTTTAAAATGTTGCTCACAGTTGTCTTACTCACACCAAATTTTTCGGCTGCTGCTTTCCAGAAAATTAAGAAGATCCTCTTTCTCCTTTAATTTAAGTTCTTTAGAGCTTTTCTTTGCGCCATTTTTAATAAAAATTCGCAAATAAGCGACTGGTACTGCCACGACGCGATGTCTAGAAAATAAGAACAGAACGTGTTTCACATGTGAGCGATACACGTTGTTTTCCAATTCTGCGTAGTTCGTTCATTGCTACACCGCTACACACATACCCCACTCTCCTGACCTTTTTCGACAGATTTCAGCAATTACAGCCAATCCGAGAAATGAAAGTATGCAAAGGGTTAGAATATTATTTCTCCTTAACAAAACGCTGTATAATATGGTATTTCTCTCCCATAGTACCATACTGGAAGTGAACAATGAATGGGGCACCAAAGAGGGGGAGGTGGATCGCGAGTGTTGCTCAGATAATCCGATTGACTGATAAAGAAGTTCCTGGAAACCAGGTGGAAAACAGCAGGAGGGAAAATCTAATCCAAGAAAACATCAGTGGTCAAGTTACAGAGAGTAAAACTTACTAAAAATTGGTCAACATAAAACTTACGGAGGTGGTCAACATAGAGAGGTAAATCGCCATTGAAAATGCGTTATGACCATTCAAACTAATAAATTTCGGTCAACATAGATAAGTGGTCAACTTTGGAGGTTTTACTGTAAGTAGTTTGAAAAGTATACATTATAAAATGTTTTAATACAGTTTTCAAGTATGAGGGTGATTAGATGAGCCCGTATGTGCTAAAATTAACCGCTGAGCTCTAAAGAAAGGTTTCTCACTATACATAGAAATGCGAGATTTAGCTTTTATGAAGGTGGAGAAAGACAATAAGAACTCGTGTAGCCTTGTGGCCGCACTTTCCTCACCTATGATCCTGAAATGAATACATGTTCTCCCATAGCAAATAAGAAATTGAGACAAAAAAAGTCTATAGCGCATGTTTAATTTTGGTGAAATAACGTTTGAGTATCATTTACCTATCTTCGCAGTTCAAAACCCCTTACTTCTTTCTGAATCCTTAGCGTCCTGAAATATTTATCGTTAAGCAGATTATTTTATAGAATGAAATCCTTGGAAGTTTGCCGATGTTCAGCAGTGATCTTCAGAGAGAACGGTAAAACAGTAATTGAATTCTAAATTGCAGATGACCTTTTTAAAAGTGATATTGTCTAGATCGGAGAAACAGTAACAGCGATGAAGCTGGCTGAATGCATAGACTAAACACATGCTTACCTATGCTTAGTCTATGGCTGAATGCTTCCCTTACTTTTTGTATTCAGATTTACTTAAACTGTAAACCGTCAGCAACAACTAACAACAAAAACACTGAAAATGGCGGGAAATGAAGGTAATAAAATCTTATTTATTTTTTATATTTCACCATTATTTTGTCTCTCAATCTATTTTTTTAAAAATATGCTATTATTCAGAGAAATAACCATGATGAAAATTATTTAGCATTAATCTTTACATGTGGTTGAGTTCTCGAGCAGATCGTTTTACTGTATTCAGTTAAAGGGACCATTAAATTAAATGTCCGTTTTGTTTGTTTACAACTTTTATTTTCAGTTTTATATTTTATATAAATGATGCTATTTCTTGAAATTTGCTAATTAGTCAACAGTTAGTTCTCATTATTTGATTTATTTTGTCATATTTTTAAAGTGTCTTAAATGTTTGATTAAATAAATTGAATCTATCATACTATTTCTTGTAAGACAGATATATCTTTACATTTTTTAAATTAAAACTTCTAATAAACTTTTTAACTTCCAGTGCAACAAAATTTAATGACTATTGTTTATTTTTGAAAAATTTACCTTCCTTTTTTTTACGTAGGTGAAAGTGAAAACAAGACATTAACTGCATCACAGTTACAACGTATGCAGAGAAACAGAGAGCGAGCTTTACAGTTAAAAAAAGCACGCATTGCTAATTTGTCGGATGCTGAAAAGTAAGATTAATTCTTTTTAATTATTAGGATGTTTTATCTTTAAATTGAGAAGTTTTGCGCTAATAATTGTTTAATGCAATGTTGAAAATTCTTGCTATTTAGTTTAAAAATCTTAAAAGAGTTAAAATTGTATTATGTTTCTGCAATTTTGTATTAATAACCATTAACTACTATACATTGCTTTGTGAGCTAAAACTATATTTATTTATTTCAATTAATTTTTAACTATCTTTCAACTTGGTTAAAGATTTTGATAACACGCTACAGGAAAATACAGAGAAAGGCATATATCACTTAGGATTTAAAGGGGTGAAATCTATGAGACTGCATGACAGGCAGTTAAAGGTTAATGAAATTTTTTTTATTATAATATTATAGGATTTGCTTTTAAATGAAATCTTCTGATTATATTTCTATACATTTTAAAAAATATATGGTTTAAAATTTATGTTCTTGAAGTCGACTATTGTTACCTAGAATATTATTTAATGCCATTTCTAAAGTAAAATTGTTACATTGTTACAATTGCGATCTATATTTATATTGCTAAAATAACATTGCATGTGGTACATTTTATTTTGCAGTTTTTATTTTGCGTAGTTAATTTTGATTTGAATAATTAACAATAATAGTAATAAATTGATTTTAGCTATTTTTCTTTTTTTTTTTAATAAAATACCTTTTCCTACATTTTTAGGGCTGTTACCAAGAAGGCTGTTAATGCAATATCTCGACCTCGAGATACTGGTGCAGGGTTTTTTGCTGAAGATGATGATCCAGATGGTAGCTTAGAGTCAAGGCCAGTAGTTTCTCAGCCGGCTCCTTTATTTGCTGGAGATAGACCAATTTGTCTTGAATGTAATGAAGAATTCAGCCATTCTTTTCTTCAGAAGCATTTTGACTTTCATGTTTGTGACAGTTGCAGGTATGCTAATATAAAAATCTTTTTTTCAATTAAATATTTAATATAACTTTTAATGATATGTTAATAAGTTGCAGAAACAGATTAAAGAAATAAAAAGGAAGTATTGTTTTTATAGCTATATGTTTCAGGGTGATTTCATAGTATTGTGCACATTACAGACCATTTAAACATTACATGCCATTTAAACATTTCGTTTAACCATAACTAAACAAAGAATATAACTTGAATATGTTTTCCTTTGAGAAATCCATATATTTTGTTAAAAGCAGAGCATATTTAAACATTAAACTTAATTCAAACTCATTTAATTAAAAAAAGTATTCAGTGTTGCAGACTCAGAAAAACTTTTTTTCAATATGGCTTGATATATATATATATATATATATATATATATACTCAAAATTTTACAACTAAATTAAAATTTTTTTTATTATTCTAAGATTTTATTGTTTGTCTGTTTTAAGGATTGTGTAGAATTTTTAAGAAATTAAAATGATTTAGTAGAAAATTACTTATTTAAAAATAATCTTCATGTTACAGACATGACCAAAAAAAATCTCTCGTTTGTTTTTGCTTATAACTTTTTAGTTTCCAACATAGCATTAATGCATTTTATTTTATTAATAAATAGCATAAGTATTTAATTAGTTGTGATTGCTAACTCATTTTATTATACATTTTTAATTTTAAATTTCATTTTTAGTGTTTGATTTTGCTATCCCCACCTTATAAATGCATTTAATTTTTTATTTTATGAAATTTAAAACCTCTTTCTCACTGTTTTGCTAAAATCAGTTTCATATTCGTAAATTACATTTAAATAACCTTTAATTTGATTTCTAATACTATATAATTCTATGAATTGGATGTGTAATATGATACAATTTTTGGGAAGAACATCAGACTACAAATACTGTAAAATCACCTTCTATTTTTCTGCATTGATCTAAAAGCTAAAATGAAATGTGCAAAAATTATTTAAATTAGTAATTGATTTTCCTATTGTCAGTTTTATATAAATTTTACTTAATATATATTCACTAATAAGCAAGGTCGTAACTAGGTCCTTTATCGTCTGTGGCAAAAAGCTGATATGTGCCCCTACCACCCAATACAGTGAGAAAATATATAAAATTTTTTCTGTATGAAATATTTAGAATGAACTCAAAATATTTTGTTAATTTTTAAAAGGTTCCTAGTATATTAATTTTTAATTTTTTCTTCTATATTTATTTTATTAATACTTAAACATTTTTCCGAACACTCTAGGAGTATTATTTTGCTGATAAACTGAATAGTTTATTTGAGGGGAATATTTTTTATTTTGTACATTTAATTTTCATAAAAAATTGATGATTTTCTAAATTTAAATTTAGTTTTAATAACTTTAATTATTTCAAAATTTAAAACGAGTACTGAACTTATATAAAGGCATATTAAGAGTATTTGGTAAATATTTTATAAGAATCTATAACACATTTAATCTCTAGGAGCATTTGAAAAAATAAGAAAATTCATAAAACGGTAATTTTTAAACTTATTGGATTTTAAAAATAAAATCTGATTCTATAATAAAAAAATATTTTTCAACTTTTCCTTATTTCTACTTGGGGCAAATTGTCTTCTTTCAGACCCCATTTTCCTCACAGTGCAGCACCCCTATAACTGATGTGCCCATGGCAAATGCCACCATTTCCATGCCCTAGTTACAGCCCTGCTAATAAGTACTTTATATTAAGTACTTATTAGTAGTTTATGTCTAAGGAGATTGATCTAGTAACTTACATGAATTATGATGTGTGCTTTATGTAATGTTACTAAAGTTTTTACTATTTGGATTTCGCAAGAGATCTTTGGTCAGTAGTGTTAGAGCTTTTCAGTATAGGGTTTCTGCAAGGTTAAAACCACTATTTATTATATCTTCGTTTTGAGTCAAATAATGGAGTAGAATATTGCCATGAGTTTAAAAGTAACATGCATTATTTATGTTATGATATTAGTTTTTTTTTAAATCTCTATTGTCCTAAAAGTGTTTTCATTGTTTTGTAATTGTTAAAATGTATAAATATATATTTCTGAAATATTTTTTAATAAAATTAAAAAGCTATTTATGTTTTTGTCAATTGTACCAAATTACTTTAAAGCAAAGCTCCACAAAGCTTGCTAAATTAGTGAATTTGATTGTGTTTTGTATTATGTTGGTTTTTCAGTTATTACTATATTGCAACACAAAGATTAAAATGATATTGAGTCGCATGTTTTTGTATATTACTCTCTTGTTCCTCCTCTCCTTACTATTTTGAAAATGGAGTGAGGTAGAGTGACATCCTCTCTTGCTTTTAATCAGATTCATTTAGAAGAAAAATATGATAAAATTCTGATCGAGAGATCTTTTAGACATCATTTGTCAATGCCATAATTTATCTGAGAAAAGTTTTTAATGCTGTTTTGAAAAAAAGAAAGTTAAAGGGCTTTATAATTAAGGAAGAAAGTAGTTAAAATGCAAAGTAATGTAAAATTCTAACAATAATTCTATTTGCTTCAAGGATGGCCATTATAGATGTTTAATAGTATCTATTTTTACTTGGATTTGACTTAACTGAAAAAATTCTTCATGTATTTAAAGTTTATAACTGTTATATAAATAAAGCATTTAATTTAAAAACTAATGATTTAAAGGTTAATTTTAATTTTACATTTAGGTTTGCTAAATATTGTTTTTCATTTACAAGGTGAGACTGTCATATCTGCTTTTAGAAATAGTAGTAGCAAATTAAGAACATAAAATTAAGAACTTTTTGTACTTTGGGGAAAGCATAGACGTAAAGTCCAATGTGTTTATATAAATAGTGGAAAATATATATATATATATATATATATATATATAAATAATAGCTGTGTGATATTTACAATTTTTGTTACTAACTTGATTTTACAAATTTGTCAAATTTGTTTCTGTTGTTTTAATGATAAATATGTGTGTGTGTATAATTTTTGTTTAAAAATTTTCAGGGATAATGATGGAGAACATTGTCTTATAAGCAGAACAGATGCAAAAAAGGAATATTTATTAAAAGATTGTGATTTTGACAAACGAGAACCACCTTTAAAGTTTATTTTAAAGAAAAATCCCCATAATCTTCATGGCAATATGAAATTATACTTGAGGTTACAGGTACTTGTCTTTGTTAATTTGATATTTTGTAAGGAAAATTTTAATATTTTTGTCTGTTCTATAACTATGTCAAGTACCTCAATTTAAGTAGCACTTTTGTCACAGAAATATTATTATATCTGTAACTGGTATTGTTTAGCAATAGGAAAGCTAAAATGAAATATTTTATATCCAAATAAAATGTACCATTAAATTGTTGTTACTTAGGAGGCTGTAATCATAAATATCCCATAAATAATAGTCTGTAGCATAGCTGCAACAATTTTTTGCCATTACCAATGCATATTTATGCTTCTTGCAGCAGTATGTTGTTTTCTCCTGACTTTGATGAAAAAATGCTCTTTGTTTTATATGTGACCAGGCCAGTGGTTATCAACTTTCCTAATTCTATATGCCTCAATAATTCAGTTCCTCAATTCTAGTCACCTAACCATAAAACTATTTTCATTGTTATTTCATAACTGAAGTTTTGATACTATTATGAATTGTAATGTAAATATTTAATGTGTTTTTATTACTATGATTAAAGCATAATGATTAATCACAAAAACAACATCTGTGCATTGGAAGTGAGGGGCACCATTTCCATTAAAAAAAATATTCTTTCCATATTCATGTATAATTTGTTCTTTGTTTTCTAATAAAAACATTACCTTTATTTTCTAAAATAAAAAATGTAGTGAATTGGAGGAAAAAAGAAACATATGACTTTGAGGTTTAGACCCCCATTTAGATACAAAAATTTTTATTCCTACTATTTTTATATGTATATAGGGGCACAGTTTCCTCTGCTATCTCAAAGACTTTAATAAGTCATCTCACTGAAAATGGTCCAACTGAAACATATCTATAAAAAATTTTATGCTGTCCTGTAAAATTTGTGACATAGAGCCCTTTACTTTAAATGTACAAATATGTATATTTTGTGAAGTATTTATTTCTAATTAAAATTAAATGAAATTTTGTCTTGAAGCATGGTGAAACACTGGTAACAGTGTTAATTATTGCATTTTGCAACAGTACATGGAAGATAATAATTTATGGAGTGTAATTTTGCCTTCAATATTGCTACTTCATCATAGCAGCTTGTTTTTGCATGGTAGCTACTCTCTACACATCTGTGACTGGTCTGCATAAGTATATTATGGCAGCAATCCTTTCACATACCCCTGTATTTCTGTGTGTTGTATACAACAGGGTTAAATATATCATCAAATTGTGTACTTAAATGTGGATATATCTGCAGATGTGCAGATTTACTTAGAGATGTATAGAAGAGTGATTGGTTAGTTCCAAAGATCATTGGAAATGTGTGTTTTCTAGTGGTCTTGAAAGGTCATTTGATCTTGGATGGGGTTGTGAACAGGTTGAGAGCTGCTGAACTGGGCTAATATTAAACTAGATCAGAGTTTAGTATGTCATTGCAAAATTTTTGTTTAGTTTTCATTCTGTATAGGTGCTCTGAATCATATTTTAAAATCTTTTTCCAATTAAAGGTTAGAGGGATATATTATTTGCACTACTAGATTCTATGGGAAATTCATTATCTTGACTTTGCCTGGAATATTTTAGTTGCTAAAATGATGTATTAAAGTATAATTTAATATCTTATCATACTCAAAATGTTAATTGAAGTTAATCTTACTAAAATAGATTTGTTATTTCATAATTTATGGTTTATTTATTTCCTAATTGTTAAAACATTCTTTTACAGCAATTATGTAAATATTTCATCTTTTATTTGACTGTAGTATGTAAAAGATTCTCTGTTTCATGAGCATTCTTATTCTCTTATTATATGATTTTTTTTAAAAAGGCTACTTATTAAATTTATTAATTATCTGTATGTACATTAGTCATTTTTAATTTTCATGGTTACTTTACTTCAGATTGTTACAAAATAGATGTATTTACTTAGGCCTTTTTTAGCATATTGTTTCTCTTATTAATATTATTATACCATATTAGTAGCCCATAGCACTCCTAAACCAAACCAAACCAAACCTCTTATTAATTTATTTATATATATGCGTGTGTGTGTGCATACATACAGAGAGAGTCAACCCTTGATATCTCTAAGTCATCATGACCTATAACAATATTCGTGACATTGAAAAACTGCACATATTTTATTTCAAGGTATTTGATCTTTATAGCAAAAATATGCTTTATAAATAATATATAACAGAGTACTTTTGCATGCATTCATTCTGTTTGTATGAAATTTTTTATTTTTATACATTATTTATAGTAATAATTTTATATTTCAATGTATTTCTTTGGATTTCAGCTCAACAATAAGTAATGATATTGAATAACTAATGCTAGCATTTGCTAGAACATTTAACATAAATATTTTTTATTTCTTTATCTGTGCCTCTTGGAACTGTTATTTCTATGATAATGTTATTTATTTCAGAATTCTTTGTACCCAATAAGTTTTGAATCTAAATCCATGAAGGCAGAAAATTAACTTGATTCTTCTTCAATTAAATTGCACAGCATTAGTTGTTCAAACATTCATCAAATAGTCAGCACAAGATATTTTTAAAAAAATCAATCTGCATTTTACAAATTAATTATAAGTTGTTCTTAACTCCTTGGGGACGACTCCGGCCCATACCGGCCGAAGCACTTAAAGACGGGCTTGGCCGGAATTTGCCTGAAGGATTAAAAATAGAGGTGATAGGTATATCTAGCAGGGTCCTCTTTTCACCTACTCCATCTTTATGACCAGTGGACAGTTTGATTGATTACTGCTTATAGCAAAGCTTGATCACATTTTGGGGTGTTTTCCATAGCAATGAATTTTAATTTTCTTTTTATTCTCTAAGATAATTCTAAGCTTTTATTATGCTGATATATATATTTTGAAGTTTAGTTTAAATATATTTTATATATACATAAGCTAGTTAAAAATTATAGATTTATAGTTAAACAACTTTGTTTTTATTATTGATTCAATTCATAATTTTTTCTTTAAATGAATTTTATTGATAACATGGTGAAAATAAAAGGCAATAAACTGAATTAATCATAATTAGAACGTGACAGAGGAAATGAATTATACACTATGATTTACTTTCTTTTGTTCATAGAATACTCTCAATTTTATAATGATTATTTTTTCTGGAGTTTCTTTGTTTTAGAGCTAATAATTCATTCATTCCCTACTTCATTCATGGCTCCGGAGTCCATTTTATGGGAAGAAGGGGGAAGGGTCATTTTCCGGGAAGAAGGGAGAGGGGTGGGGAGAATGGGATAGTCCATTTTACATTTTCACCTGATGAAAACTTTAGAACTTAAGGTTAGTAAAATCATCTGCTCTTGTTGTCCTTAAAGAGTTAATGAAAAGGTTATTTTACCACACACTGAAATCAATCACATATCTTTCAATTTCAAATGAAAGTCATTTACTCATCATTCTTTTCATTTATTCATTCATACTATTTTTTTTTAAATTACAAATGCTCCGAGAATGATCCAGATATGTGAAGTGAACTTCAAAATAGTGAGAAAGCTTTTCCTTTGAATTACATTGATGTAAATTTCAGACTTCATAAAAACTGTGAGATTAGTGGAAATTTGATTTAAATTAAATCAAATTATTGATAGTTGACTTATATATGCATTTTTATGTGATTTTAAGCAATTACAGTTGAATATTTATTAGTTTGATTTTTTCCTTATTAGATTGTATTTTAAGTTTGGTTCAAAAAATGTCAAGAGTGATGTTTAACATGCAAAGTTTTGTATCCTTTTTGAGCCTTTTTTCCTTTTAAAGCATAAAATTAAAATTTTTATAGGTTAGGTATTAATATTACTATTAATGTTTAAGTAGGTTGAAAAACGATCACTTGAAATATTTGGAAATGAAGACACTATTGAAGAAATGAAAGAACAAAGGGAAGAAAATCAGTTGAAGAGGAAAAAAAAGGCTTTTGATAAAAAAGTTAAAGGTATTAATTCTATTTTGTATCATATTTTTTTTTATATTTTAAAACTGATTTCCGAAATTATTTTTACAAACTTAAATATTTTATGTTTTATTTTATACATTCCCTTTTTATAGACTAATTGCTTATTAATCCTAGAACACTATCTTTATCCTTGATAAAACTTTTTAAACATTTATATTAAAGCAAGAAATGGCAAGTAAGAGTGCTTTGATTTAGTAAAAAAAAATTTTTATTTGCATTGTCATTTTTAACTTTTGGCATTTATTATTTTAATTACATCATGTCTCCATGATGTGATGTAATGATAGATTTCTAGAAGTAAGATAAATTTCTATCAATAGCTGTTCATTGTAATTCATTGTAACAGGTTGCTATTTACTAGAAAGTTAATTTCAGCTGTTGTTAGAACTTTTGTATTGAAGATAATTATAAAATGAAGGCATTATGCCAAGAAAAAAGGGTATATGCTTCATTGTTTTTGTATCAACGATCAGCTTGATTTAATTAGCGATAAAAATCACTTTAAAACTGAAGTTACCTGCAATAATCTTATAATTCCTTCAGTGATGAGTTGGGGTTTAGTTTAAAATCTGTTACTAAATGTATTTATTTCTTCAGAATACCAGAGATGAAAATTATTTCTAATGTTTTCACATCAGGGTTGATTGATTTTGGTTGAGGTGAACATTTATTTAATTGGGATGAGGAAACCTGTTAATAACTCACACTCAGTTTGTAAAATTAAACTGGGAAACAGTTACCCTCATTTCTTTTATATGTTGATTTCCATGTGATTATCTGATTTTATGGCAGCAACTGTTGTAAACCCAGATTTATAGTAATAGGAGTTAGGAAGTGGAGTTTCACTTTCCTTGGCACTGAAGATTCAATATTATTTTTTTTCGGATACTAATTCTACACTTTTAAATTTTGTTTATAATGAATTGTCACAAAACAATTCAAACAGATTTTTTCATCTGGAGGAGTAAATCGATGTGGCATTAAGTGGATCTTAACTAGTACAAATTTATTTCTCTTGTCGTTATGAAAGTTTTTTCAAATGAAAGTATAAGTTGTGATAAGTGTTCTCAAGTATTGATTTCATGTAAGGGAAATCTGTTTTATTGTACATAAAAAATTGCTGCAACAAGAGGAAATATTTCCTACCTCCATTTTATTTCAGTATTTTTCATATATTTAGTTTTTCATATCTATTAAGAGTAATTATTCTTATAATTTTTATAAAAATTATATAGTATCTTTTAGCATCCCTGTTAAAAAATTGACACTCCTCAGCAAGATTCCCATCTTATTTACCATAATACCTGGGACTGAGATTTTTTGGTGCCCATGAAGCTGTTTTTCAAAATTTTGAGCTTCTCAAACATTTGTATCTTGTCAAAAAACAAATTTTATTTCATCTTTATGAAAGGAATGGCTGTATCCTCACCCTAATACTCCCTAACTTGTGACATTTTTCTGTTGTTATTTTACATACTACAGTCACCTCTCCTCTTAAAAAGGAGAGAGAGAGAGAGAGAGAGAGAGAAAAGATCATGTCCTTTTGCATTGTATGCTTACAACCAGACAGAATTAGTTACCTAATTTGTACCATATAAAGATTAAAATTAAAAAATTCAACAGTTAAGTAATCAAATCCATTATACTCATTACATCTTTCCATGTATGCAATTTAAAAATATTCATTTAGAAGTGTGTGGAGGGAGATACAGGAGGCTGGAAAAAAATTGGTACCAGACATCGTTTTTGTTAGTGTTAATATTGTGCCTCAGACTTTACATTAGCAGACATTGTTTCTGTTAATGTTAATATTGTTCCTCAGGGCTGAGGCACACATATTTAGGACCATTGGTCCAAAGCCACAAATCTCAAACTGGATGCTATAAGAAAAGTCTGCTAAACATTGAGAAATTATAAAGAAAGCATGAAGATACTGAAAAGTTAAAATTAAGTTGTCTCTCCTTGCCACTGTGTCGCTGTCAAAATGTGCTAAGAATTGTTGTATTTATCTCAATCTGTGATCACTCTGCTGTAATCCTAATGGATATTACTGTAAAAAAGTTTGAGAACCACTGGTGTAAAAGAATCATCAGTAAAAATTAGTCGTTAATATTCACTAATAAATTTTAGTTTTATGGGTTTTAAAAGTAATTTTGTTATCTGTATTTTACAGTTTATATGAGGATATAATCTTGTATTAATATTTTTTTTTTAGCACTGAGAATGGAAGTTCGTAGTAGTCTGTACCGGAAGAATGATAACTCACATGTTCATACATATGGTGAAGAGGCTTATAATGAAGAAAATGATACTTATGTTAAAACATGTACTACATGTGGTCATGAAATTGAGTTTGAGAAAATGTAACCTGGAGTTCTTTGTGAGCTACTGATGGTACAATTGTACAAAATGTATCTTTCTATATAATGGTACAAAATTTTGTATTTTAAGTTGTGATAGCTTATATTTAATATAAGCATTTCAATCAAGCTCCTCATGGATTTATACTGTAAATATATTTAGATTTTTGATAATTTTTAATTTTACCTATGTTTATTTTATAGCATTTTATTTGAAATGAAAGTAATCAAGGTATTAAATACTTTAACCAAAAAAACTTTATATCGTATGAATTTATATTTCAAACGATTACTAACATTTGCAATTTTTACATATAACAACATTCTAACATGAGATTTGTCAGCTGACTAAAAAACTAGAAATTTCAGGAGACTGAAAACTCAGAGAGATTTATATGCAAATTAGAAAATTTTTATTTTGTTTAGTTCATATCCACTGTGAATTATGTAGCAGTGCATCTGGCAAGCAGCTTTTGCTACACATTTTATTATTAGTAGAATGAAATTAGTTCACAAGCAATGAAAAATAGACATTTACTTCTCAAACTATAAATCTTATCAGCTCATCGGAATCCAATCTACTGTGTGATGAAATCTTCAATTCTGTCACACTAACAATCATATAGGTAAAGTAGAACTTTTCAGCAAGACTAGTTGTGTAGCCAAGAATTGCTTAGGCTGTCTTGAATAATACATCATTATCTCTTAATCGGAGATGGTCATGTGGTAGCTGCTGAATTATATAATAAATACTTTGCTAATGTATGAAGTTTTAAATTTTTTAAGAGGGAAATTTAAGTGCTTCCAAATCTCGCATGCTGATAACAAACGACAGTTAAAAATGAGAAAAAAAATCATATAAATAAAGGAGGTAGCTGCTGAATTATATAATAAATACTTTGCCAATGTATGAAGTTTTAAATTTTTTAAGAGGGAAATTTAAATGCTTCCAAATCTCACACGCTAATAACAAACTACATTTAAAAATGTGAAAAGAAATCATATAAAAAAAGCATTAAATAAAGATTATTACACAAAAAACATTTTTTTAAACTCCATTTTTGAATATTTTTTTTAATCTTTAGTCCAAACACTGATAATGTATCAATACATGGGAAAATTCATTCAATCTTTTCAAGAAATTACAAAGTTTATCAATTTTTTTAAAGATAACTTTGAATAATTTCCTTTATAAGAATTAAAGATTTGAAATTTTTTTAAATTGTCCATTCATTAAAAGTAAAGCTTACACTTTTCGATGATGTAAAACTTGACTAAGCATGATATAGATAAAGAGATGTAAGGCTGTTAAAAAGGTGCCGTCTGCAAAACGTGTTGAAATCAACTTATTTTAAAAGTTGCAATAAAGACAAAAAGTTATTTTGTTTCCTCTCAATATAACCCTTTCTAACTGAAAAATCATCAAAAGTAATATTGAGTATAGTATATTGGTTAACTGATTACTGGGCCAAGCCCTAATTATTATTTACATAAAACCACTTAAAAATAAGTTAAATTGGAGAGTCATGATTATATTTATACATGGTTTTATCATACAGCATTCTTTCCGAGATCTTGCTCCTCAGAATTCAAAGAAACCACGGCACATAGGTAAATTTTTCAGGTAAATTCAGTTGAGGGCCAACGTTGCATCATCTCAAGGGTAAAATAAATTCTACTGAGTTAATGGTTAACTCTTCAAGAGCTCAAGGGGTCTGGAAAAAAAAAAAAAAAAACAGAGCCAAAGGTTGAGTCTACAAAAATATGCACGTACTGTAAAATCACAACGAATCAGGATAGGATCGAGGTGGTTTAATGGTCAGCATGAGGCTAGAATTCCGGAGTGCCAGGCTCGATTCTTGCAGGTGCATTAAATTTCCCACTGAACACTCAGAGAACATGCAGAATAAATCTTTGGGTTTGGATGTCATCATGCTGGGAGGTTGTGAGATGGGAGAGCGTTATAGAAACAGGTGCAAAGGGGAAGATTTTAAAAATTAAGGAGATTCTTGAGCATAGCACGATAAACTCTTTATACCTATCAGGGTAGGTGGGCCTTTGCAGTTATCAAAATAAGTCTTGAATGCACCAAGTTAGTCTTTTCGTCTGATTCCAGTACTCTCCCGGACATTCAAGAACGTAATTTAGGGAGAGGGACGAACGACTAGTAAACCATTTCCTCGGTATTCATAACCTCTTTCCTTTGCACACTTGTTAGTGCAAGCACACTTATTCCAATATGAAAATGGCCCTCACATTGTCCAATATTAAAAATTTAGGGCTGAAAAAGTCTTGTCCACTGACATCTCAAGGTAATTCATTTCCTCATGTCATTTTTTTGCCCATTAGCAAAAACTTCAGAGGTTGCGAATCTTCAATTGCCACCTGTTCTCTTTTGGAACATTACAATTTTTTAGTTTTACTCGCATGAAAGGCTTTCAATGTTTGTTGAATCTTTTGATATTCCATTCAAATAACATTTTTAGTCGCTATTTTATTTTTCTCAAACTATGCAGCCCACGGTGATAATTAAACCAGAACCTACTCTCATAGCCAATTTTGAATGGTTTACTAACCTCCATGTCAAAAGCGAAATTTTAGGACACTGACTCCGTTAATGTTTCTGTCACATAAATTTAAAAATACAAAATGTAAAGCTTTCTCTTCCCAGATGTTAAAGAAGTGCAAATGGCTTTTTTTCCTTGAATAATAACAAATGAATTTATTGTAAGGTTTGCAGATGTTTGTAGAAACAAAACTTGATAACTGGGTGTTAAAATTGACAATTTCAACATGAATAGTTTTATGAGATACTAATCCCCACAAGATAATTTTTTGATAGTGAATGATAATGTGGTTCTTGCATACCTTCAATTTATTTATTAAAGTAAAGTAAAATCTCTGAATGAGGTATGAATATTTGTTTGGAAAATAATAAAGATTATATTAGTTTGTTACCTAAACACGGATGTTCGTTAATTATCTGAAATTGCATGATTGCCAATTGTTTGTTCTCTATGATTCAGTATTGGACAATTTTTTTGCAGTTCAGTTTGATAAATTAAAAATTATATACCTTATATGACTGACTTATTTGCCAAAGCTAATGAAACTAAATCGAAGTTACAAGGAGATTAATTAAGTTTAATCAAATCTAAAAGAATAATTGCGCTGTTTGTTACAAAAGTTTTCTATACCGTTGCAAAACTTTAAAAAGAGAAGTAGAAGAAATGCTGTCAGTTCTCTCTAATCTTCCAAAATTTTAAAATTCTGTTGATATCTTTGCTTATTGTTAACATTTAATGGCTCTTCATTCTCACCTTGGAGAAAGATTTGAAGACATTCTTTGCTTTGTGCTTAAATCTGTAAACTCACTTGAATCCATACACTGGTAGAGGACAACCTATTGAATTATCCATAAATTAGGAGCTGAAACCAATGTTAGAAATTGTATTAATTGCTGTCAAAAAAAAAGTGAGAGCATTTAAAATTGTTAAACAAAACATTCACCCGTCCAGTGAAATTTTGTCGGCCATTTTATTATGGGAGCATCATACAGGCAGCCAACATTACTCCTTAGGACAACACAAACAAAGTGCATCCTCGGAATTTAGATTCAAGGACCAAGGAGATCCCCAGGCTTTGCCTGCCACCTTTAGAGATATCGTTTACGAACTTAAAGGAGCACAAACTTATTTTATGTACCCCAGCTGCCGTTAATGAACACTGTGAATCTTTGGCTGGCTTAAACCTCGATCCCATAACCCTCCAATTATGAGATTGACCCCTTTGCTGACTAAGCTACCGCAGCAAAGGAGGTAGCTCAGTCTCCTATTAGTAGAACTCTTCCTATTTAGTAGATCATGGAAAGTTTAGTTATGTGCCTCTTTATTAAATATATATATGTAATCCAGAAAATCTAAAACGGTCGGTTGCATTTGTTTGTTGCCTCTATTCTTTTTTACTTGCACAGGCTACTGGGCAAGGAGGAGCCTATGCAGCTAGACTAATGAATATTGTTTCAGTTGGGCCACATTGAAGAGAAGCACAATTTTGAGAACAACTTAAATCTTGATTGAAGAGCTGCTAAAAAGACATCTTTGCCAATCAACGGCAGACAAGAGAATGATACGAAAAACACTTTGCTGGATCAGAAGTGTACCCCACAGTGAGACAGACAGAATTTTCTCAAGGGTCAAGAAACTTAGTCAGCAAATTTAACTGTTAGATCAGGGGGAAAATTGAGCCATTTGCTTTCGACTGCTGGGAAATGGGTTGAATGGACAGAAAATTTATATCTATTGCACAGAAAGCTTTGGGAAATGTGTTGGGGGAATTTTAAGTCTAGAACATGCCTTTGATCAAGTCATTTTGTGGCTGGGAATATAGATTTTAAGGAATTAGAATGGGAGAGAAAAGATTTTTAAAGAGATATTAAAGTGAAATAATTTTGATTTATTACATACATACACACACACACACACATATATATATATGTGTATGTGTGTGTGGATATAAAGATGAAATAAAATAACCACCTTCAATTAATGTTGGTCAACACTTCAGAATATTACTTAAAAACATTGTACAAAATATAAATAATCTCATATTAACCCATTAAGCTCATGCCTCATAGCACTAAAAAAAGAAAAAAAATGTTTTTATAACTTTAAACACAAGGTATAATTTAAATATATGTTACTTTAAATATCAAGATGTTTTATTTATATCTTATTTTTGTGCTACTGTTAAAAACACCAAACATAAAATTGTAATTTCGTTATTGTGTAGTTGTATAAAGTTAAAACTTTTGGTATTCAGGTAATTATATAAAAGTTAAAACATTTTATAGTAAACTTCCGGTATTTCGATTTAAATAAAAATTCCCATTTTTAACAATGCTCAATCCATTTTAGCTAGTTTAAGCGTTACATACAAGGAAATTTTAAATATCCATTTTTTAACCATCCTTGGATGTATTTTGAATAGTTTTGTCACTTTTTTATTTACGTAAATAGATAGTACTACAAATAACTCAATACGATTACCATAGGAAATTGAAACTTTATTTAAGACTGCTGTAACATCTAGTTTTGCACAACTTTTTATTTATCTCAATCTGACTCTATATAACGAACAATTTTAATATAACATATTAATGCTATTTCACAAAAATCGAAAACTTTTAACCTTAGAATGGTGAAATTTTGTATGTATGACATCTAGTTATGTACCTCCATTTCTAATTGTAATCCACAGCCTATATTAAAAAAAATAATAATAAATATAACGGATACTAGTGTTGCCGCTCTTCATTAATACATCATGAACTTTTTGATGGTTTCACATAATCAGTTGTAACAATGCTTTTTTAAAATGTTTTTTAAATGTATTCTTAAAAAAGAAAGAAAAAAATCTGTTCCTTGTTGTAATCAGAGAATAATCTTGAATTTTTATCACTTTATTATTTTTTTTTACTGAGAAAAGGAAGTATGGTAATCGTAAAAATTTCGGTTTGTAACAAAATATTTATGTACTGAAAAAAAAATCTCAATATACTAAAGGTTAATGCTCTTGGTCACCACGAGATGATAGTACCTCAGCTCTACACAAACAAAAGTTACTTTACGACTTAACGTTACTTTAAGAAATGAAACTTAATTTAAAACTTTAAAATAATGTGCAAATGATAATAGTGACTTCATAAAATTACAATTTTTTAAAATTGTGCTTAACTGAATGTGTGTATAAGACATTATATGGTGCTCATAGCATTTTTTTTTTTAGTTTGTTGGCTTAATAGGTTACAAAATATTTCTAATAGTAACAGAATGTGTGTTTAGGAATTTATATGGTGCTCATAGCATTTTTTGGTTTAACTTTCTGGTTTTGTAAGTTTGAAGTTAAACTTAACCAAAACTGGTTCTTATGTACCTCCATTTCTAATTGTAATCCACAGCCTATATTAAAAAAAATAATAATAAATATAACGGATACTAGTGTTGCCGCTCTTCATTAATACATCATGAACTTTTTGATGGTTTCACATAATCAGTTGTAACAATGCTTTTTTAAAATGTTTTTTAAATGTATTCTTAAAAAAGAAAGAAAAAAATCTGTTCCTTGTTGTAATCAGAGAATAATCTTGAATTTTTATCGCTTTATTATTTTTTTTTACTGAGAAAAGGAAGTATGGTAATCGTAAAAATTTCGGTTTGTAACAAAATATTTATGTACTGAAAAAAAAATCTCAATATACTAAAGGTTAATGCTCTTGGTCACCACGAGATGATAGTACCTCAGCTCTACACAAACAAAAGTTACTTTACGACTTAACGTTACTTTAAGAAATGAAACTTAATTTAAAACTTTAAAATAATGTGCAAATGATAATAGTGACTTCATAAAATTACAATTTTTTAAAATTGTGCTTAACTGAATGTGTGTATAAGACATTATATGGTGCTCATAGCATTTTTTTTTTTAGTTTGTTGGCTTAATAGGTTACAAAATATTTCTAATAGTAACAGAATGTGTGTTTAGGAATTTATATGGTGCTCATAGCATTTTTTGGTTTAACTTTCTGGTTTTGTAAGTTTGAAGTTAAACTTAACCAAAACTGGTTCTAAGAGTGCCATTACAGGAGATAAGTACTGATCAAAGAATATATAAAATATTTGTTAATGTTCATAACATTCTTATACATTTTCTATCCAAAAGTCCAGTATTAATAATAAAGAAAATCCTTAAATACATATATGTTTTCAGTGTATTACTGTAGTAATTCAAAATTCCTTTCCTTGATATCCTTAAAAAATTATAAAAATACTTTTAGTTTATTAGTACTTTTTATGGTCACGAGCTAGAAAACTTATTTGACAAATAAATAATCTTTTGCATACTGAAAAGGTTTAAAGTATAAAGTCAGCTGCCCTTTCCTAATAGCTAACAGTCATGCAGATTTTAATTAAATGAAGCATGGAGGGTGGGAGGTTTGTAGATATTTCAGTTACTTATTGAAGTTTATGAAGATTTTTCTTGCATTGAATGTAATAGAAAAGTCTAAAACTTTCTTCTTTTCCAGGCAACATTGGGTATAATCACCTAGTATATATTTATATATATATATATATATATATATATATATATATATATATGTATATATATATATATATATGTATATGTATATATGTGTATATATATATGTATATATGTATGTATATATATATATATATGTATATGTATATATATGTGTATATATATGTGTATATATATATGTGTGTATATATATGTGTATATATATGTATATATATGTATATATATGTATATATATGTATATATATATATATATATATATATATATATATATATATATATATACACATATATATATATATGTATATATACATATATATATATATATATATATATATATATATATCAGAGCCAATTTTAAACCCTCAGAAAATACTGTTTATAATATTGTATATTATTCACAATTTATTTTTAGTTTGATCACCTAAAATACTTTAGATGTACATTTTTCAAAATTAGTTTTTGTCGAATAGATTTATCTTATATTAATTTTTAAGCATTTTTAAAAACTTAATTCTGAAATATTGTAGGGCATTTATTGAACATGCCTTGTCTGGTTCATAATTATTAAAATAATCGAGTAATAGGGTAATAGGGTGTATGTCGTTATGAAGTAGGTCCGTATAAAAAGTTACTTTGGTCTTTAGAAAATCCTTAAAAAGTCCTTAATTTTTGTTCTAGAAAAAGAGTGGGGACCCTGTATGTGGCCTTCGTAAAAGCTATCTCTTGTAGTAATTAATACTTAATTATATAAATTACAACAGTTTGAAAATTAAGGGTACTTTCACATTACGATCGAGATACGTCACAGGCGTAATGGTGTTAGAAGTCTCCAGAGATGGGTATTAGGTACCATTAATTCCCTCTCGGGTGATTTCTGACCTCAGTATGACGCGGTAGTTGTCTGTAACATATCTGGACCACAATACGGAACATCCATAGAGGTTGTATTGTTGGCATGTCATTTTTTTTTATAAATTAATATTATCGTTTTTCAAATCTATTTCTTTAAAAATACATTTATTTATAAATACTTCTTTATTATTTTTTGAAGTGTATATATAAATGTTAATTTATTAAAAAATAATTAATAGTATAACAAGTTATTACTCTTATGTGAATGCAAAAATATTTTACTACATTTATTCATATTTTATAATTAAAAAATAGCGTAACTTTTGTGTATTATTTCAACGTAAAGCAATAAAATGAAAACTATACAAAACCTATACTAATTTCATAAATGTTGCATTTCTAGATACAGTAGACACCGTTAAATTCGTGCTAGCATATTGCGTTCGAGATATGTCACAAGCGACGCCGCGTCCTAATGACGTCGTAGAGAGGGGAATTTATGGTACTAAATTCCCATATCTAGCGACTTTTCTGTCTCTAAACTCTTTATTCTCCAGTTATTTTGTGTCATGCACTCACGAATCCATCAGTATTTGTCCTTTTTCTTACCTGTTTAGTTGTTTTACTTTCGCTGCTATTCATGTTCACTGAAAGAAACTCAGGATTGAAAGGCTAGAACCCATGTAATCCTATTGATTTATGTCCTGAAGGTCTCTAGCAAATTCTGATATCATTATGACTCGAAAATCGCCTGTAACATATCTCGACCACAATATGATAGCACCCTCAATGTGAACAAACACATCGGTCTGACTCGACGTTGGAGGTTGGAAGTTATTGATAGTATTAAAGGAATGATAACATTAACCGGGATCACGTTAAGCGGTGTCTACTATATATTAATTTATGCAACCTCCTTTAACTCTGCCTAATTTAAATGTGGCTTTTAATGTTTAAAGATTCCCTACCTCTGGTATATACTATAAAATCATAGT
Organism: Pardosa pseudoannulata; assembly: GCA_032207245.1. Taxonomy (NCBI): domain Eukaryota; kingdom Metazoa; phylum Arthropoda; class Arachnida; order Araneae; family Lycosidae; genus Pardosa; species Pardosa pseudoannulata. The sequence goes on from CM063506.1 coordinate 12,550,701, forward strand.
ATGATCAATTGGTGATTTGTGAAAAGAAATTGTGTTGGAAATAGAAAGTATTTTCTGGCATCTTGCAAGACTAATTTTTGCATTCAAATACAAATGTTTAAAAAAATTATTATAAAATAACTCTTTTAAATGAGAGTGTACCGATGTACTTTCCCATGATGGTCAGTACGTGCATACACAGCTGTGGAATAAATTTCCAAGAATAATTTAGGTGCAGCTGTTGACTTCGAGTTTTAGTGGGGACCCCTGCGGAGGAGATGTAGATCATGGAGTGGCACAAGTGTAACGGTTAAGTCCAGACAGGGATGTAGCCGTGAGGTATGGGGGCAGGGGCTAAGCAATAATGTCAACTTTCATCAAAGGGGTCATTTTAATGAGCACACCCGAAAGGGGTGCAGATGTGAGAAAATTTCACCAACAAGTAATTGGCAAAGAAAAAAAGGGGGGGGGTAGTTGAACCGTTTGAAAGAAAGTGGGAAAAAGCAGTCGAAATCGGGATTCAAGAGTTGCTGGACGTCGAAACCCCGTGAGCAAGCCAGAGAGCCTGGCGCAGAAATCTATTCCCTAATCCGCACGCCCGCACCGACATCCAGCCTGTTGATAGCCCCATAATCGTTTGATTAAGGAATAGCTTATAAAAAAAAGAAAATTGTAATGAATTGTTGTACATTAATGAATGTCATATATTAATCAAGAAATAATATCTGTAAATAATTAGAATACATAATAAATGTTTTAGTTCAAATATAAGGTATTATATTTTTACTGTGTTTCCCCTTTGAGAACAAACACTGGTGTTTGTGTTGTAAGTACATTACAACAGAGGGCTTGTGTTTTTACTGAAACCGAGATATTTCAATATATATATATATATATATATATATATATATATATATATATATATATATATATATATGTCGGGTTCCCATTAAATGACACTAGAGTCCTGAGTACATTTTCATAGCTTTATTCAAATCTCAGAGCACACTACTCATCAATCATCTTCAATGGCTTCGCACATTGGAGCCTAACTTTTAACAAAGGCAGGCTTAGCTGCCTCGGGTACCACAGCTCTGTGGGCGGAATGTGCACACTGCTCTCTGCCATCGATCACTGCGCGTGAGCCGTATTTATGTGGATAACTAACTGCTCACGCCGCGTCACTCTCAGTAAAGAATCCCTAATTAAAATCTTTTAAAATTAATCTACAATTTAATCTACAATTTTAATCATATATATATATATATATATATATATATATATATATATATATATATATATATATATATACACGGTGGAACTTCAATCCATCTTTTTCAAAGGGATAGAAACAGAAAAAGATGGATGCAGAAATAAGATGAAGAAATTTGGTAAAATGTGTTAGTGTGAATAAATTATTTTCAGCCTTGAATGGTATAAAACATATTATAAGTATTCAACATATTATAAAATATGTCTTTTATTTAGAATGATAATTGCTGCGATGGAGGGCACGGGTTCAAATACCGCAAAAGGCTTGGTTGTCTACATGAGACAGACAGAGGTCAGATTTTAATATGTGGAAAATAATATATTTTCTATGACTGTTTCATCCCTTTTTATTTGTTGTTCATATTTCGGACTAGAATGTAGATAAAGACTTACCCTAAGAACTTAGTCACAACAATAACAATAGTAATATTTAAAAAATATTTTGTAATTGATACCTCCTTTTTAAAGTAGAATGCCAGACTGCAAAGAACGAGCGTTCTACCGCCTCTATCTCTGTAAGTACACTGGGACTATTATTGTCAGAGTATATAAATTTGAATCTGACAAAACTTTGGGTGCTCCAGAAAATAATATTTCAGGTTCGTTTTTGTCTTCCTCTTTTCTGCTGTTGTTTCTGATGCCACTTGGTCAAACCAAGGATGATTGAGCCATACGCTACTCGTATTAAGACAAAGTCGTTGTTGTTGACATGCCACTTGGTGAAACCAACCACGATTGAGCCGGAGGCTACTCGTATTAAAGCAAAGGGATGCGCCTTTCATTTATAACGAGCACCACAAGGGTGAAAGTACGACTTATGCTCTTGTGGGTTATCGTAATTTTGAAGCAGAAGACCCATAGACTTAGCCTACCACCCGCAGAGGTATTAATTGAGAACTTGAAGGACATTATGTGACCACGAACATATTTTACGAGTCCCAGTTACCTTTAACGAACACGGCGGATCTTAGGCCGGCTCAGGTTCCGAACCCGAAACCTCTCAGTTACGAGATCGTTGCCTTTACCGACTGAGCTGCCGCGGCTCTGCGTCTTTCGTTTTAACGAGGACCCATATGGTGAAAGTTGGACTGTATGCTTAAGCGGATCCTCGTAATTTAGAAGCAGGGACCAAGCAGAAGACCCATAGGCTTGGCCTGCTATCCCCATAGGTTATTGATTGAGAGGACATTGTGATCACGAACATACTTTACGTGTCCCACTCACCTTTAACGATCGGGCTCCGAACCCACAACCCTCCAGATACGAGAGCGTTGCCTTTATTGACTGAGGTACCGCGGCTTCTTCTTTTCTTTTTACATGATTTTGCTTTTGGTCTATACATAGGTTCTCCACTATTGTGGCCCCCATTAGCTACTAATCCTTTCGTGATCTAGAAGCCCCAGAAATCTTTTTGCTGATCACACAATTTTGAAACATTGTTATTAACCCCAAAAAAGGTCATTTTTCCTGTTCTTCTAAATTTCACAAAAATAATACCTCCGGGAGGACAAAGCAACGAGACTGAAATGTTTCAACGATAGATGCGAGAAAAAGAAGTTTCCAGAAACTGCAAGTGAGGAAAAACAAACATACGGTCTGCGGAATTCGGAACCAAATCAATCGAACGATGAATGCCAGAAAAAGAAGAACGCGGGAACAACAGCTCGAGGTGAAGTTGCACACTCACACACATATATACACTTCAAACGTGCACACGCATTTAAAAAATGATTAAAAATATTCAGGAGAGGAAGCGAAATTTTTTGTAACCTGTGGACAGTGTGATTATGTGTTTGATATCTAGAGAGAAAGGAAATGTAAAAACTCGCAAGAAAATTTTTAAAAACTTTTTTATTAAACAAATTATTAAAAAAATCTCAGCTTTAGGAGTCTAAACATGATCAGAGTAATTTTGAATGGGATTTCACATTTTGAAGTATTGGTTTCCTATTTATTCCTTCCATGCAAAGGCAGACTACCGACAAATTCGCGGCTTGCTTTATTAACTTAGATTAATGGTCTTCAAACTGTGTTCCGGTGTAATTGTATGGAATCCGCGGAACCCCAAGGTTCCGCAGTACATCTTTAGAGAGGGGTCGGCAGATCTATGCGGTTCGTAGATTTATACTACAATATATTATATCAATAGTGCTGTTCCAAAGAGTTACATCAGTAAATGCCTGATTTTATCAGTGGGCTAGCTATGGAGAAACTGGTCGGAGGGAGTTCGCTGGAAGTGTGCCGAACGATGGCCGATTGGTTAGGGTGCTGGCCTTCGGATCCGGAGTTCGTGGGTTCGAATCCCACTGTGGCATGGATGTTCGTAGCCGTTCGGAATCGGCTTTAAGCAGTAGGTCCCGGTCTCATTAGCCCTCGAGTTGCAAAAAGTAGACCGTAGCGCTCCAAACCAAACCAAACCAAATCGCTGGAAGTGTATGTTCCCTCAGCGCAATTAGGAGATCACGGCAAAGCGCCATAAATAGGAATCAGCGCAAGCAGAGGCTTCTGGCAACATTTTTGTGGAGGGTTCCAGGACGCCATCCTCCCTACCATATGATACTAGTATTGCAATATATAATCAAGAAGTAACATAACTTGTATTGCCTAAATTTACAATAAATAACAAATAGATTTGTAATCATGTTTAAGTTTTCAAGTTAAATTTTAAAATAAATTAATATCAACGAGTCTTATATCTTCTAGTGCCTATTTTACTTGAGTTTTTCAACAGATCTGGTTCATAACTTCACATGTGCTATGATGTGATTGTGCTTATAGTCTTTAATTGACTTCTCTCACAATATGGCATAATAAGTGTATATTCATATAAATGTCTCTCTGAAATAAATATCTCTCTTAAGTATAATATGTATTATGTCTCAGAAAAAACAAGTTCCTTCTTTACAATGGTACAAATTTCCACCATTCTACAATAAACTCATTCCCTTTTATTTATTTGTTCCTAAGTATCGGCAAAATGTATATATATATATATATATATATATATATATATATATATTACTTCTTAGTAAAAATATCTTTTTTTTATTCAGGTTTATGAGTAGAAGTTTTTAATAAAAAATATACCTATTTGCCTATATAAAAAAAGAGATATCCCTATTCGAATTCGTAATCGGGTTAGCTGAACTTTTATTTTTTCCGCTTGCTGCAGCAGTTATTTATCCTTGGACACCCCAGTGGACAAACTTCTTCGATATTCGATGTCTTTGCTGTTCCAGATTTTTCTGTGATGTCCTATGTAATTTGCCAAAATGGCTTGTTCAAACCTAGCAGGTGCACCCAACATCTTCCTGAAAATTCAGAGAAAGTACAGGATAAATCTGTGGATCTAAACGTCCTCTCTCTGGATGAGGTTTGGTTTGGAGTGCCACGGTCTACATTTGCAACACGAGGGCTAATGAGACCGGGACCTACAGCTTAAAGCCGATTCCGAACTGCTACGAACATCCATGCCACAATGGGATTCGAACCCACGAACTCCGGTACCGAAGGCCAGCACCCTAACCAATCGGCCATCTTTCGGCCTCTCTGGATGAAAGGTACGAAATCAGGATGAAAAGTTCCCCTCTTGAGGTTGAACAAAAATTGAGAAGAATCTCCAGTGTGGTATTACAATCGTTCTACACCTGTTAGGTAAGCAGCTCATTACGAATTATCAAAGTACTATTTACAAAGTAGCAAAGTGATTGATAGACATTCGATTTTGAAACCACTTACATACGCTCATAAGTATGCTAAAATCCTGGTGTGTCGGGTATGAACCAAGCAGGATCACTAAGCAATCTCCCTATACACCCAGAGAATGTGCAAGATAAATATGCTGAAGGGTCAGCAGATCTAAGAGAGGTACAAAATCTAGAGCCAAAATTCCTTTACCAGAGGATAATCAAATAGCGAGGGGTAATCACGAATTTCTTACAATCATCAGTGAAGGCGGTCCGTAGAGAGATGTCATCCGGAATCGGCTTTAAGCAGTAAGTCCCGGTCTCATTAGCTCTCGTGAGCAAAACCGTAGACCACAGCGCTCCAAACCAACCGAACCGTGGAGAAGTGTCCATAGTATGCGTCATATAGCAGAACTCCTGCAAGTCAATTACTTTTATAAGCTTTCACTATCTAAACTTGATAACGACCTATAATGTATTAAAAATATGATTTTTAAAACTAACATACTCAGCTTTAAAATTACATAAAGTTGAAAAAATATAGTCTGTTAAAGGAAAAAAATATATTCGTAATTATATACATGGGGATTCAAGGTACAAACATTTCATAGTAATCAAATTCTGTTGGTCGAATTTCAAATTTGACTATTTATTATTTTTGACAGCAAAATATTTATAGAGCTTTTATAGAAGGCATACGTTAACTGCGAAACTACCTTTCAAAATTTTTCTTTGGCGTATGAGTTTAGAACGCTTTCTTTGATGCTCTTAGACATTCTAATTACGAATAGTATATTAGTTCTATAAATCCAACCGACAGTAACTTATACCTCTACTACTAACTTCCAGAAACATTTTTGACGTTATTAAACTACTTTCGTGACTGGCATGATGCAGTTAAGCACTGTAGTGTCTAGGTGTATCATGCCAGTAGTGATACAAGTTAGACACTATAATGCTTCACTTGTTGCGGACGATTCGTGTTTAAGCAATATTATATAAGCTTACCCCATGTTATATTTTAATAAGATTTTATAATAATTATACTTTATAGTTGCCATTGTTATTTGAATTGTTTTACTTAGTTTTAACTTTATAAATTTTGAGAAACCTTGAAAATATACGCATAAATACGTATTTAAAAATTTAAACTATTTAAGATAAAAAATATATTTCTTAAAATACTATTATTTTAAATACATTTAAAAATATCCTTTTCCTTTTCCCACTTAATTTTGGAAACCGGAGAGAGCACGAAATCTTCAGTCCTTTCTGGACTTTTAAAACCTTATTTGCATCTATTTCCGGCGTCCCAGAATTCTTCCCTGTTTTCTAACCACTAGGTCATCTAGAGCCCGAATGTATACAGGTTCGTCCAATTGGGGGCTCAAATGCATAACTCGAATAATAATTCCCAACTGAGATAGCTGAACAGCTCGGGGGAAGGTTTGATGCTTCGCAACACGTGGCCTACTCTAACGGGTATAAGGGATTTGAGATGCCACGAAAGAATGAAGATTCCCCTGGATTTTGATCATTTATCGATCTTGAATGCATACCACTCTTCTACCTGGATAGTATCTCACAACGGGTATCAAGCTTTCTCTAAATTTATAAAGTTCAAATAAAGTAAAACAATTCAAATAACAATGGCAGTTCTAAAATATTATTATAAAATGTTATTAAAATATAACGTGGTGGAAACATATAATATTGCTTAAACACGAATCATTTAGCACACAACAAGTGAGACATTACAGTGTCTAACTTGTATCACTACTGACATGATACCCTGATGAAAGTAAAGATTTTGTGTTGTCACGTTAAAACTTCCCCTCGATTTTGTGGATTGTTCTCGGGAAAGATGTATGTGTGTATAAGTGTGAGGGGGTACACCTGATTCCGTCTCTTCCAACTGTCAACCTCCGAAGGAGAGGATATCCAAACCTACAGATTTGACCAGTACTTTCTCTGGGTGTGAAAGGAGATGTTTAGCGCCTTTCAGGCAAGAAACCAACATCCCGGGATTCTACCCCAAAAAATTGACAATGCTGCCATCTTAAACTCAATTCCCTTTCATCAGCCAACCTCGAAGCGAGATGTCACCCAGACCGACAGATTTGGCCTGCATATTTCTTGGGTAGACAGGTAGATATTTCGGTTCTTGCCAGTGATCAATTTCTGGTATCTACCCCCAATTGCTGACCACTAGGCCATTTCTGTCATGCCCAATTTTTTTCTCCCTGATATCAAACTGGAGACCTAATGTTCGTGAGCTGCACGCGATAACCACTACATTACGGAAATGTTAAAAGAGTAAGGTTTTCACAATATGTAACAAGCCATCTACTCTGACTGGTTAAGTCCTTTGGGTTACTTCGAATCAGCCCCAATTTCCCCCGAATTTTGATCATCATCCCGAGGAAGAAATTTTGTTCCTGATTTTGTGACTCTATCCCATCTGCCGACTCCCATTGATACAACATTGAGACACTTCAGAACTTCCCGGGGTGTACAGGGACTTCATTTGTGCGTTTGTCAGCCAAAACCGACTCTTCGTGATTTTAGTCCCACATGCTGACAACTTAGCCATCTTGTACCCCAAGAGTAAGGTTTAGATGTACGTATGTTGTCGCTTCATAGGAAATAATGATGGCGCTCCTACAATAACATAAAACGGTATACCTTTAAGTCATGTCAAAACGCAAATGCCTTCTGTAACGGAGACTACGTTTGAGGCAAGTGTACACTGTCTACCAATAAGTATTTGGACACCTATGCAAATGACGATATCTGCGGTCCTGAGGTACGTCACAGCCTCCGCCGGTATACATCGTGTAGGAAACAGCATCGGCATTAGTCGCATGCAAGATGTTAGATGCGCAGTTCGGAGCTTTCTGATTTCGAGAAAGGTATAATTATCGGGTATCACAAATATCTAGTGATCTGAAGTACCCAAAATCGACAGTGGCCTATGAGATTAAGAAGTGGAAGGGGAGCGATGATTGTCAGAATGTGCCCCGAGTGGGCAGACCAACGAAACTGGGAGATAGAGACCGACGAGTACTGTCCAAAGAAATTCGGAAGACCCACATCCAACGGATGGCCCTCACCCGCGAGGAGTTTCAACAGGCATTCGGGTATTGTTTCAATGAATACCACCCGTAAGGAAGCATATCTGCTTGGTTTTCATGGTCGTGCTGCTGCCCATAAGCCTTTGATCACGAAGTCCAACCGCGCTGCTCGGTTAATGCGGAAAAGCATCGAAATTGGACCGTAGATCAGTGGAAACGGGTTCTTTGGAGCGACGAATCAAGGTTCACCCTTTACATTCGGATGGCAGGGTGTGGGTCTGGCGTCTGCCTGGAGAACGTCTCGTGCCATAATGCATTGTACCAACAGTCAAATTCGGCGGAGGTGGAATTATGGTCTCGGGGTGTTTCTCCTGGTATGGACAGGGACCTTTGGTCCCCATTCATGGTAAGCTCAACGCCGATGCCTACTGCTCTATTTTGGATGACAATGTGCTTTTTACGTTGTAGCAGTTTTACGGGTTGGACCCCTGTTACTTTCAGGACAATGCCAGTTGTCATGTTTCGAGGTTAACCAAGGCTTGGTATGGTGCCAATGGAGTTCCTCGAATGGACTGGCTTGCCCAGAACCCTATCGAGAACCTCTGGGACGGGTTGGATCGCTGAATTAAGGAAGGCACTACCCGTCCAAAATCGGTGAAGGAACTTGTATGTCTACTCCAAGCTGAGTGGAAGACAATACCGCTAGCTGTAATACAAAGACTTGTGGAAAGTATACCCCTGAGGGTTCACGCTGTAATTGCCTCTTGTGGAGGTTCTACCAACTATTGATTTTGAATAAAGTTAGTTTTTCTTTTCTATCACAGGTCTCCAAATACTTATTGGTAGACAGTGTATCTATAATGTGGATGCAAACTTCAGATAGAAGCTTAGAGGTAAATTACACTACATTTGGAATGTTGTGATATCCAGGCAAGTTGTGGGTCCTTGCACAGTTAGTCAGAATTCAGAATAATAAGGATATATTTTTTGTAATGTAGGTCTTCACTTAGATAATGTCTATTAACTGTCCTAAAAAGAGGGATGGGCGGAATAATCTCATTTCTAAATGGACAGCTTATTTCTCTGATGATTAAGTCAATAGAACAGTATTTGGGATTCTGAGATATAAGGTCTCATTGTGACCCGGAAGGCTGTTGCTGCGTCGCGTGAGAGACTTAACTAATCATAAGTTGTCAGGATGAACCATGGTTGAGCTACTAATGCTGTTATATTTCAACATAGTGCTATTCAAAATATGTCTGGTTTAGTTTGGTTTGGTTTGGAGTACTACGGTCTACTGTTTTGCACACGGGGGCTAATGAGACCGCCAAGTATGTCTGAGTACGACACTAGGGAAAGTTGCGGGAAATCGTTACTGTTCACGTCATATACAATACAACTGAAAGCTCACAACCTGCTTCACAGACGTCATCTTTTCTACGTAGGCATGAAAGGGGATCCAACTCGTGAGGTGTGCTCGGCGCAGTGTCAAGTAATGAGAATGGATCTACAATCTTGGCTTAACGCAGGAAGAGTGACGGATTTGGTTTGGTTTAAAGTGCTACGGTCTACTGTTTTGATACAGGAAGACTAATGAGACCAGGACCTACTGTTTAAAGCAGATTCAGAACGGCTACGAACATCCCTACCAACAGCGGGATTCAAACCCACGAATACCGAAGACCAACGCTCTACCATTCGGCCATCGTTTGGCTTGAGGATAAAGAAAGTTGCAATCATCAGTCACGAAAATTAAAAAATAAAGTTAAAATAATTTTTAATGAATATGTGCAATCGTGCTATCTTGAGAAGAATGATTTGGTACAAACGGCTACATCTTAGGATTAGTCAAGATATAACTGCTAAAAGAGCTATAGAGCTCGAGAAAAAAAAAACGATGTTGAACTACTACCCAGTTTACGGTCTACTCTTCTGCTACACAACGGCTAATGAGATCGGTACTGTCTGCTTAAGGCGAATGCCGGACGGCTATGAACCCCCATGCTAGTAGTGGTATTAAAACTCTCGAACTCCTGTACCGAATAGCAGCGTCCTACTCATTCGGTCATCTTTCCAATCTAGATGAGTGAATGTAAAATAGAAATCTGAAAAGGAAGGATTCTTACCTCGTTTGGAGGATTCAGCTGATGTACTTGAATTTCAGGAGACAAATTCTGATTAGGAAGAAAACAGTTCATAACAATAACTCGCCTTATAATGAACAAGTTCTGAAATAACAATACTTATATCACAAAGCATTTAGATAAAAAACGTGGCACCATTAATCATGTATTTATAACGTTTTAATTAAATGGAAATTGGCTAATCTATCTCTTATCGTAGGAATTTATCCGGAATCCTGTTCTAAAAGATCGTGTTCTTGTGTAAAGATATCCTGAGTGACCACTGGGTTTGAGTTCCGTAAGCAAAAAGCACGATCTCCCGTTTCATAACGATATCCAACAATATCGCTGTTGACAAACTTTTTTTTTTTATTCCCGGTCTCCATTCATGCCTTCATCTACTTTTTTTTCTTCCTAGCGAGGCTTTACTATTTCACAAACACGGAAATACTTGGTTTTCATTCACCATTTTCACGTGTTTCATCCCGTTACTCTGAACATGTTTTGCAAGTGTAATGGCTTATATATCGTTGGAATATCGTTTCTTCGTTTGGGGGTATAGTTTTTCTTATTTTTTGTTACGAGCGGTTTCGAAGGATAGTGCGAAGGACTCGCCTTGCGTCGCTTTATCCCTTCCTTCTTTCCTCAACCTGGGTGGTCCGGGCCAACGTGTGTGGCTAGCTGACTCCAAGATCTGTGTATGTGTGTGTGTGTTCGTTTGAGACTCGAGCAGTAGGTAGAAATTGAAAGTCAGTTCAAAAATTCTGATTCTTGCGTAGCAATGCGTTTTTGCTTTGTTTCTTTTACCTCCGTTTATTTTGAGTTACTTTTCGGATTTTTTTTTCAACCTTCCTTCGCACTGTTTATTTAGTATGTGTGTCAGATGCGCCTTTAACAACTGAATGATCATATTCAAGACACACTGTTATATCTCCAGGGGCTGAAGGTTAAATATGCGACCGCGGTGGTTTCTCTTGAATGTCTCATATAATCATACTTTCTGAATAAATGGAAATTCTTCTCTTACGTTCGCACAGGGTGTATAAACTTGAACACTGAGGTGGATATCCGAATATTGTCCTCTTTCTATACAAAGCAAAATTTATCTATTACTTATCTCTCGAAATTATTTTATATTGTTACTGATAATATTTTTTTTAAATATCTTTCTGGTAGCTCCCGCTCTAGGGGTTTATAACTGAACATTTCCCTGAGCATCAATTTTCTTGACTTGTATTTTGGATATGAGGAGAAAATTTTGATATGTCAACGATATGATATAAATGATTAATTAATCGAAATTTATACATATCAATTTTATTTGTCGCTGAAATTTTATACTGTTTATGTCTAAAAGCTAAAGATATTTATAATCTTTAGGGGTTTATAACTGGACATTTCCCTAAGCATCAATTTTCTTGACTTGTATTTTGGATATGAGGAGAAAATATTAAAATGTCAACGATATGATATAAATGACTAATTAATCGAAATTTATACATATCAATTTTATCTGTCGCTGAAATTTTATACTGTTTATGTCTAAAAGCTAAAGATGTTTATAATCTTTAGGGGCTTATAACTGGACATTTCCCTGAGCATCAATTTTCTTGACTTGTATTTTGGATATGAGGAGAAAATTTTGATATGTCAACGATACAATATAAATGACTAATTAATCGAAATTTATACATTTCAATTTTATCTGTCGCTGAAATTTTATACTGTTTATGTCTAAAAGCTAAGGATGTTTATAATATTTAGGGGCTTATAACTGGACATTTCCCTGCGCATCAATTTTCTTGACTTGTATTTTGGATATGAGGAGAAAATATTAAAATGTCAACGATATGATATAAATGACTAATTAATCGAAATTTATCCATATCAATTTTATTTGTCGCTGAGATTTTATACTGTTTATGTCTAAAAGCTAAAGCTGTTTATAATCTTTAATTAAAAATTTTTTAATGCCAATAAATGAGCAATATGTTTAATTCAATTACTAAAAATAGTGTTATAAAGCCATTTTTGCGATTGAGATGGAATTGTAGATCAAATAGACTTTGAGGTGATAAAAACGTGCACAGAACTAAAAGTTGAGAAAAAAAAAGTCTTTTGCGATTTCATCATTTGGTTTTGGAATGTAATTTATTTCAACACCCTTAAAATGTAAAAAATGTACCAGTTGACAGTTACAGCTATGCCTTGACAGATACAGCTATGCCTTAATTGATTTCTACTGTTTTGCATAACTTGATTATGAATTTTATGTTACGTTATATCTTTGTTTCTTAATATATGAGTTTCCATAATTTAAAATGATTTTATTTTTATTCAAATTAAAATATAATTCTTTCTTAAAAGGTATGCAATTGTAAATGCAGCCACAACTTGTCTTTTTATACAGGGTGATGTAACCACTAGAAAAGATGCTTCTTTCAGAGAACTTGTGATCGTAATTTCTGAATTAGGAAAAGATGTAAAAATATTTCTTGTTGTTATTCATTACAGTATGAAATTACTGGAACTAGTAAAAGATATGAAGATAAAAGAATCAGTTGAAAATAAAATTACAAATGTGTAATTTTATAGCAAACAGATTGTCTAAAGAGAAAGTTAATAGTTCTAAAAGTTTTCAATCAGTACTCGTTATTTAAATTAGCTTTACTAAAGAGTATCGATATAGAGAAAGTGCATGTTTGTAAACAAATACGAGTGCTCATTACAACTCAACTTTTTGTTGGCAAAACATGGCTTGTTTTCACTGTATCTTATGAGCTTCGATATGGATCACATATACAATAAAACTAAATTTTATCAACATCAAGGAAATATCAGAAACTGGTCATGTAATTCAAAATATTTTTTAACGCTTACAAAATTATTTTTTTGTAATTTAAACACTTTACACAGTACTATTAAGTATCATAATCAAAGTATAACTACTTTGATTATATTAACATGCACAATAAACTATTACATAAATAAGAATCTAATAAAAATGTGCAAAACCTGATCATTTTAAGGACAAAAAATAATTTAATTTTATGTAATCTATTACATTACAGTAAGGTTAACGTTTTATTACCATTCTGAAATTGTTTGCCGCAAATTCTCGAAGAAGAACTTGGAGTCCACTCTTGCCTTTTCAAAGATTTTATCCAAAGTATTCGCAATGTAGAATCTTTAGGAAAGCAATAAAATCCAATATTTTCACCTTTTTTTTAAACGCTTAGTACAGCCATACGTACAATAGCTTGTTACCATTTTCAGATAACTGACAAAATTAAAACCCCAATAACAAGAACAATCCGTAGGAAATTCAACTGTTTTGCCAACGAGGAAGTTGAGCTGCAATTTTTGCTGCACCTGACGTCATGAGCTCATTCTCTATACAAATACATTCTAAAATTAAGCCTATGTAGAAATGTAATATAATTCTTAATCAAGGCTGTTTTCAGCTAGTGGAATTTTGAATAAGATTCCCCTTCTAAAGTACTTTTAACTCTCCTTTAGTATATACATAAAGAAAAGTAGACAGATCCTAAATTTATATTCTATTGTATACATAATAGGTTTTAAGAACATAGTCATGTGATTGGAGATTTTCTTGGAGTTTCACAGAATTGTTGTGACCTCAGGAATCATGCGTACTTAATGTTCTTTATGGCTATGTATTTTGAACTATAACACTTGTGTCTCTTGCTTATATAGTAGTGACAAAGAAAATAGACAATGACTTAAAGTAATTTGATTTATTTTTATCTATGATATATTACAATTTATAATTTATCAACCATATTTATATCTAAGAAATAAATTTCATATAAGTAATTTCTTTGAATTTTTTAACGTCTTATAAAAAGAAATTTAAAACATTGGATTTTTTTATAATGATAAACATAACAGTATCCTATGTTTTGATTCAGATATAATTATTATCTTCAATTTTAAATAAAAACAAAATAGTTATTTCAGGAGCAAAGTATTTTCCCTGCTTATTTAAATAATTTTATTCACAAAATCAAATCACAAAAAAAAACTTTACAAATGTACAGTAAATTATTTAAACATAAATTAATTTTTCCATTTACTTTCACAGTTTTATGTCATGGATTCCTTTTTCCACTTCTAGTAGAACGTTTTGAATTCGAATTTTTAAAAAAGATTTAAAGTTAATACCTTCCTCTTTACTATTTGATTGTGAATGTATTACTCAACCGTAATAGAATCTAAAAATATATAACAGTCGCAAATAAATATAATAGTTAATCTTTTCACTTGAACTGTTTGAATTTAAACAAAATTTTTTGTGGATAGTTAAAAATTTATATCAAATAATATCAGATATGATGTAATTTCATATCAAATAATAATCAGTAATGTTTTGCACTGCTAGCAATATTAATCAGTACATTTGAAATACATTTTAAAGCTTATTTAAAGAAAGGAATAATCTAAATTCATAAAAAAAATCCAAATATCCACGTTCTACTATGAAATATAAATTTTAAAAATTTGAAAGTTAGTAAGGGCACAATGACGAATAGTGTGAATTATACAATCATTATAAAATAATTATACAATTCTGCAAACATTTCAGTCCAGTTTTTTAACATCTTTGAAACAGTGTAATATAAAGGAACTTCTCCATAATATATACTATCCATTACTTACAATACTTTAAAAATCTCATATAAATATAATACATATATAAATATATTTCATATTTGTAACATAAAACTACAGAAATAACTTAAGTAAAAAACAACTAGTAAAAATCTACATTTAAAATTAACGAACTCATACATTGAGCTCCCAATAAACCGTTCTAATTAATTCAGGTAAATTAAGTTTACACACAGAAAAGGAAAATCAAAAAGTTCCAGATACCTTACAAAATTACTTTTTTGGTAGGATTTAAATAAAAGTGTAAATTTTAAAATTATGCAGTTAAGGCGTTAAACTTAAGTAGAAGTCAAACTAAACTTTTCTTTTATAAATATATCTGTCTTTATAAAACATGTTATTACGATTAATATTTCTACAGTAGAACCTCTTTTTAACTGCCCAACGATACAACGACCCCTTCGTTAGAACGACCATCTTAAAATGTCCCAATTATTTTACCATAGGAATAATATTAATTTTGAATCATTACAACGACCCCAAGCGTATTATTTTTCGTTAGAGCGACCACCAATTATAGACCGCAGAACTCATGAGCAAGTGGGCTATTTTAAAATTATTGTACTGTGGTGCAACTTTAAGAAACTTGTACTCCTCTCTTTGTGTCTGCTTAAAGGGACCCTTTCGTGACGTACGACATTGATGTCCTAGGTAGATGACACTCCAGACACTAATGAAATGACCCATCTCCTCAGTGTAAAATTTCAGGATATTCAATTATCTTTTGATGGGTTTGTTACGGTAGACGAAACTTTACAGTGCTGCGAAGAAAATTTGAATGAGGACAATTTTATTGCCCGTATTACCGGAAGTGGAGAAATCTGCGTTTCCGACGACGGAGAAGAAATCGTCCAAGCTTTTGAAAAAGTGAATGAAAAAGAAGCCTTCAATGTAATCAATGCCTTGCGTCAATAGTTTGAAGGACAATTTAATTTTGAAGATATTCTTCAAAATCTAACGGATATGGAATCAGTGATAATGAAAAATTCCCAAATGAACTTGAAACAGGCGTCAATCAGACTTTTTTTCAAAAATTCAGTAATGGAAATACAAATAAATAGAAGTGTTCTCTAGGTATATACTTTTACATCATTTCTTTGCTCAATTTTTTTATTATATTTTCAATTCGTTACAAAAACCATATGATGTTAGTCCCACAGGGAGTCGTTATACCGAGGTTCTACTGTATTATACATACAATGATTATACATCCACCTAATTTACGATTATTCCTGTCACGTTATCGATATTCTAACAGTCTTATTCCACCCTTCTTTTCTATATACAAATAATTCTTGACTGGTTTATTGGGAGCGCATAGTACTGAGTTCTGAAAAGGACGTTTTCGTGTTGACTTTGGTCAAGAGTTGTACTTCGCTGTGTTATTATGTGCGAACAAAATATTCAGAGGTAGTTTAAAATGAGGCAATAAAAACTCCTTATTATTTGATATCCTTGAATCAAAATAAAAACAACAAAGTGTTAACTCATTAGCCGAGAGAGGTCCATGCTTTAAATTGCGTGAAATAAGTCCAGGTGCAAGCTTTACCTTCGACAACTGTCATTAGTCTTGTTGCTCAGTCAAATAAAATATTTCAGGCATTAATGAAAAGGCATCCTTAAAAGATCTTTCTCTCTCGGTTTCATACATATGTACATATATTATGTTTAGAGAAATTGATATGAATACGTAATTACCGGAATAATGCGCGTTTCGAAGACGAATGTATGTTTTTAGTTACGATCTTTTGCAAATGTAGAGTTGACAGTGCCATACCCAGTGTGTGTGTGTGTTGGGGGGGGGGGGCTTACAAAGAAGTTTATGCACTCAGCAAGATTTTTTTTCTTGAAATTTCAGGATAATTCCTTTATTATATACTACTAGCATATAGCCCGTCATATGACGGGATCGTAAAATTTTTAATTTCCCAGAATTGTAAAGTACCCTATAAGGCAGGTAAAAAATGGATTGTTTTTTGGCTGAGAACTATCTGGTACGCGCTCAATAATTTGTTTATCTTTACTGACCGCATGTTAGTTGCTCACCTTAATTTGTATTGTCATATCACGTGATAGGATGGACAGCAGAGATTTTAATATTGACAGTGATTATTTGGCGGTATATATGAATGATGTCCAAAATTTAGAGAATCGATTGCATACTGTGTGGTAATGTATAAAAGACAAACACACAAACGGATAAACTTCTTCATATTCAAACATATATAACTTAGGGCTAAATATTTACCAGTACGTGAAATAGACTCCTAGACTTGTATGAAATGAATTTGTTGTTAATACCGGTGATAAAATTTTCATTGCAACAAAAAATAATCAATGATTAAATTTAAAATTATCACATATGTGCCTAATCTATTATTTAAGCCAAATATAAAAGAAAATTATTTACGTAATATCTAAATTACGTGATAAAATGTATAAAAATAATGCAGACGATATTTAAATAATTTAAAATAAGAAATGATTAAATGAGATGGTTTAAGGGATGACGTCATAAGACTAGAAAAAATGCTATTTTCATTTACTTATAATGTGATAAATTGATGAATTTAATCATCGCCTGCTTTTAACAAGGGAAAAATAGGGCTTGAAATAATGGCATTAAACGATCGAAAAGGCGGGAAGGGGTGGATTTCAAACGTTTTTGAACTCGCTTTGAATTTTGCTAACCCTAACTCATGAAAATCCAATATGGCCTCTATCCATTCCAGGTCCAACCGCTTCATAAATTCGAGGACAGACGGACAGCCAACATAAACTATTATTATATAGGGGATTCTAGGTGTTCAAAACTTTAAAAAAATTAACTTTTTTTTCTTCTAGTGCTAATTTTCTTTTCACCGTGAATAGAAAAAATGATTATCTCTACAGAAATTCCTTGAAAAAAGACTAGAAAATTTTTTTTTTCTGAAATTCCTCTGTGTCAGTATTCGTAGACGAAGAGATGTACTTATATTCAATACTTATAAGTGTGATATTTAATTATGTTATATATTTTGAAGTATTAATTTAGATTTTAAGAAAGGATTTTCATTAAAACCTTTTTTATATGCAATCATATTAAGGAAAAATTGTGAATCTATATAGAAGTATTGCTACTAAATCGTACTGAAACAAATTACAATGATTGTGCATGTATTTATATATGTATATATAAATTTTACAGAATTTTTTTGGTGTTACAACTGTTAAATATTAATATTAAATTTTATGTTTTTAAATTAAAAAGTAATAAAAATACATAATTGGCTGAATCTAATTGAGCAATACCCCCCCTCCCATACACACACACACACTCATGGAACGGCACTGAAGTTACCTGTAAATAAAATATTGCCACTTTTTAGAGAAAAATAATTACTGCTGCATTATTTTTGACTCGGAAGAAATTGTCTTAGTTATCCACTACCATTGATATGGAAGAATTTTTTTAATTACTCAGTTATTTAAATTAAAACATGGCTTAATTCTTGATTAAATTTAGTGATTCATTGAATCTATGAAAAATAAATTATGAATACGTATTCATATCTGAGGTCAAAATGTCATAACATATAATACACAAGTTTTCATTTTAAAGCTAGGTTTGGCATGATCAAATATGTTTAAAGCATTCAAAAGTAACGTCGTATAGGATAACGTTGTCCACCTCCAGAGTAAATATTTCTTTCACCGGTTCGGCACAATAAAACGTTGGTTTTGACTTTGAAGAATCTGGAAAGAAGAAAAGAGACATTATGTAGCGAGGAAATAAATGTCAAATAAATTTTACTTATTATACATTTTTTCCATAAATATAAAACAATGACTAAAATATAGTATCCCCTCGTTATATCCCACTTATCTGTAAGACAAGCAAACAGGGTCGGATTAAACAACTTTAGGTCTTAGGATATTTCCTTCATAATGGATCCCTCCCTCTCCGACAAGAAAGAGCATAAACACAAATATATATATATATATATATATATATATATATATATATATATATATATATATATATATATATATAATAAAACAAGACTAAATAATGTAAAAAGTAAATCAAATCTTATTTTTTAAGGGGACACATCACCTTTAAACCTTTAAAAATTCGATTTTTTTCATTTTTATTTATTTAAAATATCTGCCCAATTCTGAACCATTTAAAACAAACCCTATTGGAACATTTGAATTAGAACTTATAAAACTGTAAATCTTTGCATTCACTATCATACTTTTTAAGGTAACTTTAAATGCATTTTACCGAAAATTGTGTCAACTTGCATACTCTGTACATAATAAACATATGCATATACTGATTTCGCCGAACAATGGCCGATTGGTTAGGGTGCTGGCCTTCGGAACCGGTGTTCGTGGGTTCGAATCACACTGTGGCATGGATGTTCGTAGCTGTTCGGAATCGGCTTTAAGCAGTAGGTCCCGGTCTCATTAACCCTCGTGTTGCAAAAAAGTAGACCGTAGCTCTCCAAACCTAACCGTATATTGATTTCAAATTTTCAAATACATTCGTGCGATGAAACTCTGCTAACTTTTTTTTATTTAAAAAAAAATTTCATTTAATATTTATAGTATTTGAAATGAATTGTTAAATACTAGTTTAGCTTTTTTTTATAGTTCACTCCCTTGATGTAATATTTTTGAGAATTTAAAATAATGAAAATGGTGGAGAATTATAGCTTATGATTCTTTTTTACAAAAGCGCCAAAATTATTAACTTTTTTCATTTAAAAAAAATTTCATTTAATATTTATAGTATTTGAAATGAATTGTTAAACATTAGTTTAGCTTTTTTTGATAGTTCACTCCTTTGATGTAATATTTCTGAGAATTTAAAATAATGAAAATGGTGGAGATTTATAGCTTATTATTCTTTTTTACAAAAACTCAAAATTATTAAAGAAACTCTTTTTGTAATGTTGAAAGTCTGTGCAAAGTATGTCAGAAAAAAATTAAAAATTCTTTAAACAAGCTCTAACTGTTCCCTTTATATAAAAAGTTCTTATTTTTTAGAAACAAAGCAAATTCAGCATAACTAATTAAATAAAAATAGAGAACCAATTCTAAAAATTTCATGTGCTTACGATAATTATAAAAGATACGATAACGCGAAAAATAAGAAAAAAAAATCATCCATTTAACACTAAATCTACCAAGACTGGCAAATGACTCCATTTTTGTCCTTATAAAAAAATGTCTGGTAGTTTTAGTGTTAAAGTTGCTCAAAGGTGATGTATCCATAAATAAAAAATATTCAATATAGAACATTTTGAACAGCTTGTTTATAAATTTACAAAATGAATTTATTTTATTAAATGTCTAACAGAAGGAAGTATATAAATACGAATTATCTTTGTTTAAAAATTCAGTTTTTTAGTCTTTAATTCAGTAAAATTATCAATTACTTGATCATAATTAATGTTATTCACAGCATTTTACTGGATGTATAATCATTTACAATATACAGTTGTTCAACAGAAATGAACAAATACTAATTAATGAATCTTTTAAAATAGCAGTTTGAATGGGTCTTGGACGTTAGTCTCATTTGTCTAAGCGATGATGCGCCCAAGCAAAATGCCCGATACATCGGGGGTGGGGGTGGGGATAATATGATAAAAGTTTTACTTTTATGAACATATGCATTTAACCCCTTCCGGTAAAATGACGAGTCTAGCTCGTCATTAGTTTTTCATTCCATACCGCACAATGACGAGCTACATTCGTCATGCGACTAAAGTTACTGTTAAATATGATAATTAATTTAGTTTAAAATTTCTAGTGTACTGAATTTGGCAACACTTTTATCACTTGTGAAAATCACAAGTCACTATTGCACATTGTTTACTTAGAATTTCTTGGTACAAGTCATTGCCAAATTAATGAGTCAGAATAAAAGAAAACCTACTAAGAAATGCCGTGTGTGTTACAAGAATCAAATTAAAAGTGAGACTACTTGGCGGTGTAAACAATTAAGAATTCCTTTGCACTTTGTTTTGAAAAGTACCACTAGCTTGAACACTATTATCTGTATTCCTTATTAATGTTTTGCTTTGATATTTTCTTAATTTTACTGTTTCTGATATTATTTAACACTATGTAAAAAGTGGATTTTAATTAAGAATATGTAAGAATTGTAAAATGAAACAAGTTTTTTAAATAAAAATTAAATGGTTATTTCATGCACAGTTTTTCATTATTAAATCATACCGGAAGGGGTTAAAATACAATAATGAAATGAGTAGTGTAATTGCAGTAATAAAAAAATCGCTTGAAGTTCAGAGACATTTCCTGTAACTTTTCATTTTATGGATGGATACATATCTGTATTCACACTTTTCATTCAGTAATATGTATGTTGAAAAAGAAGGACAAAGAAAAATCGTGATATAACGAGGGGCTATTGGTTTTTATTTGGAATCAAAATATGAAATTATTACTTTGATAAATAGTATGGATTGTTCGCAAAGAATGAAATAAAGTTGTCACTGGAAAAAGATTTTTAAAAAATTACTAGAACAGGAATCTTTTACAGATATTTACTCCAGTAGGTGTGTCTCACTTCGAGAATTAGCTTGTAAAAATCTTTGAATTTTAAAAAGGAATGATATTTTGACAAAGTGTTTTAAGTGCTTAGTTGTATTTTATTTCTTATTACTACTTCACATGTGCTTACTTATTATCTTTTTAAATTAATTTGGGTTATATCGTGGGGCTCTTTTAACACTTGGCATGCGGGTATACTTCATCGCCAACTTACGCGTGCAGAGGGCGTTTTTTCGTGAATCGCGCGAAAGTTTAGTTATTCAGAAAAATCACAGTAAATCGAAAACTACTTTGTTTTTATGAACGAAACTTTTTTTATTTTACACTTTAATATATACTGTATGATTATTACAAACACAAAACAACAATAACAACAAAAAACAATATTTTTACGAAATCACAAAAATAAACGATTTTTAAAATTAAAGTCCGATAATCTGCGCATATTTCTTCATTACTATCTTTGTCACAAAGGCTCATTTTATCAATTTTATATTCAACAATAAAAAACCAAGTTTCAAATTGACAAAACACGACTTGCACGTCCTGGAGCTAGGAATTCCATTGAACACGAAATAACGCAACAAAAGACCGAGTAACTCGACAATCATAACTTGTGGAAAGAAAAAATGCAAAGCGTTGCATAGCAACGCAAACAACACTCATATAATGTCACATATACATAGAACTATACATATTCAGTAGATTTGTGGTGGTTATGGGGTATCCACCCCAAATCTACTAAATACGTATTTTTACGTGACCCGCGCTCCAGTGACAGACTGCAAAAAACGTAAAAATACGTTGACCGGATGCGAAGTGTTAATTTACGCTCACGTGATATGAAAATACCAGTAGGAAACCAATAGTGTTTATAATACCAATATTATGAGGGAATTTTCTAGCTAAAATTAAAACTGTCAGGGCGTTCTATCATATTGAGTACCATTTAGGGTATTAGAATTTGCTTTACTCAGCCATAAGAGTTTTTGCCAAATCTTAATTTATTACTTAATCGCAAAATATTAAAAAAAACATAAGAAAATAAAATTCCATAAAAGTATTAAAACACGTATTAATTTTTATTAAGATCTTTAAATTGTGCTTTGAAAATGTAATTGTGCCTGTCAAAAATATTTTCTTTATAACTATTTTGAATTTGTGATACGTCTGTAAATCTGTATTATTAAATGCCAGTAAATGCTTTGAATTCATGAAGTCCTTTTTCTTAAGTTATTTAAAATTTAACTTAAAGATCTTTTCCCCATCCATTCCTATTTTCCCGTGTAAGATAAATTGTGAGTAGCTAGAGAACATAGAATATGATCTAGAAGGCTTAGCCTATGTGGTTCAAATAACTTCCCCTTTCTTGGAACGATATAGAATTATGTTGTATTATTATTATTACAATAGTTGTATTCCGTTTTTTTTCTTCTGCGTTTATTACACATTTAAAAAAAATCTCCTTTTGACCGTGCAAAAATTATCATTCATCTTCTATATGTACACGTAACAAGGCACGTACCTCGGATTTTTTTAGAGAGAGTTGCTACAAACTAAAGCGTAGCAATTTTAAAAATCTTTACAGGACATACTATAAGAAATAGAAAATGTACCTGAAGTCAAAATATTCTATTTTAAATAATTACTTTATTAACCATTGTTGCTTTCACTAATTTTTTACAAATGTTAAAACTAAGAAACATTAAAAAAAATTAAATTTAATTAAACATATAAATAAAGAGATTATAAATTAAAATTTTATTTTTTATTAATTCCTTGCCAATTCACCAATTCCATGATATGTGTTGACTTTAGTAGTTCCACGAATATTTAATTAATCTAAAAAGACGTTCTTAGACTACCGTGTGTCTCAAATAGGCTTTCACCTTTCATTAAGTTAAACTTTCGCTTATTCGGAGGGTTAAAAAGGAATGATATTTTGACAAAGTGTTTTAAGTGCTTAGTTGTATTTTATTTCTTATTACTACTTCACATGTGCTTACTTATTATCTTTTTAAATTAATTTGGGTTATATCGTGGGGCTCTTTTAACACTTGGCATGCGGGTATACTTCATCGCCAACTTACGCGTGCAGCGGGCGTTTTTTCGTGAATCGCGCGAAAGTTTAGTTATTCAGAAAAATCACAGTAAATCGAAAACTACTTTGTTTTTATGAACGAAACTTTTTTTATTTTACACTTTAATATATACTGTATGATTATTACAAACACAAAACAACAATAACAACAAAAAACAATATTTTTACGAAATCACAAAAATAAACGATTTTTAAAATTAAAGTCCGATAATCTGCGCATATTTCTTCATTACTATCTTTGTCACAAAGGCTCATTTTATCAATTTTATATTCAACAATAAAAAAACCAAGTTTCAAATTGACAAAACACGACTTGCACGTCCTGGAGCTAGGAATTCCATTGAACACGAAATAACGCAACAAAAGACCGAGTAACTCGACAATCATAACTTGTGGAAAGAAAAAATGCAAAGCGTTGCATAGCAACGCAAACAACACTCATATAATGTCACATATACATAGAACTATACATATTCAGTAGATTTGTGGTGGTTATGGGGTATCCACCCCAAATCTACTAAATACGTATTTTTACGTGACCCGCGCTCTAGTGACAGACTGCAAAAAACGTAAAAATACGTTGACCGGATGCGAAGTGTTAATTTACGCTCACGTGATATGAAAATACCAGTAGGAAACCAATAGTGTTTATAATACCAATATTATGAGGGAATTTTCTAGCTAAAATTAAAACTGTCAGGGCGTTCTATCATATTGAGTACCATTTAGGGTATTAGAATTTGCTTTACTCAGCCATAAGAGTTTTTGCCAAATCTTAATTTATTACTTAATCGCAAAATATTAAAAAAAACATAAGAAAATAAAATTCCATAAAAGTATTAAAACACGTATTAATTTTTATTAAGATCTTTAAATTGTGCTTTGAAAATGTAATTGTGCCTGTCAAAAATATTTTCTTTATAACTATTTTGAATTTGTGACGTCTGTAAATCTGTATTATTAAATGCCAGTAAATGCTTTGAATTCATGAAGTCCTTTTTCTTAAGTTATTTAAAATTTAACTTAAAGATCTTTTCCCCATCCATTCCTATTTTCCCGTGTAAGATAAATTGTGAGTAGCTAGAGAACATAGAATATGATCTAGAAGGCTTAGCCTATGTGGTTCAAATAACTTCCCCTTTCTTGGAACGATATAGAATTATGTTGTATTATTATTATTACAATAGTTGTATTCCGTTTTTTTTTTCTTCTGCGTTTATTACACATTTAAAAAAAAATCTCCTTTTGACCGTGCAAAAATTATCATTCATCTTCTATATGTACACGTAACAAGGCACGTACCTCGGATTTTTTTAGAGAGAGTTGCTACAAACTAAAGCGTAGCAATTTTAAAAATCTTTATAGGACATACTATAAGAAATAGAAAATGTACCTGAAGTCAAAATATTCTATTTTAAATAATTACTTTATTAACCATTGTTGCTTTCACTAATTTTTTACAAATGTTAAAACTAAGAAACATTAAAAAAATTAAATTTAATTAAACATATAAATAAAGAGATTATAAATTAAAATTTTATTTTTTATTAATTCCTTGCCAATTCACCAATTCCATGATATGTGTTGACTTTAGTAGTTCCACGAATATTTAATTAATCTAAAAAGACGTTCTTAGACTACCGTGTGTCTCAAATAGGCTTTCACCTTTCATTAAGTTAAACTTTCGCTTATAGGCTTATAGCTAAGGGGGGGGGATTCTCAGCCTACCCTCTGGGTACTGATAAACCTCAATATTATCAAGAATATTATCCTCCCCTTTTCTTTACTGCTTTAAGTTTTCATCATGTCAATAATCCAAATTTTATATATTAATTAGAACCTGTAATTTGTATTCATATGGTAACTCTATATTTTTAAATTCAGTCATAAGAAAATGGTTATTTAATTTCAATTGTGGACAAAAATTTCTTATTATTGGATGAAAGTGGCTGGATGGAACTTGAACCCTTTGTTGCCATTTAAGGAGGAGTAGGGGAGAATTGACAGGTACAAAATTTTTTATTCTTTTTGTCTCCTTTTAACTGAAAGAAATACGTTGTTACTAAAAGTCTGCTTATTTCAAGACACAAGTGTCATGAGGTTGTAAATATGTTTTTAAACAGTGAGGAGTACTGAAAAAAAAAACCCTCGAGTTTTACGTTTGTCTTCCCAAAAATATTGCTGCTTTTAATGAACTACGTATCTTGTAAATCAAGCTCATGAGTTAGGGCTCGACTCATAATATTTCCTGACTTCAATAAATTTCTCTAGGGTGTAACAGTACACGCACACACATCAAGGTTACTAGTAAGTAATTCTTAACCCTTTATCTTCCTACGTTGAATGTGACTCGACATCAGTTTTCATCTCAGGAGCTCCTTGGCCGAGTTTCACTCAACATTTTTTCAAATCAAAACCAGTAGATGTTAAATAAAAAGATACCTGAAGGAAAAACACAAAACTCTTTTTTTTGTTTAATGTTTGTGTGTGAAACGTGCAATACTGTAAATAAAACTCACATTTAATTGGGTTAATATTTTCATTTATTTATTTAAATTGCCCTATTATTTAGTTTAAGAATATTTCAAATAAAAGACTTAAAAGTGTTGATGTAGAGTTTAAGGACAACTTTTATATTTTTGAATCAACTATTTTAATTGCTAAAAGAGCACCCAGGATTTGCAACTTAAAACGGCATAAATAAACTTACAGTCAATTAAAGCTGTCTTTCGTATGCTAATTAGTTTTTAAAATGAAAGCAAATTATTTTAGACATGGAGAGGGAACCGGTTATTTAAATACGTAAACAAATTTCAATTCTTACTTTTAATCGCAGTCATTAAATTCCTTTTACAAACATACTTAATGAATTGTAGTCTAATAATAAAATAGAAGACACCCACGGAGTTTGATCTCGAAGTTATTTCCATTTGTAATACATTCCTTCTCGCCTGAGGACGGCCAGCGATCAAACTGAATGTTGGTCTCTTTCTAATGCAAATCTGCCTTGTAAAATTGGTAATGACATTAATTAGACGAGATTAAATCTGAATTACTAATGAGTGTAAGTTCAGACGTAACAAAAAACTGTAAAATGTGTTGGGGAGAGAGGAAGTCTTGACTGATGGAAGCCTTCAAAACATGAATGATGGCCATTGTCAAATGTTGCTAATCTTCTAGAAACATTGTATCGTATGTTATGTTCCTTTCCAAAATTGACGCCGTCTACGGGAGCATAAAAAAAGAAGCGTACAGACTTCTTGTACAGAAGTTCAAATTATGTAATTATTGACAGGTGCAACGAAAATTTATTATACATTTTGACTCGTGACAAACGTGTCGTCAACAAATGCCCAACTGACCACCAAGACAGAAGAACATTTGAGGTAGGTCCGTATGAATCATCTGCATATGCTCCTTTTATGTGTATCGAGACATTTCAATAATTGAAGCCTTTAAGATTTTCGAAAACTCCCAGTAGGTAAATAAAACTTGTTTCTGCCACATAATTATTTTAAAAACATTACCAAGCTGTATATATTTTTTATTAAGGAGGCAAAATTAAATATTCATTATAAACAGGTAATTCTAAGTACGTCTTGACAAATCATAGTTGTTCAATCAGTTTTGAATTATTCAAAGAAAGTTAAAAATGAAATTAATCATGTTTCAAAGCTGCTGTGTTGAAAACCTTCAAAGAGATTATTACATAAATTTTGCAAAGAACTATTAAGATAGTATTAATACTTTAAAGTTTTCATAATTAAGCTTGAGTAATTTAATAAATATGTAGTATAAGTACAAAAAATATTTCGTTTAATTGAATTTTTTTTATTATTTAATACAATATAATTATCTTAAGCATTTAGATACTAGTAAATAATGTAATTATTTACTAGTATCTAAATTGTTACTGAAACATGTTTCTTTATTAAATGTCGCCATATTTAGAAATGTTTGCTTGTTACTTAGTCGTTGTTTTGTAGAGATTTGTGTATTTGTGTTTTTAAACACAATTAGAAATAAACTGAAGATTATTCTTCAAACATTAGGTTATATCAAAAACATAATTTTCAGAATTTTTCACTTGAACTAAAATCAGTTGTTTGCAGCAAGTTAATTTGAAGCATGTTTTCAGTGTAGTGTTCTCCAGTAGTCTCTGAACATAATTTTTAGTATAAAATCGAAGCTTGTTAGGATTTACAGTAGCATAAATAAACTTTTCAGCCAACAAGTTATAAAGTATTTTTCACTGCGCATATAAACACGAATATTCGATAGTCAATGATTTGAGAAAGTTAGAGAAGTCCAATAAACAATTTTCTATAGTTTTTATCTTAATATTATTACACAGGGAGTAAGAATTGGGTAGAAAAAGTCATCGAGAAAAAATTCGACATTCCAAATACATTACTACAAATTTTCAAGTTATTGAGGGCGGCGTTCTGTTTTGATGAATTGTTACCTAGTTTGTGAATATTATATTATATAGACTAACTCTGACTCGCCAAATGCATCTACATCATTCCGACCAAATTCTCACTGTGCTCTTTTATACTAATTGAGACGGCTTCTTTCAATAAGATAACGAATCTTGACACAGTACTTGCACTGTACAGGTTTCGTCTTAGGAGCTCAATGGAGGCCATTCTTCGCCAAGGTGGTCCAAGTTGGAAGAGGAATGGGATGCTCCTTTTAGGATTGCTCTTTTAGATTAATTTCCAGATATGAATCCAAATGAGCATTTGTTGGAGAGGATCGTAGAAAAACATTAGGCGGCTAGATCTCTAACTATCAAATTTCACCCAATGGGAAAATGCAGTTCTTTGGAGGTGTCAAAATTACTTCCACAATGCATCAACATCTCCACGAAGTATTAAAGGAGTATTAACAGGCAAAAAGTAATTAAGTGTAGTTCTCATAGGGTAATTATAATAATTTAGTCTATAACTAAAATAAAAAAAGGGCAAGTGCTAGTTTGGAATTGATTAAATGATAATGAAACATATAACCACAAAACTCGAAGCTAAGGTGAAAAGAGTAAAAATATTTAAAAACAAATCTTTAATCCATGGAACTTGGTGGACTGAGAAAACTTGCATGGTTAAAGATTAAAGATACGATTAAGAAAATGGAAAAACAATTAAATGTGTATTAATGATTTTAATGACTGTGGACACATATTTTATTGGTTAATTTATCAACTAAGTATATTTCGGGTTTTCATGAGTTATGGGATATGAAAGAATAACGTAACGAGTGTTTGATAATGGTATTCCAGGGCACAATGTAAGAGCCCGTAGTGTATTTTTCATTTTTTGAAAACTGAATATAATTACATCTAATTAAGTTTGTTAAAGTTTGTGATGCTTTAAGATTTTTTAATACAGCCATTTTATCTTGTCCAAAGAATAGAATAAAGGAGTGAAGTTACACAGAACTTTGTATGCAACTTCTTGGCTAATTTAATTCATAAATTTGGTTGAAAGCGTTTATGGATGAGATTGTTTTATAATAAAAAGTAAAAACTTAGAATGAGTATTTTTTTATATACTCACCATTATTTTAGATCATATTAGAAATATGCATGTAATAAGACTGACCTCAAGATGGGTGGTTGCAGTCATGGCCCATAAAAATGACACCGTTTTAGTTAAAGACCTTTATTAACAGATCGTTGGAGGACAGGTTCTTACTTCATTATAGTGAGAGGACATACTGCGGGGTCAGCTAGCATGAAGTTAGAAATAAAAAGGCTCTTAACACCTGAATCAACATCTCAGTCAAAATCTGTGGGAAAATCTCTAGGAAAATCTGCCTCCGATAGCGTGCATATCTTTTTCGTTTGGAAATTTCCTAAATTGTCAGCTAGGGTAATATAGAGTTATAATTGGTTACCCCCTTCTCTGAGGGCATAAACTGTAGCCCCAGTAGTCAGGTTAGGGGTTAAAAAGGGAAAGCAAAAGGACGCGAAAATTTTTGCCCTTAACTCAAGATTTGAAAACCCCTGAGAATTTTCTCGGGCTGTCTTAGGGATTTTATATAAAATGCCTATATTAGTTTCCTGATCTAGTTTACTTTTCCTTACATACATACAATACCTAAAGCATTATGACCCCTTAAAAGTTTAGAAATCTGTTTAATTCCTAAAAATATACTTGGCGGTTTATTCATTAATTTTGGCTAGGTAAAGAACATTCTTAAACTCATACTTTCCAGTGATGTTTCGGGAACTTGTGCAGTTAGTGAATACAAACGAAAAAGGAAAAAAAAACTTTTTTTTTAATAACCTTGTATCATAAATGGCTGGAAATGATTTGTAACTTTTGAACAACATATATCTGATTATTTATAGTGATTGTGTATTTTTTTAAACAAATCACACACACACACACACACACACACACACACACACACACATATATATATATATATATATATATATATATATATATATATATATATATATATATATATATATATATTGAGATTTAAAAGGGTTTTTTTAACATTGCAATGTCTTATGAGCTTTTCCCTCATAATTTCCAAAATTTATATCAATATCTTATAATATATAAAGAAATGAAAAGGTTTTTCAAGATAAATATAAGAGTGCAATTTAAGTTTTAAAAAACTGAATTTGTGTCCAGATATGACTATGCAAAAGGAATACTGTATTACTGCTTATACGTGAAATGTAATTATATTTCTAGTATACAGTTTTGTAGCTAAACAACTATGCAACTTATTAAAAATGCAAGTGTATATTGTGAAAATTAAAAAATATATCGTAGTTATACTTATGTGTATTTCATTCTGTCTTTGAAACTATCCCCAAGAAAAGTCGAAGAACTTTCTTTTGTCGAACGTTTTTTATGAAAAGAACATACTTTTTATTTTGCTACTATATGGACGACTTTTCTATATAGTAGCAAAATAAAAAGTATGTTTTTACATGATAAGTTAATGAAAGAATTGCTAACTATTCTATTAGAAATTTAAGCAAATGTCTAAACTCTAAAGTAGCCATAATGTTATGGTTTTTCGGTGTAAGACATGGAAAGAAAAAGATTGTATGTTCTTTTTTTTTTCCTCAGAGTAGGTAGTTAATAAAAGCGGGTTTTACAGAGTTCGCTAATTACTGTTATCGCAGCACTAATTACTGCACGACTTGAACATACGTCGTCATCCTATCAATACAACTCCAGTAGAATAGAGGGCAAGAAACTCGCTTTCTTCCTATAATACATTTTGAACCTTTTTCTCTTTCCTCCCCGTTGTCTTTTGTACGAGTTCCTTTAGACTTCATTCAGCCAAAAACTGGACACACAACCTTTCAATGACTTCATTAGAGATATAGGAGAGAGAGGAATGGGAGGGTGAAACCACAGGATAAAAAATGGAATAATAAAAAGCACCATCTGGAGCACGAAAGGAACGTTTTAATTATTTAGGAATTAAGTCTGTTTTTCTTTTGAAATTTTGAAGCCTGTTTTTTTTCCCTTCGTTCGATACAGGTTTATAAAAGGAAAAAAGCCTTTCCTTGAGAAATGTCTGTATTTTCTTGAGAAATATAGTTCTCAAGTTATGTTCTCACGAAGATAAATGAGAATTTTTATACTCGAAATTCCCTTTGCCAGAATAGTCAAATACGCATGGTGGCATCGTGTATTACGCAGGTATTTAATTTAACTTTTTAGATTAAATACACTTTTGGTATTTTCTTTAAGGTAACCGACCATGTTCGAATACAAACTTTTGAAATCAGGTTTAAAGTTATAATATTAGACTATAAAATGTAAAGGTTAAAACGTAAACATCTATTTTTTTTTTTGTTGAAATTTGGCAAAAATGAAAAGATTAAGTAATTTAGGCTTTACAAAAATGCTCCTACCTTTAAAATTATATGTAAAACTTATCTCATTAATTGGCAAAACTGTACACACATATCCATTACACCTGCACTAAGCTAAAAGAATGATAATATATAAAAGTATTGTAGAGTTTAAGTCAACCGAATGATTTAGAGCAGCGGTATACAAAGTAATGATTTGAGGTTAGGGTTTCTTTTCCTAAAATTTAGGAAACCTCAAGATTTCCATATTTTTATATTCCTGGGAATTATACAGATACACAAATTTACAAACTATAATAACATTAAGTGAGTATATGTCTTAAAAAAACATTATGTTTGTCGGAACAATTTCTTTAGTTCAACCGAAAAAAAAATGTTCGTTTATTTCGGGTCAACAAATTTATTTGATTCAATAAACTAAATAATTATAAAATACAGTGGGCTCCGCTTAATGTGATCGCGGTTAATGTTATCAATCGCTTATTGTTATCGAAATCACTTTGTCCCGATTTTATCTATTCATTTGTATGTTAAAATTATAACTTTATGTGATCGTTACATCGGTATAACGTTACAACGTTATCAGTTTTCGAACCACATTTTAGATGGCAAAGGAATATTCACAATGTATTCAGAAACAACCCATTCTTTTCTTTTCCTTCGTTCTGGTTTTAATTTCTAAGAATTATCCCTCTTTCACCTAAGGAAAAGGAGAAAAAACAAAGGAGAGGGAATTTACACGTTCCTGGAATTTTTCAGAAATACGCACACCTTTCTGGAGGTGAATAGTTGTCAGATAAGCAGAAGGCAACAAATTCTATTCGGAACTGAGAAGGAGCGTGTTCACATTTTATGCCTTGCTTGCTTACCTTCAGTTTGTCGATATGGAAGACAGAAAGCGAAATGATTTAACATTAAAACTAAATATCAGAATTTTAAATCGTTATCAAATTGACAGGTTGCCAAATATGAGTCACCGAAATGCTGAAGCGCAGTTAAACATTTCTCAGCTTCTGAATTGCATTGAAAGTGTTGAAACGTGGAGTACAACACCGCTCCGATGACTTTAAGAAACTTTATGATTACGAAAGATTTATCTAAAAAAGGGGGGGGGTTAAATTTGTCTTTTGTATACCATTTATTGTTATCAATCGGTTATTGCTATCAAACTCACGGTGTCCCAAACTGATCACATTAAGCGGAGCTCACTGTAGTGCTTTTTTTTTTTTTTTTTTTTTTTTTTTTTCTTTTTTTTTTTTGTGTGTGTGTGTGTGTGTGTGTGTGAGAGAGAGAGAGAGAGAGAGAGAGAGAGAGAGAAAGATTTGATCAACGATAATTGAATCATTAAATATTATAAATCTGTGCTAGGTTTTAAGTACAATTCCTCTAACATCAGCTGAAGTTGAGAGGGTATTTTCTGCTGCAGAGTTGTTCATAACTAATCTAAGAACTAAGTTGAGTCTTAGAAGCGCAGATAGCTTATGTTTTCTTAAGTCATACTTCGAGAATGGGTAACTAATATATTTTATATTTATTTTGCTGTTAAATTATAAAGTCTATTATATAAAGATGTATAAATTTTGGAATTTTTTTACATCTTTATTACGATAATTTTTATTAATATCAATTAAATTTTTAGTTATTTTAAATTTTGATGCCTTACCGAAAATTAAGGCAATGACTATGATGGCCTAAATCAGGCGTAGGATTCCCCAGAAATTTCCGGGATGGTATAAAGGAAGGAAAATCAGAAACCCTAGGAGAGAACCCTGTCGTGGTGGAGTGAAAATTTTTGTAGGTAAATTTATTTGACGACAAAATATATTTTACTTTTCTTCAACAAATATCTGGTACCAGAAAGTCGAAGAGAAATAAAAATATATTATTGCTAAAAATAGAGCTAGAGTTAACTCTCGATATCTTGGAGTCATCGAGACCGAGAAAAGTACTTGAGATAACCAAAGTTCAAGATATAGGAAAAAAATGCAAATAGTTATGTTTAAATAGCATCGACTTAAAGAAAAAATACAAGTAAACAGTTGTAAAGTGTGCATCAGAAATGCCAATAACTTGTTTTGAAATTCATATCTTCATTACATTTCAGTTGAAAGCATTCAAATCATTATTAAAGATAGACGGTTAAAATTTACTTGAACTCAAAAAATTATTATAACAATAATGACCTTAATTATTTTTGGATACAGAAAAAGATATCACCTGTAACGTATAATTTAAAGTATTAGTATCATACTGAACTTAAATATATCATTTTGGTAGTCTTGATATTTTTTTCTGAATATAGGTTAATAAGAAAAATAGCATATTTTCAAGTGCTTGACGAGGTATAAAAATTGTTCTTTAGCACAGAAAGGATTGAATTTAGGTTCAAATTGAAGTTTTTAAATAATTTTACTGATTGGAAATTTTTTTTATAAAAATATGTGTAATGGTTCAAGAGTAATCATATGCATAAGGAGGTGACATTACGTTTTGAGGAAGACTTTTTAAAAATTATTTTCTCGTGTAACTCATTAAATTGACTTTATTTTCAAGTTTTTTTTTGTTTACTATACAAAAATAACTATTTTTACGCATGCACACACACATATTTAAAATTAATCTTTT
The DNA here is from genome assembly GCA_032207245.1 of Pardosa pseudoannulata. Lineage (NCBI taxonomy): Eukaryota > Metazoa > Arthropoda > Arachnida > Araneae > Lycosidae > Pardosa > Pardosa pseudoannulata. The sequence goes on from CM063506.1 coordinate 12,584,675, forward strand.
AAAAGGTTTAAAGAGTGTTTAGTCTCCTTAATTTTCAACTTATGGAAAATCCCGAGATCCCTTTAGGAACCAACAGCTATCTGAAACTAATTCACTTTAAATCATATAACTCTATTCAGTTCAGTAACACGTTTTTTTTTCTTTTCGTTTTGAGCTTTCTTTGTTTCCTTTTCTGAACTCGTTTAACCCATATTGGACCATATCGACTAAATATTTCTGAAAGCTATTAAAACTTTATCCTTATCATTAATATGGAGTAAGTAAGCATATTAAACCAAAACTTTGAAAAAATATTTTTAATTGTTAAAGAAATTAGCTGTCCTATAAATAGGACAACGGTCCTATGCACTACAAAAATTTAACAAATATCACTTACATCTCATTAAGCTTGTCCTAATTTTAAGACACCTTGTTTATACTTACAAAATACACGTGCAAAATATTTTTTTTTGACAAAAATTTTGAGCTACATTATTAGCTCTATATATAAACTACAAGTAACCCCCACAATGTTTAAAAAAGATAATAATAATAAATATGAAATTAAAGATTATAAAATGACAATTTTTTAAGGGTTGCTAAAAATAAATTTTACAATACAATATAATTTGATTTCTCATTTTTTTTTGTTTCTATACTAAAGTGAGTTTATTTTATAGGTGTTAAAATAAAATACACTCAAAAAATATTTATAACTTTATTATTAAATGGAGTTTTATTTGCTGTCCTATTTATAGGACAGCGGTCCAATATGGGTTAAACGCAATTTGAATGTGGTCGGTATCTTAACAATGGATGCTTAGAGTAAGATATTCAACAATATTCTGTCCACCTTGCTTTAGAAAGTACTTTTCATCTCTCTTTCTCTCTCTCTTTTCAGTCTGGTAATGTTTTACTAAATTTCCTATTGAGAAAGGAAAGTTTCATTTTTTTAAGGAGAAAATTCAATAGATATGGGATTGTTAGTTATAATCTTGTAAGATGAAAGTTTTAAAATTTTACAGCCATTATGAATATGCTGGTCCTATTGTGAGAATAATGGACAAATTTCTTGCTTTAATAGTTTGGATATCACATAAACTTTGAAAACTTATACAGTACTTTTAAAACTCATTGTAAAGCTGGGAAAAGTAAAAATTGAGGTAGTTGGAATATTATTGCATTAGGTTTTAAACTATAAATATATTTTTCAATATTTATTCAAAGATATATCTTGTAACCAAACAGGTAAGATAGCATCGATTTTCAGTGCATGAGAGTAAATCTATGTATGGTAAGGAGGGTTTGCTAGTTTATAAAATTTTGCTAACGAACCATTGTATCTCAAAAATATACACTAATTACAACAATAATAATGTTGGGAGTATTACGGTCCATATTGTTTTTTATTTGAGAGATAATGAGACCAAAACTATGCACTTCGTTGTTGTAATAGTAAAAAGTAGCCCTGAACCTAAACTTTCCGATAACTAGGAACCTAACAAAGTTTAAAAAAATTGTTATTTACCTATCATCTGGATGATATAGTAGTACTAAGTATAAATTAGTATCACAGCATAAATAAAATAGGACCAGCCATAGTGTTTTTGTTGCCATAAAAAAACCTAAAAAATGCTGCCTCCCAAGAATAATTTTTTGGCCTGCTCCCTAAACAGTTTGCCTATCACAAATATAGAATATTATCTATTTATTTAAGCGTACGAACAAAGGATATATGTCTACATTTGCGCAAGCAAATGCGATATGTATTACATATTTGTTTAGTTAATATTTTTACTCTTTTTTATGCAAAATTTTGACAACAAATAATTGAATTAATGTAAATATTTTAATTTTTGTATTGTTGAATGTTTTATATCGCAATTTTACAACAGCTTAAAATATTTCCATAAAATCTTATTTAAGGTATCCGTCTACGTTCGGAGAACTTTTTTCTTTAAACGTAGAAACTATTTCATGTTTTTACATTTTTAGATATATTTTTTTATTATCATAGAGAATTACACTTAAAAAATTTATTCCTGAAGAAGTTTTTATAAAATTTTCAATAAATGAAGAAAATTTAGTAAAAAAATCGGGTTTTTCCAAAAGGTCTAATTTTTTAATAAATTAAATTATTTCAATACTTTTTGATGCAACACATTTCTTATACACTGGACTAGTGAATCACCTAAAATTTTTGTTTAATTTACATTTGGTAAAAAATTTTTGTCCTTCAAAATCATACACATTGAATTTTTAACGAATTTTCATCACCCTTATATCTAACTATGAGTGTAACATCATTAAAAATTATCCAAATTTACAGATTTTAGGTCATTCACTAGTAAATACTATCAAAAACATTCATAATAATTTTCAACAAAATATTTTAAGAACTTTTTGAGAAATCACATTTTAAGTTTAGACATTTTATTAAAAATACCGTTCTGAGAAAAACGCATTTGAAGTTTATGACAGCAACTTTAACTATTAAAAAATTAAAATACATGTTTAAAATTCCCCACACTTTCTTGATTCAAAACTTTCTAATTGCCAAGTTGCTAATTATTAAAAATACTAGAAAAATGTTTAAACTAATCTCCATGAAAATCTAAAAAGTTTTGTCCAAAAAATGCTCATTAAAAGGCTTTAAATTCGCAACTTCCTATTCCGAAGTCGCTACTTCCATTTTGTTTCGACAGCTGTCACTGATGTTTAAACATCTGTAACTTTTCTTTAAAATGCGGTAGAGACAAAACAAAAACAGATTTAGAAGCCTAAAAGTTGAAATTTTACAACAGAGGAATAAAAAAAATTATGATTTTTGGCAAAAGATGAGGTTTTTAACGTAGACGGATACCTTAAAATATTTAGCTCTGAATGTGGTCGATTATGTTCACCACTATGTTTGCTATGGGCACCATATTTCTATGGTGCCCATAGAAATCCCTGTCAGTGTTTATGCCTCCCTTCAGAAAGCGGCGACGTCTTAACTTTCTATCAATTTGTGCCTGGTCCCCAATACAACTAAGTATAAAAAGCGAAATGTGATCCTGTCGTCGAAATATGTCGCGCGTTTTCCAGACCCCGTGCACAAGTGCGATGAGGCAGAAGTCTAAGTAGAATGAACATCTCACACCCACGCACATCAGTTGACGCGTGCTGCGGATGAAATTCAAGATCCTAACAAAAGAATCGAGACTAGTCAAAGACTTTGACCTTAGTTAAACAACAAAACCTTTTTCTTTGTGTGTCTTTTGCCTCGTGCTTTGGCTTCGACATATATTGCGGGATTCCCGGAACTGCTCTTGGTATTTATGCACTTGGGCGTTATTTAAGGGAAAATTTGTGTATACGGTTTGCTAAGCTTCTAGCGGAATTTTTTTTCTTTTAGTAGTGGGAACCGCAGATAAAAATACTGTCGTGAGATTTTTAAATACTACCAGTTGAAAACGATCTTTAGTTACAAAACATATTATAGGGAGAAAATTTGTATTATAAATCTAAGAAGATTGTGTGTTTGAAATGTGGTAGAAGAAGACTGTAGATTAAAAAAATAAAAATAGTTCTCTATTTTTATTTCGTATCAAAACCCTATACTGACCTGAGCAACTTATATTTCTTTAATACTATATTTTTCTATTAATAATATTTTTTAATTTTTTTAAATTGTTAATTTTGATGTTTTTAGTAGTAAAAGTGTAAAAAATATGTAAATCTTGAAAATAAAATTTATATCGTATAAACACCATATACTATGTACAAATTCAAGTCACTATACATTTTTTCTTTTTTTTTTTTTTTTTTAATAATATTTGTTAATGAGAAGACTTATATTTTAATCGTATATATTTTTTCATTATATGTTATACATTGTTATATTATATGATACTAATTTAACTGCATGGAATTGGATCAATATCATATAATATTAAAATGAATAATATGTAATAAAATTTTTAAATCTCATTATATATATCTGCTAATAAAATATTTTAGAAATATTATTTAATCATATCCCTACACATCATAAATTGCATTTTATCTTTCATTGTACTTTATTGTGTTTAATTTTAGTATTTATGCTGCTAACTCGAGCGTACTTTCTCTCTTTGTGCTCTACTTGCCTGCTTTGCACTTTTGACTTTATTCCGGCATTATATGTTATACATTGTTCCATTATATGATACTAATTCAACTACATAGAATTGGACCAATATCATATAATATTAAAATGTATAATATGTAATAAAATATTTAAATCTCATTATATATAGCTGCTGTTAAAATATTTTATAAATATTATTTAATCATATCCCTACACATCATAAATTGCATTTTATCTTTCATTGTACTTTATTGTGTTTAATTTTAATATTTATGTTGCTAACTCGAGCGTACTTTCTCTCTCTCTTTGTGCCCTACTTTATGCTTGTCATTTTTCACTTTATTCGGGCACAAAGGCTGTTACCTTCTCGAAATTATTTACATTTTTATAATTTTACAAGATTTGTTTTCCAGTGGTACTGAATATTTTTCTGCTTCGCCATTATCAATATTGTTGTATGTATACAAAAATAGTTTTTTTTAAATGATTCAGATTTTAATTAGATTTTACTGACTTTGTCGAATCCAATTTTTTTATTATATTAGTAGTCATTACATACATACACACAAAAAGTCATTTTCCTTTTAATTTCAAAATATTTATTGTTGAGAATGAATAGTGATTGAATATACCATACATGTTAAACTTACTCCTAATGCTAAATACGTATAAACAAACAAACATACATGTTATGGATAATGCTTTACTTTGATTTTAAAAGAATTAGAAGTAAATTACATTATTTATCATAGCTATACTTCAGAATGATCATTTAATTGTATTCCTTCAGATTATAAATTGTATTTTATATTTTATCGTACTTCATTGCTATTAACTTCAATATTTATTTACAAATTTTTGATTATACAATATATTTTCCTCTAAGAGCTAATGCGATGTTCTTGTATATTTACTAAAAGGTTATTTAATCTTTCAATTTTTAATTAAAATTTACTGAATATGTCACATTTAATATGAATTTAGTCGCTCTCTACCCAAGCGTCATATCAAATTATCTTCATCGTTTGATAGGAGGCCCGACATTTTTACTGAAATAACCTTATGATTTTTTTTTCAGAGAGCTACGATTTGCCTTTTTTGCTACACGAAGACTAATGAGACTGGAACCTACTGCTTATAGATGATTTCGAACGGCTAAGAACATCCATTCCAGCAGCGGGATTTGAATTCGTGGTTGATTTGGAGCACTAATGTCCACTTTTTTTGCAACACGAGGGCTAATGAGACCAGGATCTACTGCTTAAAGCCGATTCCGAACGGCTATGAACATCCATGCCATAGTGGGACTCGAACCCACGAACTCCGGTTCCGAAGGTCAGTGCCTTAACCATTTGGCCATCTTTCGGCTTGATTGGTTTGGTTTGGAGTGCTACGGTCTACTTTTTGCAACACGAGGGCTAATGAGACCGGGACCTACAGCTTAAAGCCGATTCCGAACGGCTACGAACATCCATGTCACTGTGGGATTCGAACCCACAAACTCCGGTACCGAAGGCCAGCACACTAACCAATCGGCCATCGTTCGGCCTTTCGGCTTGAACTCTTGGAATCTGGTACAAAACAGCAGCGCTCTATTATTCAGCCATCATCCAGCTAATAAATTTATGTTAAATTAAAAAAGATAGGAAGACGCCAGAAGTAGGTTTCTCAAAAAGATAAATTCTTTATGTAAAGACAACTTTTGTGCTAAGCAATTTACACTATAATAATAAAAAAAGAAATAATCTTTTGTCAGTAGAAAATACTTCTTTGATATTATATTTTATTTCTATATTTTGAATATTTTAATTACTTTTTGCTTGCTGGAATTAATATATAATATATAATATATTATAATAATATATAATAATAATTATAATATATATAATATATTAATAATATATATATATATATAATTATAATAATATATAATTAATATATAATATATTATAATCTTCGAGTAAATACAGTGGACTACGCTTAATGTGATCAGTTTGGGACACCTTGATTTTGATAACAATAACCGATTGATTACAATAAACGATATGCAAAATTAGATAAATTTACCCCCCTTAATTCCCACGTACTAAATTTAAAAAAAAATTAAAAAACACACCTTATATTTATGTATTGTATATTATCCTTTAAAACATAAGAATTGTATACATAATTAAAATAATTGATGAATTGTTGACTGTCTACAATTTTTTCCAAGAAACTCATTGATAAATTGTTCGTAGTCATAATCAACCTGTCATAACGATTTATAATTTCAATCTTTTGTTTTAATGTTAAATCATTTCGGTTTCTGGCTTCCATATCGACAAGTTGCATGTAAGCGAGCAAGGCATAAAATGTGAATACGCTCCTTCTCAGTTCCAATAATAATGTGTTGCCTTTTGCTTATCTGACAACTATTGACCACCAGCAGGGTATGCATATTTCTGAAAAATTCCAGGAACGTGAAATTCCCACTGATTTGTTCATTCCCAATTTCCCTAGGTTGAAGAGGAGAATTATCAGAAATTCAAACAACAGCGAGCCGAACGATGGCCAAATGGTAGAACGCTGCTCTTCGGAACCGGCGTTCGTGGGTTCGAATCCCGCTGCTGGCATGGATGTGTGTAGCTGTTCGGAATCGGCTTTAAAATGTAGGTCCCGGTCTCGTTACCCCTCGTGTCCAAAACAGTAGACCGTAGTGCTCCAAACCAAACCAAACCAAACAACAGCGAATTGAAAGAAAAGGATGGATTCCTGAATACATTGTGAGTATTCCTTTGCCAGTGAGGTTCGTAAAGTAATTGCATTAACCGATGTGACGATCACATCAAGTGATAATTTTAACATACAAATGAATAGAGAAAATCGGGAAGAAGTGATTTTGATAACATTAACCGCGATCACATTAACCGGAGTCCACTGTATAACTAATGGCTCTGATAACCATCAGTAATGCTTTAACAGGGATATACCTTCATTTTCGAAGAAGCGAACGTAACCTGGAAAGTTTTCGTAAAAAATGCTACATATTTCTTTAAAAGTGTTCGTTGAAGTGTTTATATATACTTGATATGCAGTGTTTATTTACATTTTCTGTAACCGAAGCACGAAACCAAACTCTCGATTTATTTTTTACTGTGATCTAAAATATTTTGACAGGGAAAGAGGGGATAAAAGAAGTGAAATATAGAATTACATTAAACTACAGTGATTTTTGTTTTTTAATGAGAAAGTAAAAAAGAGTAAAAGTATTAATTTGTTTTAAAGAACGTTTATATCTATATAAGTGCATAATATATTCATACAACTGTTAATAAACCAACTTGTTAATTCTAGGATCCACGAGAATCCATGATAGACATCGATTTTTTAACCCAACCATAGTCTAGGGGGTGGGTAGTATTGTGTTCGGGGCGGGAAAATTAAAATTGATGAATAAATATATGCACACACTTATATATATTTAAAGTTAATGAAATAAAGTTAAATTTTAATGAAAGTTAAATGTAAGTTAATATTAAATAATTTTCTCTCAGAGAAAAAAATATTTATTACATTTGCTATAAATTTCAGTTAATAAAATATTTTCTTCACTTATAATTATATTTTTATGTAACGCTCTCAGTGGTTTATCCAGAAAACATGCTTGGGGATGCAAAGAGGGGGGAAATTTTGTTTTTAAGTAAGCATTTTTTTCATATTTTGATATATTATATACTTTTATTTTTTACAGCACAGATAAGAAACTGAAATCTATAGTAGCAAGGTACATGACTCTAAACTTTTATGATCGACAGAAAGAATGTAATTATCAGCTATTTTAGAAAACTAATAATTTTAAAAAGAAATGATTAGAAATAATCATCATTTTAAAAACAAAATACTTGCTTAAAATGAGAAGTTAAAACAAAGAGAACTGTGCCCCCTTTGCAACTGCCTAAATGTGCCAATGGTTGCAATTAAATTTTGTTTTCTAGTTTGTAAAAATTTGAAAAATTGGCGAAAATAAATCTCTTTACAGATTAATATTTCCCTTGCGCTGAAAAGTTTTTTTTTTTTATAATCATATCTTATTGAGGGGAAGGGGGTAGACATCTGCTCCGAGCGGCAAAAAGCTAAGTTATGCAACTGTTCTATTTTCTATCTTTGCCCCTTTGCATATCCGTTGATGTCTCGGTGGTAAAATGCTAGGATTTCACGATGGCGATACGGGCTGGATTCTAGATGAAAAAAAAGCATAAGAATATTGTGTTTCATTGTTTTAACTTTACAACTGTTCATGTTGACATCATATTATATTCTACTTGATTACAATTACTATCCCGGACCTCTCAGTTTTTGTGCAAGCATGTGTACCTCAAGTTATCATAATTTAAATAGGCATCCTTTGATACCGCCAAAATGTCATTGTTGATAATAAATTTTTTCCACAATCCATTTAACTTAAAATTTCAATGTAACGTATTTTGATGTTCACAATCGCCGATAGATGGCACCATTTGAGCACTTAAAAAATCAATATACCTCCTGAAATAAAATCTATGAATTTAAAAAATTATGTTTATTTGAAATACTTCTGATATTATAAAAAAGTTTATTAGTAGATCATCGAAATGATTCAGCTTATGTAAGCTTTTTTTTCAAAATTTTAATAATAAAATGGTCAACAAAACCCTCAGCGTTGTACGGGGAAATGCTTAACAGACATGCACCTTCGCGTTATTACGGAAAAAAAACTTTGCTTGATATGTGAATTAGTATTGACACTGATAAACCTTTTACTCTGCTCTATTGACAATTTTTCTAAGTTGTCTTACAAAATAGGCAAGGGTACAACATTCCAACGAGATAATTTATTCTTACACATTTTCTCTAATTTTTTTTGGTGTCGGGCGGTGGCCGAATAGGTACGGTTGATACTGTTCAGCTCAGTATGGAAAAATAAACTGAATTTAATCAAGTTATAGAGGCAAATGCCAAAAACCATTTAGTTATTTATTTTACTTAAATTTTAATTTTATTTATTTATTTATGTTTGATAACAGAAAACATAAAATTTCTCAAGATAAGCCACAGACGTTAAATTTTACCTTTTAAACACGTAGTAGCTGCGGTTTATCTACCCGAAATATGGTGGATTGAATTACATGTAAAGGAAAAAGGTCGATAAATTTACAAACTCTAAACTGTACATACTCGCTGCGTGTATGAATATTCAAGTTGAAATTTTATAAAGCATATTATTTTTCGGGAAGCTTTAACTCTTATTATTACCGAATTTAAGTTTACTTTTTGTATAACTTTTGATGCAGTTTTCTTTAAATTCGTAGAATTCCATTAGTCCGGTAGTATTTTCAGGTAGACGTAGTGGGTCTAAGATGTCAATATTAACTAATCAATGCCACACGTTCTCTTTTAAAGTCGGTTAAAAATAGTTTGTAGACATTTTAAGCTTTTTTATGAATAATTTTTTCTATTTATTACAGGCTGATGAACATCCTATGAATAATCCCCTAAACTTTTAAAGCATCTGTAATTATTTATAATTTTGTCGTTTGGCTTGACATTCATGATTTTACAAGTCTTGCACAAGGATTTACTTTCAGCATGAGTATCAACTGGAATCACGGTGAATAGACCTATTATAGAACTTCACTTTTCTGTACTGTATTTATGCACGATAGTAAGTAAATTTATTACCATAATCACGTTTTTTTTTTAATAAAAACACGGGATGATGTTTGAGATTACAGCTCATCACTAATGAGAGCAAATAATAATATTCATAGTTGTTTGAATTTCATTTTATTTTTTTTTTCTCTCGGGAGACAATAATAACTTAGTTAGCTCATTATGTTTTATAGGAATGATTTTCTCTCTTAAGTAGTCCTATAAACAATACCAAATTTTCGGGTGTCTGTTATTATTTGTAATGTTAGCATTTGAATCGATATATGATTTTTCGATCCTCGAGTAGAAACTTCATCGACTGGAATCAGAACGAATCACTATATTTACTATAAATCTTTACAATACTGTGTTTGCTTGTGATGTCAAATCAATACCTTATAATAAAGTTTTTCTTTTTTATAAATGACACTCTATGATTCTTAAAATGGCAATTCATCTCTAATGAAAACAGGCTTCACTATTGGAAATTCTTTATTCTCAGTCCACAATAACTTATATTTAGGATTTTCATCAATAAATAAATAAATAAACAAATAAATATGTTTATATATATATATATATATATATATATATATATGTGTGTGTGTGTGTGTGTGTGTGTGTGTGTGTGTGTATGCAAACACACACACACATATATATGTAATATTAAAATCCCTTATTTACATATTTTAATATTAATTTAATAACTTTTGTTCATAAAGTACGTTGGCGGTTTGCGCGGTAATTCTGATTTTTCCCTCCAGAAACGCTATAGACTTAATTCAGCCTCTGTCTGTACTACTTTAGCCAATAGTTAGCGCGTTCTCTTTAAACATGGATATTTTTTATCCCATGATCAATTGTGCTTGGGGATTATTAGCAGTCTTTTTACCTGAGAAATCCCTACTTGAAAAGGGATCCCATTGTCTGGGTGCACGAAGTTGTAAAAGTGTTTGCCTGTTGAATGGATTTCCTATATCTCACCAGAAATAAAGTTTGTTGTGCATTGGAATGAGTCTCGCACATATTACATATATATACACATATGTGTGTGTGTATCAGGAATGATTTGAACATTAGTAGGTTTAGATATTCAGCAGAGATGATTTAGACGTTAATGGTTTAGTACAAATGTCGAAGTTAAAATTTTGAACTGTTACAATACCTTTCTCCGTTCTTCTTATACTATAAAGTAAAAATATTAACTATAACATTTCCTTATCCGCTTCATCAACCTTATTGTGCCTGTATTCCTCTATAGTTTTGGTAGTTGTTAAATTCTTATATCTACTTATGTAGTATTATTATGTTCTGTTTACTAAGAGATAGGTAATATTTATAGATGCACAAAGCTGAAACAACTTTCATAATTCCTACCTTCTCTGTTATTACTGAAAAGTCGGTGGCAGCCTCTTTCGAATGAAAGCCAGTACTTATAAAGATCCAAGAAAGAAAAGTAACATCATCCTTTCTTAAATTTCGGGTTATAAGAAAAATAATACTCTATAAGGAGTCCCGACTATTGCGCAGCTACTTTATATGGTTTTGAAAACGAATTTTGGTTTAAATAATGATATGGCCTTATATTCAGAAGTATAAAAAGCAATTATATAAATTACTCTAGAAATAACCACTTGTGCTATGAAAATAATTTCTTCAACATGGATGAAGTCATCATTCTTTAAGGTTTTCTTAAATTGAACAATCAAACGCCGGAGGAAAAGTACTTATTTTAAACCCTAGACGCATGTTTCTATTTTTCGTTTTCTTTATCGTTTTCTTTTAGTTTTTTAAAGGAACAGATTGCTAGAAGATAAAATAAATAAGCTGAATGGCTTTTCTGTAAGTGTTTATTTCGGGGTTATTTATTAAGTACTAGCTGAAGTACCCATTGTTGCCCGATCATTTGGAAAGAAAATATATTTCACATTAAGAAATATTAAAATACTACTGTTGTTCTGACAAAGTCAATAATCGTAATGGGTTCATATCACGTGACAGGGACTTATATGAAATCTTAATATGAAAGGTGCCAGTGAAGGGGAAAATTTGTTAAATTATTTTAGTCTATTTTTTTTTATTGAAATTACTAGCCTTAATGAAATTTAAGTGAGCGAACGAGTTAAAGTACTTCTGAGACCATTTGTAACGTAATAAATTACTGAAACAGCAATTCTGTGAAAGTTATTTATTCGTCAACCCATTAACTTTTTGAGGACTGGTGTATAATATATGCAACGCTTTTTAAATTGAGTTAGAAGACGGGTGTATCATATATGATATTTTAACAGAAACATAAAATTAATACTTCTTATTAACACTAGATGCATTCTTATCTCTGTTATAGCTGAATTTATCAATACTAGCTTAGTATAAAAATTTCCACAATATATTACTTCTTTTAGTCTTTATTTGAGTTTTATAATAAATAATTTTGGTCTGCTATGATTTTCCTTTTTAATTTTTTGACCAGTTTTCAATAGTCGTGGAATTTAACTTCATTACGCTGCGGTGTCCCGGCAATACTGTGCCCGTACATATTTACAATTGGGATTCTCTGTTTTTTAAAAAAATATCATATTTGTCAGCAATCTGCAGCAAACGAGTTTATTTAATATTTTTATAAATTTGTTTATCTATAATAGTAGTTTATAACCTTTATTAGGAAAAATTTTGTTTCCCAGACCGAAGGCTGGGTGCGAAGCAGCTAATGGGCTCATATCACGTGACAGGGTAGACCTATATGAGGTCTTAATATGAAAGATGCCAGTGAAGGGAAAAGTTTGTTAAATTATAAACATTATTTCTTTTAGTCGTTATTGAGTTTTATAATAAATAATTTTGGCCTGCGATGATTTTCCTTTTTAATTTTTTGACCAGCTTCCAAAAAAAGTTTTTTCATTACTGCTCTAATACTACGATGTCCATCTTCTCTTAGGCCGGATTTTAATTCTTAGACGATTAAGTTCAATTTATTCACTTTATCACCCACAAGCATTTCAGCGGCTAAAGAAGTCAATTAACTTAGTAGTAAGTTTATTTAAAAGGAGAAAAACATAAAAATAAAATTAAAAAATTAAATTATTGAAAATATTAATGAGATCTTCCTGGGAGTAAATGTTGGACATGGATTTTTTTTACTTCCGTAGCAATATTTGTTATAAATATATTCGAATTATATATATAAGTGTAGAGTCTCTAATGAAGTTTCTATATTTTGATTTAGCATATTCTATGTCAGAGAATGCACGCTTGCAGGTTTACTTATCTTGAAACATACAAGTCCAAAATCTTGTAATAACAGAGCTAACTAGTGGAAAAAAATTAAGGAGCTAAAAATATTTTTTGAATTGTGTTGCCTATTTCAAAATCCTTGTATCAAAAATATCTGATGTGTGCACCATATGACTTCCTTGCACATCTATTACATCACACATTTTTTTACAAAAATTTTTATGATGCGGCATTAGAATCATCATTTGAATATTGTCTTCAACATTCAAAAAAGGTATTGTTTCTCAAGGCAACCGTGTTTAAGTAGAGCTCAAATCTGCTCTCTGACAGAGACCCCTAAGCATAATATTCGCTATATTAAGACATTTCGTTACATAGCCATTTCGTTCCAAACCGATATAATTCGCTGAATATTTTTATTACTTCGTACTGGTTAGTATTAAACAGTAACACATCAAAATTATCTTCCCCAAATAGTAATTATTATTTATGTTTCTAAAAATTGGATATTACAACATTGTTTCAACTGTTCAAATAACTTTGTTACAAATGCACATGAATACGCCGATATCTTTCAGTTGCATTGCTGCAGATGGGTACCGATAATAGTTATTAAAATGAGATATTTCGCTACATAGAGTACCGATTGCAGATAGGTGTTACAGTGGACTTCGCTTAATGTGATTGCGGTTAATGTTATCAATCTCTTATTGTTTCGAAATCACTTGGTCCCGATTTTCTATATTCATTTGTATGTTAAAAATTATCGCTTTATGTTGAACGTTATATCGGTTAATGTTATCAGTTTTCGAACCTCATTTTAACTGGCAAAGGAATATTCACGATGTATTTAGAAGGAACCCATTCTTTTCTTTCCCTCCAATGTTGTTTGAATTTCCGAGAATTCTCCCTCTTTCACCTAGGGAAATGGGGAATGATCAGTGGAGTGGGAAATTACAAGTTCCTAAAAATGTTCAGAAATACGAACAGCCTGCTGGTGGTCAATGGTTGTCAGATAAGTAGAAGGCAACACATTCTTATCGGAGCTGAGAAGAAGCATATTCACATTTTATGCCTTGCTCGCTTTCATGCAGCTTGTCGATATGGAAGCCAGAAAGTGATATGATTCAACAGTAAGGCAAAAGATAGAAATTTTAAATCGTTATGACAGGTTACCAAAAATGAGTCAGCGCTATGCTGCAGCGCAGTTAAAGATTTCTCAGCCTATGAATTGCATTGAATGTGTTGAAACGTGGAGTAAAACACCGCTCCGATGACTTTAAAAAACATTATGATTACGAACGATTTATCAATGAGCTTCTTAGAAAAAATTGTAGAATGTCAACAATGTATCAATTTTTTAAAATTATGTATACAATTCTTGTGTGTTAAAAAATAGTATACAGTACATAAATATAAGGTGAGTTTTTTCATTTTATTTTGAAATTTAGTAAGTGTAAATTTAAAGGGAGGGGGATAAATTTATCTAATTTTGTATATCGTTTATTGTTATCAATCGGTTATTGTCAAAATCACAGTGTCCTAAACTGATCACATTAAGCGGAGTCCACTGTATAAAAATAGGCCGTAGCCTTAACATCTACCAAACTAAACCTAAATCATCAGGCGGCACCCCTTATCACCGAATGTTTAATTTTTAGTGAAAATTGACATATAGTTTTATTACATTTTATATACTCTTATTAACATTTGTAAAGTACTTCTTTATACACACATCTAACAACAACATATCACAGTGATGTCACCGTAACCAGCTTCATTGTAGTTTGTGGAGCTCCCGAAATTTGATTCTTTATTTATCATCACCAAGTAAGTGATTTTTCTCTCAAATGACAGGCCTAAGGGCTTTTCTGATTGAAATTGTGTATCGAATCTTTGTATATTATTTTAATTATTTTATTACTCGTAGTTTATGCTTTTTATTGCATTTATAAAGTAAGTATCTATATTTTCTGTTAAGTTTCAGTATGATTTAAAACAATTTTAACTTGTTCTCCACACGTTTGCAAATTCAAAAATTTGGTACAATCTACGTATAAATTTTATCTATACTGTGTTTTTTACATTACTTTATTACGTTTTAATACTAGTAGTTTATGCTTTTTAACGCTTTAATTATTGTTCTTATGGATGTTTATCGCCGCCATCTTAAATTGGATGTTGGCACTATTGACGCAATGCATTTTACAGTGCCCCCGGAATTTGATTCCTTATTTATATTTATTATCGCCATGTATGTTAATTTTCTGACATATGACAACTAAAGGGTTTTTTCCAACTACAATTGAGTATGAAAATTTTGTTTAAAATATTTTATTGCTTATAGTTTATGTTTTTATTGCATTTTCATTGCTTTTATACAGTATGTATCTAGTATATTTTCTATTAAGTTTCAGTATGATTTAGAAAATTTAAAATATTCTCCATACGTTTGCAAATTTAAACATTCGGTATAATCTGTGTCTAAATTTTAACTCTACAGTGTTTTTATATTATTTTAATACTTATAGTTTAGGTACTTTATTACATTTTTATTGCTGTTATGGATGGTTATCGCCGCAATATTAAATCAGAACTTTAAACCGAAACTGAACCGAAAACCGGAAAAAACCGTTATTTCGGTCAGAACGAAAGCCGGAACTGAACCGAAAAAAATATCGGTTTATTTCGATTCGATATATCATCAGTCACTTTGTTACTGTAACCAACTTATCAATATTTTCCAATTTAACATCAATCATATAATTACCGTTATTACATGTGCATTGCTTCTCTATTTCTTGTTTTGATATTCGCTTGTACATTTTTTTTGTTTCAGTTTAGAATGTAACTACTTGTAGAAGGCAGACTGAATTCAGTTGAATAATATTCAGTTGTCAAATGCGATTTTGATAATAGATAACTATGCCAATACTCGGCTATCTCTTCATCGTTTTTATCGTGCATGCTGGTTAATTGTATCCATTCAAATAGTGTATCAATTAAAAAAATAATAAAATCTTCTAAATTTTGATAGAATTACATTTTTTATTCATGATAGAACTACATTTGTTTTGTTTATGATAGAATTAATTTTTTTTGGTTATGATAGAATTATATTTTTAGTACAAATAAGAATATACATAACATAAAATTATTCATTCGGAACTGAACCGAAAACCGTTATTATTGGCGGGACAGAAATCGGAACTTAACCGATACATTTTAAAAAGCAAATTTTTATATTAAATTGAAGTAAAATATGTTTTATTCTGTAAACTAAATCTTAGAGGTATCTGATATTTTAAAAAATAAAAGTTAAAAACTGTTATGAAATTTTTTTTTAAATCAGCTTTTATCATACGATAAAATAAAATATATTGTTCGTATTAATATAATAGACGTTCACTGAATAAAAATTATAATTAGCTTTAATTAAATACAAAAGATTAGTTTTTAACATAGAAATTTCAAGAGTCATTTTGCGGATAAGTGGTTTCTGTATTTTTATCACTTGGTATACATATTTCATTTTTTTAACACTAGATTTAAGAAACCGAGCCAATTTGACTCATTAAAAATTTGTTCACTATATATATAAAACTTTAATATCACTTTTCAAAAACACAATTTGGTTTTTAATTAAGTAATAAAATATATGTAAACTTTCCTTCCTCTTCCCCGCAGACCCCTTCATTTCGCGTTATCGAATGTGGTGTACCTATTTTCACCGTTGTGAGCCAATTTGACTCATAGAATGGTTTAACAGTTCTGTATAAAGAGACGACTCAAGTAAATATTTCACGAGAAGATTTTATTTTCCAATTGGTTGAAGAGCAAAGAAGTAAATATAGAGAAGAAGTCGAGAACATTTCCATTCCAATGACAGAAATTCATGCTACTGACGCACGAAGAATTGTCAAGTTAAACAATCATTCAAAAGAAACAGATGTAGAAACCATTGTGCTAAATGTAATAGAAATGTTTACGGAAAATGTGTTTCACAAAAACAGATTTTATAAGTAAAAAATGTTTTCCATGAATTTTTCGATAATAAACATTTCATTTAAATTAATTTGGAACTACTTTCTTTGCAAAAAGATTCAATTTTCTTGTATGAGTCAAATTGGCTCACTTCAGTAAAAATAGGTATATCATCAACATCCGTAAATCTAGTGTTAATGCATTGCTTTTCCAAAACTGAATAATTTTTATTAAGTTAGAACCTCATTAAGGATGTAAGAAATATTTTATTCTAAACAAAGAACTTTTTTATTTTATATTGAATCAAAAATAAGTTGTTTTAATAAACGAAATTTAGATCGAAAGGTACTATGTCTATTTAAAGCACATTTCAGTTTACCAAGTTTTGATTTCCAACAATTCATCACAAATAATCTAGTTTTTGTCCGAAATGCTTAAATGACCACTACTTTCACCAAAGAATGTTCGTACACCATATTTTCTACTGTGTCCAGAAAGTGGAAAATACGAATTTGTTTTAATGGCTCCTTACCAACCCGTTCTCTACTATAACTAAAACAAGTGTTTGTTACCTCAAATAATCCTCTTTTGATATCAGTGCAGTCTCTTTTTATTTATTTTTCTATCTGATTCTTTATTTTTTCCCTCCATCACTGGAGTCGCATAAATTCCGACGCTTGCCGCTCGTTCTTTTAATTGAGTCATTTATCTCGACTGTCAGCCTATTAACATCAAAGGAAGCGCAGCGCGCATCTATATAAGTGGCGTTTCAACGCCGGATGCATTTATTTATAGGAGTCGCGTTTCCGAAATGTTCACTTTTGTTTTTGGAGAAGTCGCGCATAGATTTGCTACCTCCGAGCGGATGGTGAAGATAGAGAGACATTGTCAACAAGAAAAATTGGCGTAGCGTAATGGGGTGAAGACGAGATGGTATATAATAGAAAATGAACGCTACCCAAAAACTAAACTTACACTTTTGAACGCTAAAGTATTTGTGACATCGTGCTCAATGTATCTACGCTTGCCTCATTTTCATAGAGGGACTGGAAACACAAGAAAAAACTACAAAGTTGTCACATATGGCCAATTAAATTAGAAATCCATACAGGTCAGTCCACAAACAGACCCAGCAAACAGAAAACATAAAATCATTAATTAAATTAAACTATACAATAAGATAACTTTAGAATAAACGACTCAAAGTCCTTAAAACCACTTTAAAACAGCATTGAAGTACAAGAATAAAACTTAAAAAGCTAGGAGCACAAAGACTGAAAACCGTGTGATCAAGACGTGAGTTCTCTAGAAGTTGTATTTAACGTAAGTGAAATTCGATAGACAATTATGCACATAAATCCTAAACACAGTAAAAAATAAAGACAATTAGCGTATATACTATGAATATTTTTAGTTGATGTTATTAAACAACTTGATTTCTGTGCAAGAACTTGACTTTCCTTATATTCAAAAATTGTTTTTCGTAGATTTTACACTTTTTGTGTAATATTGTTATTTACTTTCATGTTAAAAAATAATTAAAAAAATTAAAGTTAAGTATTTTAAAACTCAAGATTTAAGATGATTAACACAATAAAAAGCCTAGGATTTATTTAAAGAAATGAGTCTATTGTGTTAAGCTCAGATTTTCATATTCCATAGTTTTCTGAGAGTGATTGTTTGTGCAGAATGGAACTTAGTATGCTTTCTCTACTTCGAAAGCGAGGGTGAACTAACGGAGCGAAGGAAAAGAAAGAAAGCAAGAAAAAAAAAAAAAGACTGAAAGAAAAGTGTTCACGGGCTCCCATCTGCCCTTGGGTTGCTGTTTATTTAAAGAAAGTGATACTCTGAAGTGCCAACAGCTCTTCACAAAGGTCAAGCAGAAGGGGTCGAGCGCTGTTTACGTCACAAGTGGTGGTTTGTCACTTGACACAACCTTAATAAGGCTTGGGGGTGGAAGGGGGCTCTTTATGGCCTTTAATTAAAGAAAGCTCCTCTCTCTCTTTTTCATGGGACAGGAAGCGTATACCCCAGCTTTTTTTTATTTTTATTTTTTTACTTAAAATAGATGCTAACGCATAAAGAAAGGTTTATATGTCATTTTGCTCGATGGAATTATCATTTACATGCAACAAACAGACGTGAAAGACTATTTTGTTTTGGGACATAAAAATGGTTTTTCTTTTATGCGTAAAATAAAAATGTATTTTAAAAATAATAAAAAATTTACATTTTAAATATGGATGTTTAAAGGAAAACCACGCTGAAATTAATCTAAAGAAAATTTAAATCACTTAAGTAAAAAGTTAGTTGCATATAATTTATTTAAATTACGAATGAATGGTGACTTGGTTAACATTGTTTTGACTGTGAACATAACACACTAAACAAACGCTTACCTTTCAAAAATTTTAACTGAAATCATTCTTATGTTTTTAAATCACTTATTTAGAAATTATATAAAAGATAAAAACCTTACCATGAATATTTCCTCACTCTTCAAGGGAAAATAGCTTCATGTCATCTTCTGTACTGAAGTTTTGACCTATAAGAATAATATAAATATGAGCAAGAAATAGGAAAGTTTGAATAAATATTTATAGAAATTGTTTATTATTCCATATTTCAGAAAAACTTTAAAAGCAATTTTATAACTATTTGATTTTTGTATATGTATAATAAAAACACAACATTAATAATCTACCGAACTCACAGAGCTATAATTTTAAAAGAAAGCTCTATCAACTGATTACATAAAAACCAAACAGATTTTTTTTAAGAAATAATATCAGACAAGAAAAAAATTAATTTTACAATATTAATTTATAATTTAATCTTGAAGTATAAAACACGGTCTAGTTTTGTAATTTTTCAGATTTAATTCTATATGTTACGTCTTGATGAGTAACCGTATGTAAGACAAAATGAACTGAAATAATATATGCTTACATTTATAGCCATTCTCAAAACCATAAAAAGATTTTACCGTAATAAACATATCGCAATCTAGTAAAATCTGAAATCGTAGATGAAACCATATAATAAATTGTTTATGTATCTTAATGTTACTTTAATAAGGTGTGAATTACATATAAACTATAAATCTTATGTAGTAAACAATATAATATTATTTGAGTAATTTTGTAACTTGTGTAACTTTTTATTTTCTCATTTGCTAAGTATTGTGTTCCCTTCTCACTGAATTCGTGAATCTTCATATCTCTTAGGCTTTAATTCTTTATTAATTTAAATTAACTTAGTATTTTAGTCTTCAATATCGTGTATAATTATCTGATATTTCATCACTTTCATGCTACACAGTATCTCTGACATAGTGGGCCTGGCCCAGGAAGGTCAGAAATCAGAGCTCCTGTGCGAAACAGTATAGTTGAAATCATGGAAATCGACAAGATAATTGAAGACTCTTACATCATTGATAGTTTAAATCGTTTTTTCAGGAGAAATTTTATATTTCCCAGTTGCAGTTATACGATTAAGGAAGATAAGTAAAAATTATCTTCGTTTCCTTGCCCGTATTTTAATTTCTAGAATTACAAAACATCAAGTGGTGTTGAAACTGGAATTAAAAAACATGTAAGATTATGTTCATCGGTTATAAGTGAAAGTTTCTCAGTATGGTGACGTGACTAGAAGAGAAAGTATGTAGGAGTTGTAATATATTATGAAGTATGATAACGAGAGGAAAGAAACATGTATATATAAAGACATAGGGCAGGGGTGTCCAAACTTTTGGGATCCGTGGTCTACTCCACATTTAATAAATAGAAGGCAGTCTACCAATGGCAGAGCTAAATTAACGTAACGTACATGTTTATATATTTATTTTCGGTAACAAGAAAAAATGGTAAATTATCTAATTTTTCTAAATAACTTAATATTTACAAAATAAAAATTGACTAAAATAATCAAAGTATTCATATATCAAAAATTGACCATCTTATTCACTTCGTTTAGTTGAAATTTGGCACTGTATATCTGCGACAAGTTTATCATATTGTGGCTGGCACGAGCTTATTGCAATGCGCAAACACGAAATTAAATGTTCATCTGTTAAACGCGACCGATGTTTGGTTTTAATGGCGTTCATGGTTGAAAAAGCAGATTCGCAAAGATACATCGATCCAAAGTATGATTTCAAATACAAAATCAATTTGTAAATATTTGGAAACGAATCAATTTCCCAAAATTTTTATTTTAAATAATTCATTAATTCTATGTCATAAGTCATAAATTAAATTGTTAATATCCGAGGTCATTATCGGGATGGTTGCGCGGACTACCTAAAATGTTTTCGCGGCCGACGTCTTGGCCACCCCTGGTATAGGGTATAAATTGTATATATTTTGGAATTAAGTGAATATTGTCGAAATAATTACGATAAATGTAGCTAGTAATTATCCCCACTGTTTAAGTACATAAATTTGAGTTATATATGCACGATAGAGTTATTTTGAGTAACGGTAAATAGTCTTAAAAGGTGTGTACAATAATTGTATGAGAAATAACGAATGGTTAAATGTAAAATAATAATTTCCACTTTTCAATTTGATGTTGCTGATGTAGTTCTTGCTTAAAAATGCAACGTGTAATGCAAATGCGAAGCTTCTGAGCAGCTTCTATTGTTTTACTTAAATGCTTTTACACAAGTTGAGAAAATAACATTATTCTCTAGCAAAATCCTCTTTCGAACGGAGCGGGATTAATATAATTCAATAAAGGAAAAATGTGCATAAAATATATTCAAAGAACTTGCAGTAACGCTAAAATGTCTTAAAAGGTGCGTACTATAATAATGAGGAATAAAGCATGATTAAATATATATATAAGTTGATAATTAATAATTTTTAATTAACTTTTGTCGACGTTTTTCTTGCTTAATACTGCGATGAGTAATCCGAATTTGGAGCTTCTGAATGGTTCCTACAGATTTACTTAAATATTTTTACAGAAGTTGGGAAATCCCATCATCCTGTTCCAAAATCCTCTTTTGGACGTGGCGGGGTTAAGATAATTCAGTACAAGGAAGAGAGAGAGAGAGAGCATCCCAAATGAAGATATCTGGCAGAGCAGGGGCCGAATACCGGTTGTCAGGGGAGATAAATGACCTGCGCAAGAAGTGTAGAAGCGAAACAATATTTGGCTTTGTTATCACTCATTTGGCGCGGTAAAAATCTTCATTATTAATAGAATCGCTTGTTTTAAGTGAAGCTTTTGACTTCAACAGCTGTACCTCAAAGTAATTATACGTTCAATAGCATTTTCAAAATAAGTAATCCACACATAAAGTTGAGTTTTCATCTTTTCAGGGCAATAAAAACATTTTGTAGTTTAAACAAAAAATTAAATACTTTCTTTCCTTTGAAAATAATCTACGCTGCACTTTAAAGGTGTTTTTATAGTACCCAAGAGTGTATTAGATATTCGTTATAATTTTGTTTCTAACTAAATTAAAGAAATCATATGCAGAAATTTTTATCATCTCTTATTTAATATCGAGAAGGTTTTCATTATCAATAGAAATGTTTGTTAACGTAAAAACTTTTGACTGTTTTCTCAACCTCTGTATCACGAAATAGTTATACGTTCTATACCTCATGAAAACAAACTTTTCAATTTTGGCTTGAAAATGTTTTTACTTTCTCCATTTCAAACAAAACAAAAGCGCTATGATTTATAATTTAAACTCTTAAAATTTTCCTTTGAAAGAGTATATAAAGTTTTATAGTATACAATAAATTTATTGTACGTCCAATTGCATTAGCTCCTTGTTTAAAGTTTTTGCTTCTAACTAAAACAATTAAAGAATTTATGTGTGTCACGTTTCATGTTAATGTTATAAATAGTATTAAATATTTTTGTATTATTCCTAATTTCTGTGAATCAAAATTGAGAAATTTTGCGCAAAAGACTATCTATTTCGAAACAAGAATCTTTTAGGGACAAATGCAATAAATTTGCTGTCCTATTATTTCAAACAGTCACTTGAAAGTTTTTTAATATTTTAAATAGGCGATTTTAGATTTTATGTTAGTTTGTTTTACAGTGAAAGTGTAAGCTCCTTGTTTAAAGTTTTTGTTTCTAACTAAAACAAAGAATTTTATGTGTGGCATGTTTCATGTTAATGTTGTAAATAGTATTAAATATTTTTGTTTTATTCCTAATTTCAGTGAATCAAAATTGAGAAATTTTACGTCAGAGACTATCTATTTCAAAACAAGAAGCTTTTAGGGACAAATGCAATAAAATTGCTGTCCTATTATTTCGAACATTCACTTGAAAGTTTTTTAATATTTTAAATAGCCGATTTTAGATTTTTTGTTAGTTTGTTTTAACGTGAAAGTGTAAGAGTAAGTTTTCATATCTATGAATTGTAATGAATTGCTTGCTCTACAAATATTAGAAAGCTCTAAATTTAGCCTTAAATGTTGAAATTTTTGTGAAAAAATTGGTATTGAACATTAACTTTTTCAGTCAGGTCTTAAAGATAGCCCATTCTCATTCAGCTGAGGAAAAAAAACAACCGCAGAATTTTTTGCATTTCTTGATCTATTCAAATCGACGGTTTGTCCATTTTCAAACAAGAGCTGTTTGCAAGGAGGCAATAACACGAATAAAATCTTTAGTTTAAGATTGCGGAAAAAGTTAGATAACATAATATATATTCCACATAAATTAATTCTATTAATTAGATTTAACTTTTTATTTGTGGAGATGAAACCTTGCATTCTAGATGTGAAGTCATGAAAGTGTTATATGCACAATAATAGTTCCACAATCTCGATTTTTCAAAACATAACCTTTGTTTAGCATCTGGTTTCAAAATATGAAAAGGACTATCGATATAATTCTTTGGAAAATGCTAAGATTGTGTATTTATAATTATTTGGCAAATTCTTTGGAAAAAGTGCAATATATTAAAAAGAATTGTCAAAATCATTTTCCTAGCTAATAACTAATATTTTATTCCAATGGGTGTAAAAGATTTTTTGATTTATTTCAGTCAAATACTTCTACGTTGTCAAATTATTTAAGAGACAATTACAAGTGAAAAACACAGTTACACAAACACGTCCTTTTTATGCTGCTTCCTGTTTACAACCCGTATACTACAAGAGGCAAAATATCAATTTTATAATTTACCAATTACAGTTAATTTTCGCTAAAAGACACAGAATGTATTTTCGCTGCGCAGAAATCTTAGGATGGAGAAAAAACAGGGAGATAAACATTTTGTTTTCCTTCTCACTAGACCACATCTGGCAGAGGGGAGGGGTGAAAAAAACATTCAGCGGGCAAGAGAAGATAGATGAAGGCAGTTAAAAAAAGAGAGAGAGAACCAGAAAGGAAAAAAAAGGCAGATGTTATAAAAAAAGTGTAGTAGGTTAATGTTAATGGCAAATGTCTACAGTTGTGCTCGGAAGTTCTGCAAGGGAAGATGACAGAGGGAGCTAAAATGTATATATAAAAGTAGGCTATAATATTAGCAAGGAAATAAAAGAAAAGCACACATTTCCAAACAGAAAAGTGGCGCACGATAGAATGTTGTTGAAACGATAAAGGAAGAAATAGGAAGAAGCGTCGGTTTCTTTTGACTCGAAATACATGTTTTATACTTCTGTTTTACTTCTTTTGTTAAGAATATTTTGCAAATTGGTGTAGGTGCTTAGATTGGGTAGTTCTTGGACTTACTAAAATATGCTTAATTTGTCCGTGAGGTTATTTTATGGATGAGATTTATTTGTAAAATTCCCTACGATTTTAGTATCTTTAACATTTGCATTCTTTGAATTGCTTTAAAATTACATAGATTTGTATCTTATTTAAAGTGTAAATCAGTTACCGATAGAAGCGTTTATTTATTATTATCTTAGAACAGAGGTCTCCAAACTGGGTTCCGTGGAACCTTAGAGTTCTTTAGAACTTTAACACATTGTTGACTGACAATTTCACTGAAAATTTAATCTCATGTCATCGGCTATTAGCACAATTTGATTCATAATCCCTCGGACAATCAGATAAATCATCCGCGTATAATTCATTGAAAGATTCTTCATAACGTTCCGTCATCGTTTTAAAAAATTTTTTTAATTATTAAATATTTTTTACAATAAAAGATGTGGCGGGTTTTATAAGCGAGAGATACAGCTTGTGTTATACTAACCAACACTTTGCACTGTATAGTCGCCAACAGAGAAAACAACAGCGATGCGAAAAAAAAAATTATCATGAGGTTACTCGTGGCCGGTCAGTAACGTTCGGCCATAAAAACACGAGTTAACTCTTGACAACAACAAGTCAACAATGTGTTAACAGGGATTGTGAAAGTGATCACAAATTCTAAGTTAAAGCTCCAAAATTTCAGTAAAATTTCAATGTTTAGGAAAATTAAATTTTTAAAGACAATTTGCTTGTAAAAATATATACAAATAAATATTTTATAGATTAAATAAAATCCTAAATTTCACAAAAGTCACGTACTTCAAATACATTCCTCGAGACACATTATGTCACTTATTAATCTCCGTTCTTTTTACTGATGATGGCATTAAGATACAGATTTCTACAATTGTTCCAGACGTGAAACTACATTGCAATAAAAACAATCCCACCAAATTATTCAAAAATATTCCTTTGTATTCATTTGTTATAATTTAAAATATTTTTGCTTTTGTTTCATAGAATACATTTTAGAAAATAAAAAGCAAACAAATAAACAAAAAAATAACATTAGCTACCTTGCCATTCAGTAGCTTTTTAATATGTGATAAAATAAAGATACAATAATAATTTTGTAAATCTGAGTCTGATAAAGCTTTGATGTCTAATATTTTACGTCTCTTTGATAGGTTCCTTCAAAAAAAAAAAAAAAAAAAAAAAAAACAATAAGCTCAACGGGTTCCCTAAAGTGTAAAAAGGTTAAATACCCCTAATGTAAAACATAGAATATATGTTCTATATTAGGGGTATTTAACCTTTTTTAATTTTTTTCTTTCGTTTTCATAAATTACATTATTCTTTTATAAATAACGCTTGTTGTTGTTATTATTTTCTAAATACAATCAATAAATATCAAGGAAAATAAATAATCACATAGGTCAGTGGTAGCATATAGGATTTTATCAAAGTGCCAATATTAATGTAAACTGAAAAGTAAGTTTATTGAAGGTAAAGCAAGCTATTTTCTTATGTTTGTGTATGTACAGGGCCGTCCCTAAGCCATTTCCTGCCCACGTACATTCCTAAGATTGCCGCACCCCAAATTTAAAAAAATGCTCAATGATTAATAAAATTTTTATTTCATAATCACAAAATACTAATTTTTAAACCAACAAAATAGTAAGTAACAACACAATAATATTAGATAAAAAAGAAAGAATAGTATGATATTTATTTTTTATAATTTGTGTTTATTTCTCAATCGTAAATCATCAAGTCAAAAATAACAAACTAACTAAATTAGATTTTTAAACAGTAAACGTATAAAATTTGTAATGTTTTTTAAGATGGTTGAATATTTATAGAGTTTATTATTTTATCCGACAATCTACACAATGTAAGTCATAATAGCTTTAAGGAATTAAAAATATATAGGTGTAGTATCACAGGAGTCTTGTATCCCTTGATTTAGGCCATTGGCATACTTTGACTAGCTAAGAGCGGCCATGAATAAAGAGCCTGCTTATTTATTTATTTATTTTTTATTTATTGACACTTTCAATTTTTTGGCGAGCTAGAAAAATCTCTTGGCTTGGCAAATGCCAACCCTCGTCATTTGCCAGCCACAATCATAGATGTGTGTACAATTCAAGAAGTGCCAAGTAAGGCAACTTTTAAAATCCGCTACAGCTGATATTCGCGGTACTTTACGCCGTCTTCAAGAAAAATAAAACAAAATCCTTCCTTAGATATCCGTGAATTCTCTCCGACCCTTCCATCTCCCTTGTCTCCACGTTGCTTAATTTAGTTCCCAGGTTTCATCCATTCAACGCGTGTCGGATTGTTCACACCCATTTAGGAGTCTTCACGCTTCACATAAACGCCGATTTCAACGACCGTGTTTCTTTACTGGCAACAGTCCAGAGGCATGTTTTTTTCATGTTTTTTTATTATTTCCAGAAACATATTAAATTACTTGCCTAAAGAGTTTGTAAAAGCCTGTCGACAATTTTTAAAAACTATCACGCTTATTTACCAACTACTTCCGTGCATCACGGTTGGAGAAGGAAGATCTTGTACCAGAGATATTAGAACCGACTTATTGAAAATCTCATTCGACTTTCTGGAAATAAAGTTAAACTTCCAATGATGGCAAAATTTTTTCTACAATGATTTACTAGAACATGTTCTTTAATTTACTTTTATTTCAGCATGTTATCATTCAGACTGCAGTCATGGATAAAATTAAAGTGATTCTTTGCAGAACATGTATAGGGTGGACGCAATTTAGTCTTAATAACAATAAAAATAGTAATATTACAACTAGATATTTTAAAATTGTTTTTGTTAACCTTTTGCGGACGGTTGGTTGATAATTCGACCAAGCTATGCAAGTCCCCAAAAAACGGCTTGGTTGAAATAAGCAC
The DNA here is from genome assembly GCA_032207245.1 of Pardosa pseudoannulata. Classification (NCBI taxonomy): domain Eukaryota; kingdom Metazoa; phylum Arthropoda; class Arachnida; order Araneae; family Lycosidae; genus Pardosa; species Pardosa pseudoannulata. The sequence goes on from CM063506.1 coordinate 12,612,257, forward strand.
CAAAGAAATGATTTTGCCATTGTACACTTTATACTCTGTACCGCTCATTCACTTCTACTAACTGTAATGTTTATTTTAACTGTCCACTCTAAAACTACCCTTTGTTTCTTCCTTACTGTTTATTGTTGGACAATGTAGCAAAACCTAAGACGTTGCTTATAAAGGAAACCACTTAAGCTAAAACTCCCGTCTTTATCTCCAGCAATATGAAGGAACAACCCGTCACGAAAAGGTTAAATCGGCTCTGGAAGCTCTATCCGCTTTTCTATAACAAATGCAAAATTTAAAATTGTTTCTATAAACAGAAAATATAGGAATATTAATGAATCTATAACCGATTGCTATTCTTCTATTCTCACTATGATAATATTGAACCGATCTTTAGTTTTGTTATCAGAAAGTTTTTTGTGACTGGCTGTGCAACTGTAAATAAAAGAAAACTTATAAGAAAGTATCTATGAACGTTAATCCAACGTACAACGAATCATACCTGTTACGGAAAGCAACATGCCTCTATAAAAAATAATTTGAGGTATTTTGTTTAGCTTAGTTACCTAAGAAAAGCATTAATAAGCCCTTACTCATAAGCATATTTACAAAAATATTATAATAATAGTTTTATTTCTGTACTGAAAATGAATATTGAAAGACTAAACTCTTCTGACTGTAAATAGACCTGGAAATATATATATATATATATATATATATATATATATATATATATATATGTATGCATATATATATGTATATATATGTATATATATATATGTATGTATATATATATATGTATATATGTATATATATATATATATATATATGTATATATATGTATATATATATATATGTATATATATGTATATATATATATGTATATATATGTATATATATATATATGTATATATATATGTATATATATATATATATATATATATATATATATATATATATATATATATATATATATATATATATATATATATATGTATTTACTTACCGTTTTTAAAGTTTTAGAATATATTATACTGGCCTCCTAATTTTTTCCTCTGTTTTTTGTCCCTACACCAAAATGAATAAATAATAAAAAAAATTCTTTTTTGTCTTCCTTGGTGTAGATCCATGGCTAGTGAACTTAATCCATATAGCGGAATTAATGGGAATACTTCAGAGACCTGGATATATTTTTCAGAAAAATAATTAAGGAATAAACTCCTGCCCCGATAAACAGGGTCGGAGCTCAACTTTAAAAAAAAAAAAATATATATATATATATATATATTTAAACCTAAGTGCTATTAATGTTTTGCATAAATTCAAGCATTCACCTGTGATATTTTCTTTTATCAAATTTGTTGAAAGTAATTATACTGGTTATTGAAAGCAATTAGAATTGTATTACTCAAGACATACAATCCACTGAGGGTTCACACCCAGAATAAACCAAGTCCACTTTTTTTTATATATGCATCCTCCTGGTGTTGGAAAGCCTACACCAGGTCCAATAGACTCCGTCACAATATGCAATTAGTTCACATCTAAGGGTAACATGCAGCTTCATTTGAGAGAGGGAACACCAAGGACTGAACCTTAAGATGGGTCCTCATAATTTTAAAGTCGAGACCAAGCAGTACCCCCACTACCACCAGGCTTGGCCTGACATCGTCAAAGTTATCTTTTGGGAACTTGGAGGACATTGCGACCACAAACCTATTTTATGTGCCCCAGCCGCCATTTATGATCACAGCTATTTTTGTCCGACCTGAGCCTCGATACCTTTACCCTCTGGTTACACGATAGCTGTCTTGCCAACTGAGCTAGCATAGCACAAATTCTATTGTTTTTCTCTTTGGAAATGAAATTATTTACTAGAAATTATAACTTGCTATTTAATAAATGTGTACATGGGGTAGAAAATACCCAAATTATTAAGATTTTCTAAAATTAATTTAAATTTCTAAGAATTAGTTATGAGATAGTAACTTTGGGACTCATTTTCTCTACATAATTCCTAATGGACTTAATTCCCATTAGTAAACCTCTTTATTGCAAGTCATTGAATTATTCTATTATATTATGAATTTTGTGGCACTATAATAGCAAAGTTAAGGTATCCGTCTGCGTTCAAAACGTCATTTGTTGCCAAAAATCATAATTTTTTTATTTCTCTATTGTAGAATTTCAACTTTTAGGCTTCTAAATCTGTTTTTGTTTTGTCTCTACTGCATTTTAAAGAAAAGTTACAGTTGTTTAAACATCAGTGACAGCTGTCAAAATAAATCGGAAGTAGCGACTTCGGAACCGGAAGTTGTGAATTTTTTGGAAGCATTTTTTGGACAAAATTTTTTTAATTTTCCTGAAGATTAGTTTAAACATTTTTCTAGTATTTTTAATTGTTAGCAACTAGGCAGTTAGAAAGTTTTGAAGCAAGAAAGTGTGGGGAATCTTAAACATGTATTTTAATTTTTTAATAGTTAAAGTTCGTTTTCATAAACTTCACATGCGTTTTTCTCAAACAGTACTCAAAATATTTTGTTGAAAGTTATTATGAATGTTTTTGATAGTATTTACTAGTAAATGATCTAAAAGCTTTAAATTTGGATTATTTTGTAATGATGTTACACTCATAGTTAGATCTAAAGGTAGTGAAAATTCGATAAAAATTCAATGTGTATGATTTTGAAGGACCCAAATTTCTTTTCAAATGTAAATTAAACAAAGATTTATGTGATTCACCAGTCTAGTCTATAAGAAATGTGTTGAGTCAAAAAGTATTGAAATAATTTAATTTATTAAAAAATTAGACCTTTTGAAAAAAGCCGATTTTTTTACTAAATTTTCTTCATTTATTAGAGATATTATAATAACTTCTCCAGGAATAAATTTTTTAAGTACAATTCTCAATGATAATATAAAAAATAAATCTAAAAATGTAAAAACATGATCTAGTTTCTACGTTTAAACAAAAAAGTTTTCCGAACGTAGACGGATACCTAATGCTAATTATTTTAGGAAGTGTTTGTAAATAAACCAGAATCTTGGTGATTAAAAGAGGAAATCAAATGGAGGACCGCCATTTGCTGCATGTCAAGATTCTTCTTAATTCACTTGGATGAATTTACGATTGAATTTTTTTCTTTTCTCTTCTTAAAATCTATTACTGATTTTTATATTTCAAATCTTCTACAGACGAGAGAAGACAGTCTATTTTCCAAGTAGTTTCTCATGCATGTGATTTAGATAAATACGAAAAACAATTTACTTTATCACGCTCTCTGAGAAAATTTTGCCTTCTATTACTCAAACCCAAATAAAAAAAAATTCTTTCATTTTCCGTCTTCTTTGGAACATCGAGCTTCAATACCTGGCGGTAATTAAACGCAGTGAAAAAAGGATTCTTAAAAAACGAAAAATTCTAGGGAAATAGGTGTTGATGTAGGAGGTTCTACTTTTTTTTTTACATGCATGCAAACATGCTCAGTAATAAAAAAAAGCGGGATTAATCGAAGAACAGACAAAGAAAACTCGAGACCCGTGTTATCTTGCCAAGAAAAAAAAAAGCTAATTACAGAAATAGCTTTCCATGCGAGTGTGTGTGGCAAATTGAATCGCTTCTCCCTTGTTGTGGGTTCATTTTTTCCTCTTCCGCTTTCTTGCCTTTTTTTCCTCATTTCGTAGAAAGGGTTGTTTTCAAGTTCAGGAATTTTATCCCACCGAATTACCAGCTTTTATTTTTTCTACTTTCGAGAAAAATCGACGACTGCTCATTTTATCTTCGATTAGATCAGTGGTCGTTATCCGAACTTCTGCACAACACTGCATTTTTCAAATCCTACTGTTAGTTACCACAAGAAATCAGGTTAGAAATAAGCATTATCTTATTAAATCTTATATTTGTTTATTGCCTATAAATATTCATATAGGGTATAAGTGAAATCAATTTTAATAAAGAGATAAAGTCGAATTTGACCTGTACTAAAAACTTTAAGTATCATTAGTAATAAATTAGAAATGTTAGAAAAAATTTTTCTTTGGAATTATTAACTTTAATAAGAAGAATGACACTCTTTTTTTTATCACTAACAAGTTTTTTTTAAATGCAAGAGAACAGGTAGTGGCTGTTCTTCACTCAAGTTCAGAAATTTTATCCCACCGAATTACCAGCTTTTATTCTTTTCTACTTTCGAGAAAAATTGACGACTGCGCATTTTTTCTTCGATTAGATCAGTGGTCTCTATCCGAACTTCTGAGCAACACTGAAGTTTTAAATCCTAATGTTAGCTACCACAAGAAATCAGGATAAAAATAAGAATTTTATTATTAAATCTCATGTTTGTTTATTGCCTATAAATATTAATATATAAGTGAAATCAATTTTAAGAAAGAGAAAAAGTCGAATTTGACCTGTACTAAAAAACTGTAAGTATCGTTAGTAATTAATTAGAAATGTAAGAAAAGATTTTTCTTCAGAATTATTAACTTTAATGACATGAATTACACTATTTTTTATCGTTAATAATTTTTTTTAATTGCAAGAGAACAGATAGTGGCTGTTCTTCACTCAAATTCAGGAATTTTATCCCACCAAATTACCAACTTTCATTTTTTTCTACTTTCGAGAAAAATCGAAGACTGCGCATTTTTTCTTCGATTAGATCAGCGGTCGCTATCCGAACTTCTGAGCAACACTGTAGTGTTTAAATCCTACTTAGCTAGCTACCACAAGAAATCAGGATAGAAATCAGAAATTTCTTATTCAATCTTATGTTTGTTTATTGCCTTTAAAAATTTTATTTGGTATAAGTGAAATCAATTTTAATAAAGAGAAAAAGTCAAAATAAAGAGAAAAGTAATAAATAATAAAGAGAAAAGTAATAAAGATTTAATAAAGAGAAAAGTAATAAATTAGAAATGTAAAAAAAGATTTTTCTTCAGAATTATTAACTTTAATGAGAAGAATGACACTCTTTTTTATCATTAACAATTTTTTTTAATTGCAAGAGAACAAGTAGTGGCTGTTCTTCACTAGTTTTGTAGACTTCTCTAAAAATAATTAACTTCCTTAAATATAGTTACATAATAAACAAGAAATCAGGATAGAAATAAGAATTTTCTTATTAAATCTTATGTTTGTTTATTACCTACAAATATTCATATATTTTATAAGTGAAATCAATTTTAATAAAAAGAAGAAGTCGAAATTGAACTGTACTAAAAACTTTAAGTATCGTTAGTAATAAATTAGAAATGTAAGAAAAGATTTTTCTTCAGATTAACTTTATTGAGAAGAATGACAATCTTTTTTATCATTAACAATTTTTTTAATTGAAAGAGAACAAGTAGTGGCTGTTCTTCACTAGTTTTGTAGACTTCACTAAAAATAATTCACTTTCTTAAATATAGGTATATAACAAACATCCTTAAATCTGGTATTAAAAATGGCTGGTAAACGCTGGAGAAATTAATCATAGTCCTAAATATCTCACCGTTCTGTGTGCGATCGAACGCTCTGTGTGTGTCTTGAGAATTTTTCAGATTGTTTATTTATTGAAAGTATCTTGCCCGTCTATGGCTTGTGGATAAGAAGCTGCCCAAAATATTATTTATTTCCGTTTTATCTCCGATGTCCATCGGGAGCTGTCTTCGACCAATATCAGCAAATCGTCGGTTTCTCTTGAACGCTCTTCCAAAATTTGATAATGCCACCAAAGGAAAAGAAGAGAAGTGCTCATTTATCATTTTAGTCGACTTTCAGAAGTTTTTTTCCTCGTCTGGGTATTTTAATTAGGATTTAGATAACGATGTTTATTACATACATATTATCTCTATCAGCTTGTCACGAATAATTTTAGAATCAAGGCAGCTTTATTATACAGAAAGAAAAATCAGATTTTACTCAGAGCATAAGATAAAACAAATAATAATAAATTTTTTACTGCTAAAAACTTATACAACATATCAAACTGCAGAGGTTTGTTTTCTATTGCTTACAGGTATTAAAATAAACTACAAGCATTTATGGACTTTACAGGAGTTCCTAGGTTCGAATTCCATTGTAGACATGGATATTCTTAACCCTTTATAATTAGTTTTAGAATGATTGGGAACCTGTCCTATTAGATTTCTCTTCCCCAATGTTTACTTTTAAATTTGTTTTAGTTTTGGATGGTTTACATTTAAACATTTCTTTAAACAAATTTTTCTGTGCGATAGAGTGACAAATTCTCTAAGGTTATGTATAACAATGTATTAAATTTTATAGTGTTACAGTAGAACCTCTTTTTAACAACCCTACAATACAACGATCCATTCGTTAGATGGACCATCTTAAACAGTCTCAATTATTTTACCATCGGAATAATGTTAATTTTGAATCATTACAACGACCCCAAGCGTATTATTTTTCGTTAGAACAATAATACACTTGGGGTCGATTTTAGTCCGCAGAACTCATGAGTAAGTAGGCTATTTCAAAATTATTGTACTGTGGTGGAACTTCAAGAAACCTGTACTTCTCTCTTTGTGTTTGCTTAAAGGAGGGGAGAGAGCGTGACGAAAAGGGGAGAACTAAATCTTCAATTATCTTTTGATGAGTTTGTTGCGGTAGACGAAGCTTTACAGTGCTGCGGAGAAAATTTGAATGAGGACGATTTTATTGGACGTATTACCGGAAATGAAGAAATCTGCGATTCCGACGACGGAGAAGAAATCGTCCAAGCTTTTGAAAAAGTGAATGAAAAAGAAGCCTTCAATTCAATCAATGCCTTGCGTCAATATTTTGAAGGACAATTTAATTTTGAAGATTTCCTTCAAAATCTAACGGATATGGAATCAGTGATAATGAAACATTCCTAAATGAACTTGAAACAGGCGTCAATCAAAGACCTTTTTTTCAAAAATTCAGTAATGGAAATACAAATAAATAGGAGTGTTCTCTAGGTATGTACTGTTACATCATTTCTTTGCTCAATTTCTTTATTATATTTTCAATTCGTTACAACGACCTTTCGTTACAACGACCATATGATGTTGGTCCCACAGAGGGGTCGTTATACCGAGGTTCTACTGTAAAATGTCCTTATTTGCCTTCAAAGAAGACTAAGTAAAAAATTTTCACAAAAAAATTAAAATTAATTTTTTTCTTACAAGTTTTAAAAATTTAGTTAGTATAACCCTGAAGAAATTTAAGCTGTATTAAGTGGTATAATTTGTTCAAAGAAATAGTCAAATGCAAATGCCTAGACGTAAAACCGTTTTCTCCATAACGTAGAAGTAGAGGAATCCAATATGATCGGTAGTCAACCACCTTTAGTACAACAGAGGGGCTCATACTCGTCCAATGCATATAACGTTAGTCTTCAAGAATGTGTAGAAAGAGAGATTGTATTTTTCTATTAAAATAAGTAAATTTTCAAAAATATAGTCTCATTAATTTCATTAGTATAAGAATTTTTAATTTATACTAATTCCTTTAGGTTATAATGAACTTTATAATAAATAATTTTTGTCTCAAAATATTTTCCTCTTTTAACCAATTGATGCATAGTGTTTCCCTTTTAGGGGCAGCTAAAAATAGTTTGTAGAATTTTTAAGTTTTTTTTTTTTTTTTGAAAGAGTGTTCCTTTTCAGCGAAGGTACATTGCATTCCTATAAACAATTTAACAAAGTTTCGAATATCTGTTATTATTTATAATTTTGTCGTTTGGACCAACATTTTAAGATATTTCGAGCCTGGCACAGGAATTTATTTTTCAGCAGGTACATCAAATCCTATAGAATACTCATATCTGTCGTAAAGCTTCCAGGGCAGTAACTAGGGCATGGCAAAGGTGGCACATGCCACGGGAACACCAATCTTAGGGGCGCCGTATAGCGAGGAAAATGTGGTCTGAAAGAGAACGATTCGCCCCGAGTAGAAATAAGGAAAAGTTGAAAAAAAAAGCTTTTTTATTATAAAATACAATGTGTAAATATTATTTTTTATGAATTTTCTTATTATTTAAAATGCTTCTAGAGACTAAACCTGTTTATCAAACACTCCTAATATTCCTTAATATAATTCCGGGTATTCGTTTTAAATTTTGAATTTAATAAAGTTATTAAAACTAAATTTATATTTAGAAATTTGCAAATTTTTTATGAAAATTCAATGCTTAAATAAAAAACAATCCCCTCAAATAAACTATTCAGTTTATCAGCAAAATAATATCCCCAAACTATTCAAAAATATTTTTAAGTATTAATAAGTAAAAACAGAAAGATTAATTAATGTGCTAAGAACAATTTAAGAATTAACGAAATATTTTGTGAGTTCATTCTGAGTATATAATATATGTATATAATTGTATATATTTATATTATATGCATATATTATTTATGTATATTATATATATAGCATGTTTATGTATATTCTCACTATATTTGGTGATTTGGTGTAGGGGCGCACACCAGATTTTTGCCACGGGTGCTAAAGGACCTAGTTACGGCCCTGAAAGCTTCACTTTATAACTGATAGTATGCAGTAGGTCCCGGACACATTAACTCTCGTGCAATGAAATGAAGACCATAGTGCTCCAAACCAATCAATTTAAATGTTTTAATCTGAAGTTTGGCATCACTTAGTAATAACAAAGTACATGAATTTGAAAAATGCATTCTAAATTTTGTGCTCTTTTTCAACAAATACATCATATTATAAGTCTTAAATTAATTCCTCAATAGATACGGAATTTTATGTACTCGAGAGAATAACATTGATTTTCTAACTGTATAATTTTTTTTTAACCTCGTGTTCAAGGGTGGTGCAACAGAGTAGATGGTATGATTTCTACGAATATCACTTTGGTTTGGTTTGGAGTGCTACGGTCTACTTTTTTACAACACGAGGGCTAATGGGACCGGGACCTACAGCTTAAAGCCGATTCCGAACAGCTACGAACATCCATGCCACTGTGGGAACTCCGGTACCGAAGGCCAGCACCCTAACCAATCGTCCATCGTTCGGCCCAAGAATATCACTTAAAGTCCGATTTTCCCAAGGTTACAGGCCTCTATGCAAAGAGTAGGAGTACAATATTTGGGCTAAGTCACTAAGAGAAAGCACCCTACCTGTTATCTCATCATCTAACACTTTCATAAGGGGAAGGTACTAGTATATGAAATTATATAACGATTTCCCCCCCTTTTATTTTTGTAAAATATTTCCTTAATAATAATAATTCACTGCGTGTACAGCTGACCCTAGGTGGTAAGCAAGGTAGACGGCTGCGTCAAAATTTAAGAGTGACAAAACGATATGAACTTAAGCGAAAAAAAAAAAAAAAACAAAAAAAAAACTAGTTAGTTAATGAACTTAACCCATAAAAATTTCCTTTCGTTGAAGTTTATACTTTATATACTCTTTTACTTTGTGTAAATTGTTTTTAAAGAATAGTTTATATTTGAAAATGGCAGGTACTAAATTTAATTTTTAAGTTCAATGTCATTAGTTAGTTAAAAATGTAACTTCTGTTTATCAATAAACGATGTCCTGTAAAATTGTATTGGCATTATGGTCTAAATTCAATTGCATGCCATTGTCTATATAAGTCTTTTACAGGTTTATATGTGTGATTGTTAATATAGGTCTTAAATAATTATTCTTTTTAATTTTTAAAGGCTTTTGAAACTTAAGGGGGGAGGGAGGAGTATTTTGGGGGTTTGTCTAAGGGTTCAAAAATGCTACGGCTACTTCATGTATCCACAAAGCAGATGAAATCCATTAACCCTCTGGTTGCTCATCACGCTATTTCCACGGCAACTCAATTGTAGCAAAATTTGCTCATTCCGTGATTTTCGCGGGCATGTGTTTTTCTTCTTTTTATGAGGAGTGCATCCCGCCTTCTCAGCCTTTACCCAGTGAAATAAATTATATACAGTATTAGACGTTTATATGAGTATAATTATATCAGTTGATCTATAGTTATACTAGATAATAGAATTATAGTTATATTATAAATGGAAATTAACTGTCATTCAATTGAAATTTACTAAGAAAATTTTAGGATAATATCTGAAATTGGTTTTTTATACAGCTTAGTTTTTCATGATAAAAATCTATATAAAAATCATATCTAGAAAGAAAAAATACACTTTTAAATTTTCCTGTATATGCAGATTTAAAATATGAAAAAAAAAAAATACACAATATGTGAAGCGATTTTGGTCCACAAATTGAGCAGTCAGAGGATTAACTTATGTTAATTCTAAAAAGAACTTAATGTTATAGTTCCACAGCTGATATCCAAGTGAGACAGCATGATGTAGATTTAAAGACCCACTCATTCGCTTACTTTACCAAATCAAAATCAGATCTCCCACGCAGCCTTTTTCTCTTCTGCCCCACCTGAATATATCCTACCAAACTGCTATGAATTTTTACACCACTGGTGATTCACTGTATATGTCTTTCCCAAACTAAACCTCGCTACAATTACGATTTCCCTTCTTACCTTTTTTTTATTCTTCAAAGCCCATTCAAGAGATCCCCGCAGTGCAAGTTGCACGGCCAGGTGCCACAGCTGATTACGGAGCAGATAAAATACTTGCGGGATCTTTACGAAGCGGGATGAAAGAAAAAAAGTTGTTTGGATCAGGGATCATCAACTGGATCTGTGTCTCTTATATCCACCGATCGAAGGGATATCTATGACTAATAAGATCTATGATAATGTAGTAGCATGACTTTGTGTTTCATATATGCCTAATTTTATTTATCGTCCGGTCGTATGAAGGGAAATTAGTTCGAGACTGAGATTGAACACAGGAATATAATAATTTATATTTAACCTTGTGAGCAATGTTTTAATGACAGTCATTTTCTACAGTATAAGGTTTACAGCAGTGGCGTGCGGTAGGTTTCATGCACGGTGTGCAGAGAACATGGATTTTCCTGGATAAATCTTTAATTAATGAGGCATCTGAGTTCTCCACTCTGAAACGGGTTATTTATTATGAATATAAATTTAAAGATTACAATAAATAAAATATTTACCTACGAGTAGTCGAGTTATAACTATAAAAACAGCTAAACTTATGAGAATTCTACTAGCACTGAAGCAAAAATCATGTCTTTTGTTGTATGGTGTCATATCGGCGTCGAAAAAGCAACGCTTCGGGCTTCCACGAAAAACTTATATGTTCAGCAAACGTAGCACCACATGGCGCCGCCGCTGCGGTGCCTCATCCGGATGCTCATTGGTGCCGACAAACCGAACGTCTATTCCACGTGCAGAGGATTTCACTGCACGCTGGCACAATAGAACGAACTGTTTCTTGTTCGGTCAGTGGATTAAATTATATTTATTAATTGTTTTTAACATTTGGAAATCATATATTCTGCGAAAAACATCTTGACAATTTTTAAAAACAAAACCAGGGATATGGTGTTACAGATATAACTTATATACTGTCTGTAAGACACAATGAATGGTAAAATTTGGACTGTTCTGTTAAAATTCGTTTCTTTAAAACAAAACAACATTGTTTTTCAGCGAATTATTTCAATAAATATAATACATCACCGAAATTAATTTACCACACTAAAACATTTCACTTTATATTGATGAAATACTTCTTTTATATTTCCATGAAAACAAAATCTTACAATATATAAATTTAAACATTAACCGTCTGCAAAATCGTATGGCCAGTTAATCAGTTAAAAAACCAAAATCGCTTCAGCACGTAAGTCCCCGCTCTAATACAACGCTTAATAAACCGTACCTTCGGATGATTCTGAATGCCAAGTGCAGGAAAAATAGCTGCACTTGCCTCAGTGCCATAGTATGCTGTGCTTCTCCAGTAGCCCATACATATAAAGCGTGATTTTCAATTTAGTGCGCAGTGCGTACACATCAGAACTTCCTATGTTCGTTTGCGAGCTACGTTGGTGCAGCACCAAGTACCGCACGGAATACAAGCAAGCAAATCAACATAAAATTTGAATATATTATAAATAAAATTTATTATATACCATATAAAGATAGGAAGACATAGGTGCAGAAAATTTGTCTTCTAATTTTGCCAAGTGTGCATGCACACCTATATATGGACCGCAAGCCTGGTTTACAGGTATTTATATAAGTGCAAATAATTCAGAATTAATATTATATTTCACGGATTGTAGAATTTAACTCATCAACGCCTGAATCGTGTCTACGGGATATAAAAGGTATAATATCTTAAATCTTATATATTATGGACTCTTGGGAGCAAAAGAAATGTGAAATGTAAACATCTTTCAGTATTACAGCCTGTACTCATTAGTAGATATAGATATCAGGATTTCAGTCGATGTATCTGCCGAAGAAATAAATTTATACATAAAAGTCATGACATTATAAGAAATTATATATGAAATGAAATCTCAATTGAAAAATAGTCATAAATTAGGATACATAAAATATTATAATTTGCAGTAAAATCAGCATTATGTAAAGAACTAGAGATGTATTGATACACTGTTAAAGTCCGCCAATGTAAAATCATCTGACTAACATAAAAACCAGGATAGATACAAATACAAAAATAGATCCAACTTCGATGACATGAAAACAGTACAGAATATTGCGAATTTGAAAGAAATAATATGGTGGATATTATATATCCAAATACTAAATAATGAATAGATATTGTGCATTTTAGTTATATAAGTAATATGTCATTTCTTAATAACAAATAAATTGACACCGTTTAGTGAAAAATTCAGTTTGTATAATTGCTTTTTGATACTTCGATCTTTTTGTATAATGTAAAATAATAACTGTTACAAGCTAATTTTATTAACTATAACAGTATTTCCTACGAACTAAAATATTGATCTTCGAATCATGTAAATACAGTGACATGGATGTTCGTAGCCGTTCAGAATTGGCTTTAAGCTAGATGCTCTCAAATCCTCGTATTGGCAATACATTAGCGCTAAACAAGCAATTTATAAAAAAAGGCAAATAGTGAACCCAGAGCTGATTTAATAGTACAAACTGTTTTATGCAATTTAAATAAACCTTGAATTAATCCAGATACATATGTCAAGATGAATAGTTATCAGAGAACTTTCAAAAGGTTAAAGATTATTTTTATGATATACTATGTCCTATTAGAATTTTTTGTTCCATTAAAAAGTGACAAATCAGGAATTACGTGATCCCTTACAATATTATTTTCTTGAGAACATAACTTGTTGGTAATTAATATATAAGTAAGAACCTCTGCAAACTTTGCTTATTTGATTAATAATTTTTTAAATTATAACATTATTGTTCATATAAGAGCTTATCTTTTCGTCAAGAGATCTTCATTTGAGCATACAATAAAATTATGCAGGTGTTGGTACAAAGAGCAGATGTTAAGTATGTTCGATGAATTTTCGTCGAAGACTTTTAAGCAATATAATGTCAAAATAATTATAATTTTTTTAGACAAAGATGCTTATTCCATTATCTCGATCTCAGATAACCATAATTTTAGACATTATTTGTATTCATTTGAAATTGGTAATTTGTTACAGAAAACGTTTCGTATTTTATCAAGGGGTTGTTGTATAATTTTTGGCAATTTAATCTCTTTAAAACAAACATAACTGTTTCAAGCTGTAGTAGAAAGCTATCAAACACCTTTTTTTTTCACTTGTGATATTAAATTTTTATCTTATGGTAGTTTTTCGATTACAATAATGTTATTGGAAGTTAAAATTAATAACTGTTGCTTTTGTAAAAAAGTCTAGATCTCCAAATGTAAACAATTTCAAAAGTCTTATGAATCAAGTTGAACCCTGTTAGTTTAACAAAATTTTGCTAATAATTGTGGCTTAATATATATTAATTACTTATTTGATCTTATAAGATATCTGCTATTTTTATATGTATATTTTTCTTGAAAAATAAATTAACAAACGTTATCCCACAGTTTGTTTTTAAAAAAATCACTTTGCGGTATGTAATCAATTAAGAAATTACGCTTCCAAAATTTGCATTGAGAATATCTTTTCTTAAATAGGGAAATGAATAATAATGTTCCTAAATCAAGAAAATCTTATCATTTTGCGGTTGCAATCAAGCAAAAAAGATCGTTTTGTAGAATAATTATTAAATTATATTTGGTTTGTGACAATTACTTTTTTAAGTATATACCTATATTGGTAAATTATAACGCAAAGAATTTTAAGATATTTTCAAAAAAGAAATTTTAACTTAGAAATATTTTATCGAGTTTCATGAAAAAATTGCAAGTTTTGGACAACAATGAATTGGTAATTGTAATTTATGAACAAATATCTAGTTTAAAATATAGTAAAGTCATTAGAAGTTTAATTGTTTTCAACTAATACTTTATATAATATTGTTATATAATTCATTTTTCAACTTATTTATAATTGATTTAGGAAAAGTCAAGATGATTAAATTTTTCAAAAAAAAATTATGGTAGTTTTGAGATTAAATTTTAGTTAAAATTTTTCTAGTAGTTAATAAATTATTCAAGTCATATGATCTCTTTCATAAAAAATAAGTAAACCTAATTATTGTCCAATGAATGATTAACACGGCCTGAATAAACATCGAATTTAAGGATACCCTGGAAATATATTTAATTGAAAGATTTTGCATTAATAAGAATTAATTCCTTATTACCCGAGTTGTTTCTGTCAAAAATATATTGATGAATTTTTTAGGTCTAAGTTATTATAGACTACACAGATTTAAAAACATAGAATTTAAGGATACCCTAGAAATATATTTATTTGAACGATTTTGCATTAATAAGAATTAATTCATTATTACCCAAGTTGTTTCTGTCAAAAATATATTGATGAATTATTTATTTTTAAGTCTAAGTTATTATGGACAACACAGATTTTTAAAAAATATGAAATTTAAGCAACTTAGAAGACTGTCAGCTTGTCTTATTAGTAATCATTTTAAACATCATACATGCCATTTATGAAAAAAAAGTTATAAATAGTGATAGGTAACTTATTTGGTATCCCGACGGGTAACTCAATAACATATAGTGAAGCAATTCGTTATGATTTTAGATAATGTACTTATCTAAAAAATTAATTTGAGCTTAAGGTTAAAAAAGCCATAAAATGTTAATTCAATGATAGAGTTATAGATTATAGCAGACGCCCGAAAATTGGATAGATTATTTATAAGACTGCTATCTACCTTCGCTGAAAAGGAAAACTTGTTTCGAGAAAACATAAAAATTCTTCAAACTATTTTTTAGCTATTCCTAAAAAAGGGCATTAGTCATTAATGGTGGAATTTAGGAATTACCTAAATAAAGTTTTATTAGTTAACTTTTAAATCTGATTTTCAATTTTGAAAAATTAAGTATTGGAATACTATTTTCCATATCTACTTAAGTATTAATATATAAATGAAGACAAAGTATATTACAAAAAATATAAAATAGTAAGGGATAAATTTTAAGAAATTAGAAAAATATAATTATTTTAATCCTTTTTTTTTCGTAACATGGTCTTAGTAAGGCAAAGTGTATTTCGCAAAGAAAGATAAAAACTATAACTCTTCTAAATAATAGTGTACTTACAATTTATGGTTCATTAATGCCAGTTCTTTTGAATGTTGAGGTCTCTATCACTGCCAAACCAGTTTTACAGCTTGAAATAATGAATAAATATTTCGCTAAAGTACAAAGTTAAGACTTTTTTAAGATTTGAAATTAGTTTCTTGAATCAAGAAAACGAAAAACAAACAAAAACAAACCGTAGTTAATGCAAAATTCCCAGGAAATTGGAGTAACTCATTTTCGGTACCCTGAGAAAACTCTCTTACTAAAGCATAAAAAATATGGTTGGTGAAATTCGAAAGAAGAGAAATTATTTAGTTTAATGCTTTGCGTTTACGCAAGTAAGGAGAAATTCGTCGATATGTTAATTTTTAAATTATATTGGAGGAAAAGCTACTTTTTCCATTGAAGTGCAATTGGAATTGAAAAGATTTTGGTATATTATGCTTCATAGTATATGTTTCAGTTATGGAAAACAAGTTATTAAAATTTATATTATTGCTAATTTTACATTATGCGAGTAATTCAAAAGCTTTGAGTCAAAATTTAAAAAATTTTGACTAAAGTTTTGACTAAAATTTTTGACTTAAATAAAGGCAATTTTTATTATTACCAGAACTCCCAAAACAATAAGTTATTTACTGTATTTTGTTACGGTGTAAACTACTATACTATATACTTACTTCACGTATAAACAAAATCTGATTTAACTTGAATAATTCTTGAACGCTATTGTTACGCCTTGTAGACGTTTCTTAATTAAAATAATAGACCGTTAAAAATTTAAAATAACTATTTTTTAAATGAAAGCGTTATGTATTATTTACCTTTCCTTGCTAAAAATATATTTTCAAAAAATTGTCTTGCAGATATAACAATAGTAACAAAGTTTGACAAAACAGGATAGGGTTAAATTAAAGCCCTGTGAAACTCCAATTTTATATTTTTGTTTTCTTTCTTAAGGAAATATTAAGTAAACATTTCCAAGAAAACAATTTATAAATAAGTACTATACGAATATTGATTATGATTGTGTATGTTTTTGAAAATACGAGGCTCATGAAATATAGTCTCTATATCTTCATTCATATTGAAATAAAAATTATTCTTCAGTTACATTTCATTTATTAGAGTTAAACATTACTTAAAAAGTTTTGTTATTAACTTTTTAAGTAATGTTTAACGTTTTTAGTATCAACTGAAAATAAAATGTTATATCATACCTTTGTACTATGATTTAAGTGATTCATTTCGCTTTAAAAAGTTATTTAATAAAAATTATTCCATAAACATTACTCTGCCTACTACCAGTAATTTTCCTTTTAGAAATCCAAAACTGTATTATCGATGACTAATTTAAGGTTTTAATAGTAGTTTTGTATGCATTACGATTTTCTGACTTCAGCATTATTTTTAGGCAAAGTTAATATTGAGTTTTGCAAAACAATTTACTTCACAAGATTTACGAAAGTTGAACTATTATATTTTAGTACAATTTTTTTTTTGAACTGATTATTATTTCATTTCAATTTGCAAAATCTTAGCTGATTTTTCAGGCTTTTATTTATTTAAGTTTTTTTTTTATTTTATAAACATAATACTAACAAACAAACAAATAAATTGATAAATTATCTATTATTTCTTTTAAAATTTTCACGAATTGGAACTAGCTATTCTTTTACCTGGCACTCCTTGGTAGTCAGATTAAGTATATGAGGTATCGGAGGTTCACACATGGTGTCATCGTTGGATCTCTCCAACTGTGTATAACAATGTTTTATGCATGTTAAAATATTGAACGGAAAATATTACGTTTGGTTACATGGACTTAAAGAAATGTTTTCCTTTGTCTAATTCCTAAAGCAGGAAATTAAAAATATCAAGATGAGTCATTCTTACTTACCTAATTTTTGATGATTTTCTGATGTCCACCACCAAGGCCACACAATAAAATGCAGTGATACTAGCCACTGATGTATCGTTGAAGAAAGTTTATTGTTTACCTTAGCGGTAAGACTGTCTTTCGTAAATAAACTAAAATCTTCAGAACAAGTTTTTAACGAACATAAAATTAATATGCACGAAAGAAGACAAGTCAAATACCAAGAAGATTTTAACGTCCGGCAACCGGAATTGCTATCTGGTGTGGTAGGTTTGAAGTGATGAGTCTCTTCCACATATGTCTCTTTCCCAAGACACAATCTTTGAGTATTTTGTTTGATTCTAATGCAAGGGAAGTCTTCCGACCCATCACAGTAGCAGTCGTGCAACTTCGCCGCTTTATCCTGCCGACCAAGGATGTTAAGACTGTTATTGCATCGGCGGGTGCATTTGTGCCCATGAAACATGGATTTGCACAGTCTGTGGTAATACGCCAAAGCAGTGGAGCATTGGGTGTCAGCTGAACAAATAAGTTCTGCAATGGAACACGAGACGACTGTGTTGTCTGCTGTGGCATAACTCACTTCAGGCCTGCAGACTTCAAGGCGCTCTTTACTCGTCTTGCAGAAGGCATCGTCTCCACAATCGCACGTGGCCATCTCTACACCGGACTCGTGGCTCATTAGCGATATGAGCGTTCTCCGACAGGACCACGGACATCTGGTAGATATGCCGGACAGTACGTCGGAGCAGTCTTTCATGTAATTAAACAGCGTTTTGGTACAGTCCTCCCTGAACATGCACCTCTTGTGGGCCTCATCGCACCTGATCCGGCCCGATGCCGGACCCACGACGGCCGCTGCCGACCACAGCCAGCACCAGAGCAAGAGGATCATCGCTCGTTCCTCATCCTTCCTCCATTCCCTGCACTGAGTGACGCCCGCGTGCCTGTCTGAACTCTCCCCGAGTGGGGATTGAGAGATAACCGCCGGTTGACTTGCAGAGTGCGCCCAAACAGGGTTGTCTTACAAACGAACGCCCCTTTCTACTCCCCCCTATCCACCCAACGCAGCCAAATCGCGCCAATGGAAATACGTGCTTTGGGTTCGTTGAGATTTTCTCTCGGATGTCACGATCGAAGTTGGAACTTTGTCAGGCCAGAAAAATGTTTTTCTGTTGAGATGGAAGAATAGAATGCATTTTTGTGTTTATAATGTATATGCATTCTATGCAAAGAACATAAATAAAGAAAGTTCCGAAAATAAATGCGTTCTCGCTTTAATATACGGATGTACATAAAGGAGAATTTATGCCATATCGAACAATAAAATAACAAGAGAAAGCCTTATTGAAACGAATGTATCCCTACAGAATATAAATTACTTTAGTAACAGAAGTTTGAGGATTAAATTGTACATTTTTTTTCAGATCAAAGATTTACATAAACTTGCATGACCTATTTCCGTATATTTCTCATGTGATAAACACAAACTCCTATCAGATGCGGATTTTTTGTATTTTATTATTATCCATCAATGATACAGCAAAAGAAGATCGTTCACTTTATGAAGTATTCTCAGTCATTGAATTATCATTTCAAAATATACAACACTGGCATCTAAAATGCGCTCTTTTTCCCAATGTAGGGATAGATTGTCCATGAAATATTACCCATACAGCTCCACGAACTTACTGATAATATATTGGTGATTACCATCGCTTTCTATGAGGGGCAACAAGTGTAACAACTAAGCTTAAAGAGATATTTTAACATACTCTTAGCACCTTGACAGGCGGATACGCTTACCCTAGCTGATTAGGTGCCACTTTAAAATGTAGTCTATTAGGACAGATATTACCTTTAAAATTTCATGTCAGAGAATTTCTAAATAATTATTTTCTAAAAGGATTCAACCTTAGAAAAAAAAAAATTTTTTTTCTGTTATATACTATTATAATCCCTTACAGTTTCAGTTTGTGGGTGAAAAACCTTATACGATAATATTTCGTAAATCCTTTTTAGTATTTGAATAAAATGCTCTGTTGTAAGTCTTTATAAATATATAAGAAAGAATTATGTGTAAAAGAAAAATGCTCCAATATTTCTTTTCTAACTTTGGAGCATAGTGAACAAAATCTAACATTATAACTAAAACGATTTTAATTCCTCTTCAAAATATTCAAATTCTTATAAGCTTTCCTTTACTTGGTAGATTTATTGTCCTTTGTTATATAGATTACTCTGTTGATCATTGAATTTTCACTGAAACTTTATACAGTCAGTACTGGCTATATGGTTACCCGCTTATAAGGTCACCCCGCTTATATGGTCAGTTTTCTAAAGTCCCGTCTAACTTGATAGGGAACATGTGTTAAAGTGCCTCGTTTATACAGTCATTTTTTTCTTTTTACCGGTTATGTGGTCAGTTTCATGTTTCCAACGAGTTTCCATTTTTTTTAAGAAGTCAGTTCGAAATTGGAGAGGACCTGAATTCAAGCCTTTATTTCCCTCCCTTTCCCACTTTCTTAATTGTGTAGACTATTCGTTGGAGTTTCTCACCTCTCTCAGTACTCTTGCCCCCTGATAAGAGGTGGACATCTGTCTGTTTATTGGTTGATATCTCTCCCTGCTTAAGTTGATATTGAAACGAAACAAGTAAAGGAAAATTTTGTTGCACTTGGATCATACGTCACGAATAAGAACGTTCATTTTTTAATTATGGCTTCGAAAAGAAAGAATTGATCATTTGCTGCCAAAAAATAATTTATTGAAAATTTTAAAAAATCTGATCTTTCAAAGGCTGCTTTCGCCAAAACAAATTCGATTACCCGGTCGGCAGTAAACAACATTTTAGCTGCTAAACTTTGGTCATTAAGTGTTGAAATCGGTGATGAAGAAAGAAAATGCCAGCGCTTGTCACCTTATGGGAATGTGGATAAGGCTTTTCTGTTATGGATTAAAAATGCAAGGTATATGCCCAAAAGGGTTGTATTGTTCCGCATATATGGTCACCCCTCTTATATGGTCTGATTTTTCTGGACCACTGATCTGACCATATAACCGATACAGACTGAAGTTAGAATCCATAAAATCATGCCAACATTTCACACTATGTTTAGAATTTCAGTAATTAATAAAAAACGGTGTTTATGATGAAACCTTCTTTTCGTGTCGTATGATTATTCGTGCCTCCTCCTTTGTAAATGTATATAAAGATATCATTATAAAAAAATTACCAGAATGATATCTAATACAATTACATTATTATGTTACCTAAGATATTTCTATATGCGTAATCGTCGTAAATAAAAAATAGAAAACTAAAAAAATTTTTTTTAATTACAATTTAAAATGTGATAAATTATATCCCTTACACTTATGAATTATTTAAATATTAATTAGATAATTAATTGGTTAAATTAGAAATGTTTAAATAAAATGTAAAAACCTTTCCGGAGTATTCAAAAATTTCTGCAAATTTTAGCAACTTAATTTTTTTTACAGAATTTTTCGTTATACTCGGAGTCTTTGATATAATATTCTTAAATAATATGAGTTTTGACAAGTATATTTGATACCTTTCAAATTTTGTTATGTTGCGTTAGATAAAGTTCATTAGAATTTGTAAGTTGAAAGATACAAAACATTTTCCCAGTCTTAATATGCAGCCTAAAATCAAAACTACAAGCAGAAGTTTATCTTGAATATCGCATTCTACAAGCGAAACAGTATATTTATCGAAAATTTAATATTAATTATTTCATTAGATTTCAGAGATTGAACTATGTTTTATGCTAGTAAATAATTTAAAATTCGGGGGAAAAATTTGCTATGAATTTTTTATAAGACTTTCAAGAAGTTTTTAATCTTGCATCAATGTAAACAACACAGTTGGTACAAGTTTATTGTAAAAGGAAGAGTTATGATTTTTTATGAAAAAAAATTAATGATTGCTTTAAATTTAAGTATCATTATTATTTCCAATGTCGAGGATTTGATCTTTTAACTTTAGCCACTACTAAGCTGCATATATTCATTGCTATTTTATTGTGGGAGCACCATATTGGTGGATAATATTTCTCCCTAGGACAACAAAAACGAACAAAGTTGTTCCCCATAATTTAAAAGCAGGGACCAAGCTGAAGTCCCCCTAAGTTTGGCTTGCCACCTACATAGGTATCGTTCGGGAACTTGAAACCACGAAACTATTTTACGTGCTTCCACCGCCCTTTATGAACACGACGGATCTTAGGCCAAATCAAATCTTGAACTCATAAACCTCCAGTTATGAGATAGTGGATATATTACCGCGGTTCCTCGTATTTAAGTAGACTTTATGAAAACTTAAAGTTAAATATTTCTATTATGATTACAAAACCTGTTTTTTTTTCCAGTTATCTTTTCTGCATTCAACGGAAATAGCATATCTTTTCCAGTAAAATATCGCATTTTTGTTGTTTTTGTTGTCGCACTTAGCCCTGTTAACATTTCTTTATGCTTGTGTGAGACCACACTCAAAGACCCCCGAGAATAGTCTTTCGGAATTCGAATCGGTTCTGCGCCGTCGGAATCTCATCTGGAAGTCTTTTTGGTGGCCTGAAACTGCAAGCCAGCACAAATATGCCGATAAGTATTATCATTTTTCCACAGTCAAAAACTGCTAAAGATAGCCGAGAGGAGAGCTCGTTCATTATTTCCATCCCCACGCGCTGCTCCGAACAAAGCTTATAAATAGCTGATCCGCAAGACCGACATGCGACATTCATTTTGTCGCCTGGAATGAGCGACGGGCACAGAAGAAAAAGAAGTTTAAAAAAAAAAATGAATCAGAGGATTAAAGTGCGGAACCTGTGGCGTGGGTGGCAAAGCTAACACTGAATAATAATGAGAATTTATTGCATCCATATTCCGTTCTAGGTATACTGTATGTTTTGCACATGTATATGTTTGCTTAAGTTTAACACAGCAATGCTTTAAAGCTGAAGTAAAATACCCCCCAAAGAGAAAATGATTGCTCAAGAGCAGCGCCACAGGATTGGTTCTAAAAACTTTGTGGCCCAGGACAAAAATGTATAATGTCGCCCATTCCAATCTCCAACATACATTGCTATAAAGTTTTCTCACACAGCGCGGAGTTCCTTGAACACAGATTATAAACGTAAAACTGATATTTATTTTATTCATCTAAAAAAAATTTCATAACACCGTTTACTTATTCTTACTACTACGAATTACCTAAATAAAAAATACAGTTTTGCAAGCACTTTTATTTGTGCTAATATTGCCGCATAAAGAAACCTAACCAACGAGCTCTGTGGCCGAATGGTCAAAGTACGCGATCCAGACGCGAAGTTCGTGTGTTCGATGCTCCCCATGGCGGTTGATCCAAAGTGTTGATTTTTAATTCAAAAATGTTATTTATTGTTGCCTTATGTTCTCGAACATTCTATATATTTCTTTATTATGTAAATTAGTTATTTCTCGAATATTCTATTCGGGTATAAAAGCTGATACCCACTAATTGTAGGCAACTTCTCGATCTTGTAAAGTTGCGAGTTGCTACATAGCTTCAATAAATGCGTCTGTTAAGTTAAACGGTGTGTTCATTCGAATCTTCGTGACAATATTATATAAATACAGTCTGTATCGGTTATATGGTCAGCTCAGCTGTCCAGAAAAATCAGACCCTATAAGCTGGGTAACCATATATGCGGAACAATACAACCTTATTGTGCCTATACCGTGCATTTAATCCATAACAGAAGAGCCTTATCCACATTCCCATAAGGTGACAAGTTCTGACATTTTCTTTCTTGATCACCAATTTCAACACTTGAGGACCAAAGTTTGGCAGCTAGAATGCTGTTTAATGTCGTCCGGGTAATCGAATTTGCTTTGGCGAAAGCAGCCTTTGAAAGATTAGATTTTTTAAAATTTTCAATCAATTCATTTTTGGCAGCAAATGATCAATTCTTTCTTTTTGAAGCCATAATTAAAAAATGAACGTTCTTATTCGTGACGTAGGATCCAAATGCAACAAAATTTTCCTTTACTCGTTTCGTCTCAATTTCAACTTAAGCAGGGAGAGATAACCAATAAACAGACAGATGTCCACCTCTTGTCAGGGGGCAAGAGAACTGAGAGAGGTGATGTCTACACAAATAAGAAAGGGGGGAAAGGGAGGGAAATAATGGCTTGAATTCAGGTCCTCTCCGATTTAACATTGACTTATTAAAAAAACAAAAAGAAAAAAAACGGAAACTTGTTGAAAACATGAAACTGACCATATAATTGGTAACAAGAAAAAAAAATGACTGTGTAAGCGGTGCACTTTAACGCATGTTTCCTATTAAGTTAGACTAGACTTTAGAAAACTGACCATATAAGCGGGGTGACCTTATTAGCGGGTGACCATATAGCCGGTACTGACTGTAGTATTAGCACAAATAAAAGTATAATATATTCTTATAAAACAGAATATATTCACTATTTTTTCTTTTATAATAAGACAGTGAAAATTCTAACAAAAGAAGTATACCTGCCTTTGTTCTGTTATAGACTTGTTGCAGCAAATCTCTACGCAGTACAATCTTTCTTAAAAAATACATACTAATAAGGGACACACATTAATCGCACTGATTAACATTTCAATTAAGTCTAATTAAAAAAATAAAGCAAATATTTTTCAGGCAGAAAGTATTCTCCAAGTTCGAACCGATATGCTGCCCTATATAATTTGCCGCCTCGATCGGGGGTTAAGGTCTGTGCCTTAGATCCGCTTCGGAAGGCCAGCTCTAGTAGTTTTGCAATATTAGACAAAACATAAAATGCCTCTACTCCTCTTCCCTCCTCCAACGCATTTTATTACAAAAGTTTCTTAAAGGATGCGGACTGTTGTGAAAACAGCGTATAAGAATAAAATAAATAATTAGTTTAGGAGTCTCAAAAACTTTCCAAACACTGATTACTAATTCTTATACCCATGAATTGCTTAAACAAAAATTAAATTTTGTTAAATTAAGACGAAATTTTCACTGTATGTACGATGGTTAATTAAAAGGTAGGGTTCTAAAATCAAAAGTAAAACATGTGAATTTTATTTTATATAATCAAGGCAGATAATTGATAGTACATACATTAGAGTTTTTCTTATATAGCCAGTTTAAGCAATTGTCCCTTCGTGAGAAGAGTATGTATGTCCCTTCCAGATAAAAATACTGTCTTTGCATATTCACCTACATGTTTGTGAACTCATTTGAAACAAACCGTCGGAGTTCGAGGTGCTCATTCAAGAAAAAATGTAAATACTGAGAGTGAAAAAAGAAATGCTGAGAGCTGAGAAATTGGAGCGAGATCCGAGCTATAGGGAGTTTAGCCAACGATGTCTCAGTAAAACTACTTCAACTGCCTGGTAGTCTTCTGGGGTGTATATTTAGACATTTTTCTTCGAGATGATGGTTAAACTAGATTATCTAAGAAAAACCCTACCAGCTGCCCGTTATTTTTGTTACAAGGACATAAATAATTTTTTTCATTGGAAAATAAATTTCGTTCTTAGAAAACATAAAAATTCTACAAAGTATTTTTTAGCTGTGTTTAAAAAGTATGCTAAACATTAATAGGCTAACTCAACAAACAAAGCCACATTCTCCCATTGCTGCTATATGCAGTTTATGGAGCTGCATTGGGCGCTATTTGCAGATATGTTTCTTTTCCTCTGTTACATTTATTTATTTTCCTCTACTGTAATCGACCTTGTGAAGGAACTAAAGGTTTAAGTTGAAGAGAACAGGGAATGCAACGACCTCGGTGATGCCAAATCTATGCTCCCCGAGCTGCCAGCTGAGTTTAAGAGCACTGTTACACCGAAGCGACATAGACTGCCATCCTGACATGATATCCACAATCTAGAAGTGGCAGTTATATTTTGAAAACCCTTTGTGTGTGGTCTCTCGGGAGTCTAGAGAGAAAAAAAATGTCCCATGAGGTGTAAAGAGAACTGGCTTATAAACTCAGGTGATAAAAAAACTACTTAGTAGCAGGAAACTGCTTCCCTTTAAGGTGCTTTTATTTTTGTTCATTCTTTGCATAGGGGTAGAATTCTCATGTTTCAAAAAAATTAAATTAAAACTTTATAAAATAACAAGTATTATATTTCTTTCCTTGCAAAAATTGCTTATGGTTTCTTTGAACTTTATAGAAGTATCATTGTCAATCTGTTCCTGAAAGCACGCCCCGATTAGGACTATTCGGGGAACTAGGCATCTTCTTACCTCTAACCTACTGTTAATTCAATGTATGGAAGGGGTGGTACAGGGCCTTATTAAAGCACGGGCCAACTGGGCCTAGGCCCTGGGCTCCCTAAAACTGGGTACTTAATTATTAAATTTTAAATAATTTAATAAACAAAATTTGAAAATGTTTTTTGTTAATTCTTCAAGTAATATATCATGAAACCTTATTCAGAAATTAAATAAAAACTGTTAAAATGTTGACAGTTATTACATTCAACATTTATAATATGAATCATTAAGAAAATAATTTACAAAATATTAAAAGAAAAAAACATTTATCTTACATATTATATAAAATAAATTAGTAATAAATTAAAAATTTCGGCCAGTTATAAAGAAATATTAGCACTTTTTATTATATTTTGAAACTTAGATACAATTGTTATTTGCTGAAGAATTTTACTATTTTATTATTTTTTTCTCTTATTAATTTTGTCATAAAATCTACGAATAGCTATTATTTGAAATCTTACCTATGCTATTTTATTTTATTTTTTATATAAAAACTTAATTGCAAGTGTTACAGTTTACATCCTTGAGGATATACAGATTTTTAGCATTCGACTGTACTACAAAGGTATGTAAACACAAAAAATTAATATAAACTTTCCTCCAAAAATATTCGTTTGTATCCTCTTTTATAAACTAATTTTTTTTTGCCTTGAAAGGAGGGTATGGAGGGCTCGAAAGACTATCAGGTCCTAAGTCCAACTTTGCCTTGATCGGACCCTGGGATGGTGATAAAAAACAATAATGTTACCCTTAATTTCACACAGTACATATATAACGCATAAATTTTTTTTATATTTCATTTACATCTTCGGTATATAGTTTCTTCATTAAAAATTTTTCTAAAATATCACGAGGAAAAAAATGAAATGAGATTTGGAGCCGTGCGATCTCGGAGGGGGGGGGAGACGTTTTTTGATAATTTCCACTTTTCGTTCATGAACATATTTTTGTTTAGTATTGACATTTTATATTAAATTACACAGCAACAATTTTATACAGTATCTAAATAATTATGGGATATAATACAGTTTAGAATATAGTTTCTTCATTAAAAATTTTTCTAAAATATCCCGAGGAAAAAAATGAAATGAGATTTGGAGCCGTGCGATCTCGGAAGTGGGGGGGGGATTGGTTGGGAACACTACGGTCTACTTTTTTGCAACACAAGGGCTAATGAGACCGGGACCTACAGCTTAAAGCCGATTCCAAACGGCATTAACGCCAATAAACTGTTGTCTGTTACTTAAATTAGAAGCCTCGCCTGAGGATCAGGTGAGCGAGAGGGGTTAAAAGCCTAAAGCCAACCGGATATCTATTGTCTACCTCATTCAGAGTAAACATTTTCCCCTTTTACAATTTTTGAATGAAACAGTTGGTGTCCTGAAACATGAAATATTCTTTTGTGCTTCTAAGAAGTACAGTCTATTGACCTTTTGAGATTCGTATTCTAAACTTATTCTTATGAGTAACTTTGGTTACGGGGACTGGATTAGCAAAATTAAATTGTGTTTTACAAATCTATTTAAAAATTGAACGTTATTTGCAATATAGTTATGTGAAAGTACTGACAAATTCAGGGAGAAATATTAATAATTTTTAAAGTTTTAAACTATTAATTGCTTCAAAAGGGACTTAAATGAAAATATTCCATGCATTTGCTTTTATGTATATAAGGGTAATATTTTTATAAGATACTTTTTCGGTCTTAAAATGAAACATATATTGTCTTAAGCATTCGCTAGAAATATATTTAGAAAAAATAGTAAGAGTTAATAAAATATCTATTTTTCCAGTACAATACATGTATAATAATTATTTTAATTTCAATAAGAATAGATTTTTTCTTTTCGACATACGTTAAGACGTAGACGGAGACGTACCTGGATACTTGGCATATAGGAGCTAGTAGCTCTATATCCATTGTATATATTTAAATATGTGTCCACATTAATATGTTAACTCTAACTAAATCTTCCTTTATATACTTATAATGTAAATTTTCTTTAAATTTCAATGTGTGTAAATGTGTGTAATTTTAAATGTATGTAATCGTTAGAAATGTATTTGCGATGGTTAAAGTGCTTATAAAATCCGAAAATGTTTGTTTCAAAAAGAGTTTCAAGCAGTTATATATAATAACTAATTTGTCTACTGTGGTAATAGTTATAAAATTATAAAATGCTGGATATTAAAATACCCTCTTTGTTTTTTATTTTTAGTTACATTTCAAGATTTCGAAATTTCAGACAGATTTCATCTAGTTGAATGCATGTATTTGTATAACTTATAAACTATACTGAGAAGTACATTGGTGAGTGTAGCAACTAACTATAACAAAGCTAGAAGGTTGAAACTGTAAAATTTATAATAAAGACTATTTATCTCTCAAGAGCAGTCTATTTGATTAATTTATAACTCATATACACTAAAGTACAAATAAGTCATTTTTAATTTTAATTAATGGCAAATTTTAGTTACATCACATACAACAATAAAAATATTACTATTCACTATCATTGATTTTAAGTTTCAATATTTTTTTAAATGTAGAAATTCGAATAGAATAAGTATATTACACTGGATTGATTGTTCTATATTGTGTATTTCTACGTTCTTCTATTATAGGCTGAAAGTTTGGTTTTAATAATCTTTTTAATTAATAGTTTTAAAAGTTTGAAGTTATTAAATACTTCAAAATGAACAGTAATGAAAATATTCCATGTGAGCCGCTTTTACGTATATTAAGGTTATTTTATATATGGAATACCCTTTTGTCATTAGAATAAAACTCATATGTTATCGTATGCATTAATTGGAAATATAGTTAGGAAAAATAATAATAGTTAAAGTAGGCATTTTTCCCTTATAAAATATGCATAACAATTCTTCTAATTTCACTAAGAGTAGGCCGAATGATGGCCGATTGGTTAGGGTGCTGGCCTTCGGTACCGGAGTTCGTGGGTTCGAATCCCACAGTGGCATGGATGTTCGTAGCAGTTCGGATTCGGCTTTAAGCTGTAGATCCCGGTCTCATTAGCCCTCGTGTTGCAAAAAGTAGACCGTAGCACTTCAAACCAAAAACCACTAAGAATAAATTTTTGCTGATCGAAATATATTAATTTTAACTAAACTTTACCTTTATACTCTATAAAGAAACTCATCTACGAATTTCGAAGGTATATGATCGATAGAAATTGGCTTGGGGTATATGAATTGCCTAGACAATTCAAAAATGTTTCAATAATTATTTAAAATAGTTATAAGTATTAACTGCATTGTCTGTTGCGGTAATAATTATTAAATTATAAGGTGGGTTGTAAAACACTCTCATTTCTCTTTATTCTTAGTTATATTTCACAATTCAGTAAGATAGCAATAAAGAACTTTTCAATTAAAGAACAAAATATATAAATTCAGAATTACAAATATCAAATTCAATTAAAGAACTTTGCAAATTTCATCTAGCTGAGCGTATGCATTTATATAACTTATAAACTATACTGAGAAATAAATCTGTAAATGTAGTAACATAACTGTAACAAATTTAAAAGGTTAACATATTAATGATAACAATAAAAATTATTTATTCTTTAAGAGTGGTGCATTTAATCAATTTATAACTCATCTACAATAAAATACAAAGAACTCATTTCAGCTTTGAATTTTAATTGCTGGTTAATGTAGGTGTGTTAAATACAACAATGAAGATATTATTTACTCTCATTGATTTAAAACTATTTTAAATGCAGAAAACCGAATAGAATAAATATACATTATTTCAGTTGTCCTGTGTAGAGTATTTCTACATTCTTCTTTAATGGGCTGAAAGTTTGGTTTTGAAAATCGTTTTAAACAATCATTTTACAAGTTTTTAAAATAATAATTTTAAAAGTTTTAAATTTTTAATTGCTTCAAAGGAAATATTGCTGAAAATGTTCCATGAGCATCGCTTTTGCCAATAATAGGGTCATTACGTAATCAAAGGTAATTTTTATTCATAAGATAACTTTCTGTCTTAGAATAAAACTTATATGTATATGCTATCCTAAGCATTCTCTGAAAATATAGCTGAAAAAATAATATCTTATAATAAATAATACCCATTTTCTCGTACAAAATATGTAAACAATTATTTTAATTTCGATAAGAATAAATTTATACTGTTCGAAATATGATAATTTTAACTAACTCTTATTTTATATCCAACAAAGTAAATTGTCGAAGACATATGACAATTAGAAAGGCAACTGGAGTGTTTTAAATACTTATAAAGTTGAAAATTTTTTGTTTTGAAAAATTGTCAGAGTAGTTATTTGTTATAACTGAATTATCTATTTTGGTGATAATTATATTAAACACAAGATGATGAAAATTAAACCACCTTTGATCCTTATTCTAATTATATTTCACAATTCAATGGGATAAAAATATTAAATTTTCAATCAAGTTTCATCCGAATGAACATTCCACTGCAGTATTGACTTGGAATTTTCAATTACGATAAGTAAATAAAAGATAAATACCTATGGCTCTTTATTCTTGTGTATAGAAGCTGAAAATAACTATCAGTTCTGCACTATTTATTGAAGAGATTTGATGCTGTATCAGGAAAACATCAGTAGAAATAATATTTGTTTAAGTGGTAAAGTTATAAAATCCCATTCATTACATTTCTTTGTTGAAATGTTTTACCTTTTACTTTTGCAGAGCTTTTTAAGATGTTCATAAGTGGTAATTCTGCATATCCATATAATGATACCCAGTTTTTGAAACAAAAATTAACGGATAAGAATTAGGATTCTTTAGTTCTTCGTGTTAAAAGTTAAAACGAAATAGAATTATCTGAAGAAGGACCTTGAAACAGTGTTGAAAGTTGATACATTTTGTCTTCATATCAACTTGTTATCTAGAAGTTACTTTGTGTTAAACTTATGGTTCGAGATAACATTTTAGTCATTTTTTTCTTATAAAGAACTCTACGCACTATACAAAGTATATATGATAATTCAAGGCATTATCATAAATATCTGAATCTCGTTGAAAAGAATTGCTATGTTCCTTTTTTGCCATCTCCGATCATATATAAGATAGGAGATAGGGTATATATTATATCCTATAAATTTTGACATTTATTGCCACATTTTTATATTTTTCATTTTAAGTTTCTTTTAAATAAATAGTATCAATTCTATTAATTAAATTTGAACTAATTAGCAATCCTTAAAAACTTCTCTCTTATGCAGCTGATAACCAGGAGATCGCCCAGATTTTGGAAAATCGATTAACGGTTTAAAAATTAGGATTCTATAG
This sequence comes from Pardosa pseudoannulata, assembly GCA_032207245.1. NCBI lineage: Eukaryota > Metazoa > Arthropoda > Arachnida > Araneae > Lycosidae > Pardosa > Pardosa pseudoannulata. The sequence continues at coordinate 12,643,322 of CM063506.1, forward strand.
AGCTTAGAGTTAAAAGTTAAAACAAAAGAGTTTTCTGATTAGTGAAGTCTGAAATTGATTCATTTTGTGTTCGTATCAATTGGTTTATAATCTGGAAACTTACTTTGTATGTTGAATTCATGTGGAGAAATAAAATTTTCGCCATTTTTTTCTTGTTAAGAACAGGATAAGCTACGGGTAAATATAATAATTCAAGAAAATGTTGCCATTAATATCTGAATCTCGTTGAAAAGAATTGCTGTGTTCCCTTTTTGCCATCTCCGATCATAGATAAGATAGGATATAGGGTATATGTTATATCCTACAGATTTTGACATTTATTGCTACATTTTTATATTTTTCATTTTAAGTTTCTTTTAAATAAATAGTATCAATTCTATTCATTAAATTTGAACTAATTAGTAATCCTTAGAAACTTCTCTCTTATGCGGCTGATAACTTGGAGATCACCCAGATTTTGGAACAGCGATTAACGGTTTAAAAATTAGGATTCTACAGAGCTTAGTGTTAAAAGTTAAAACAAAATAGTTGTCTGATAAGTGAAGTCTGAAGTGGATTCATTTTGTGTTCGTATCAATTGGTTTATAATCGGTAAAGTTACTTTGTATGTTGAATTTATACAGCGAGATAGAATTTTCGCCATTTTTTTTTCTAGTTAAGAACAGGATACGCCTTATATACTGGTAAATATAATAATTCAAGACAAATGTTGCCATTAATATTTGAATCTCGCTCAAAATAATTGCTGTGTATTTTTTTGCCATCTCCAATGACCGAATTCACAAGAAGGCTTAGGTTGATAGATATTTGCATTAATATCCACTCTTACTATTTAACTCCTCAAGCATCCATTCTGTAAAAACTACCTTTTCCAATATGTTTCTACCTACAAATGTGTAAGGAGTAGATTGCATTTATATCGATCAATTTAATATATATGTTTACGCCCTTCAGAAGTATGACTGCTCATTGGTTTTCTGGCAACATGTTCTAAAACATAATTACTGTTTCCCCATTCTACGAAAATAATACATATTTCTAGATTTCTGTCATACGGAACCTGAATTAATAATACGTTGGGCTATTAATGATAGATCTGAGAATAATACTATTGGGTATGAGGGTTATTTACTCGAGGACTGTTGACCTACTTATAAGATAATCATTTTCTAATTCTGAAAGCAGACGACAGCTAATAATTTTGATGACTACTATATTTTTTTCCCCCATCCTTCTTTCTCTTTCACCCCGAAGAGGATTTATTAATATGATACTTAAAGTCTTTTTAGAAACGTTTGATTGTAATGAACCATAAACCTTCTATAATATTTGCACATCAAAGGGGTTCCTGATTCCTAGGCATAATACTCAGTATTCAAAAATAGAAAGTATATAAAGTGATAAGTATCTGAAAAGGAAAGAAACGACTTGATACATATATAAATGAAACCTTAGAAAATATTATAAAAAACAAGTACTAAAAGGAAAAATATATATAGTTTACATAAATATAAATACATGACAAGTAAAAAATAATACAAGCACTAATAAAATACATATAATTAAAAGCAGCTATAATTATGGCAATCCAGATAAATATATATAATGCAAATACATATATAATACAACATCATAATAAATTAATAGTTTAGATAAACTATTTTTTTCTATTTATAACAATTATAAAGAAAAACACTTAAATATTAGGACCAGAATTGAAAGAGAGTGTGAAAAATGGTTACGGTTAAGGCTATTGTTGGATAAAGATAGCCTGAGGTCGTTTCTTTTTAATTTGCATCCTGTAGCCATAATCCTGTAATCAAGCTATTACTTTATTTGGATGGGTATTGAGGTTATTGTAAAAGTTGTTTGAGTACATTAATACAATGAGCAAGCAGTTAGTTTTTCATCTATTATTTTGAGTGCTTAAAATTGTTCATCATTTATCAAAAATGCTTATTTTAGTCATTCTTAACTTTCTGGCTTAAGTTGGTATTACAGAAGTCCTGGCCAGCTTTGCATCTGGCTTCTCTTTTTAAATGTTATACGGGATAAATTATACTATTTTCATTTAAATTAAATTATTTAAGGGGAACTACAGTGTCAAGGCTACTTATAAGATAATAATTTTCTAATTCTTAAAGCAGACGACAGCTAATAATTTTGATGACTACTATCTTAATTATACTACTACTTATCTAAATTATACTATTTTCATTTAAATTAAATTATTTAAGGGGAACTACAGTGTCAAGGCTACTTATAAGATAATAATTTTCTAATTCTTAAAGCAGACGACAGCTAATAATTTTGATGACTACTAATTTTTTTCCCCATCCTTCTTTCTCTTTCACCCCGAAGAGGATTTATTACATGTTATATTTAAAGTCTAATTTAGAAACGTTTGATTGTAATGAACCATAAACCTTCTACAATATTTGCACATCAAAAGGGTTCTTGGCCCTTAGGTATAATACTCAGTATTCAAAAATAGAAAGTATTTGAGGTGATTAGTAGCTGAAAAGAAAAGAAACGACTTGATACATATATAAATGAAACTTTGGAAAATATTATAAAAAACAAGTACTAAAAGGAAAAATACATATAGTTTACATAAATACAAATACATGACAAGTACAAAATAATACAAGCACAAATAAAATACATATAATTAAAAGCAGCTATGATTATGGCAATACAAAAGAATATATAATGCAAATACATATATAATACAACATCAGAAGAAATAAATAGTTTAGATAAACTATTTTTTTTTCTAGTTATAACAATTATAAAGAAAGAAATTTAAATATTAGGACCAGAACTGAAAGAGAGTGTGGAATGTGGTTACGGTTAAAGGGGTTATCTTCGAACAAGGATGATCTGAGGTTGTTTTTTATTAATTTGCATCCTGTAATCAAGCTATTATTTCATTTGAAAGGCTATTGAGGTTATTGCAAAAGTTGTTTGAGTACACTATACAATATGCAAGCAGTTAGTTTTCTATCTATTATTGTGTTCATCATTTATCGAAATTGCTTATTTTAGTGATTCTTAACTTTCTGGCTTAAGTTGTTATTACAGAAGTCCTGGCAAACTTTGCATCTAACTTCTCTTTTTAAATGTGATACGGGATAAATTATACTACTGTCATTTAAATTAAATTATTTAAGGGGAACTACAGCGTCAAACGCTATTGTATATATATATATATATATATATATATATATATATTATATATATATATATATATATATATATATATATATATGGGGGGGAGATTTATTCCCACGGTGGAAAAGATGCACCAAAGTGTAACTAACACGAACTTATTTAATGAAACTATTTACAAATTATTTACAAATTATATGGTGTCTAGGGACAAATAAAATGAAACTGGACATCAGTGCCCGTCTGGCATAACATCAGCGCCCGTCTTGGTGATCAATCGGTCATCGAGAAGTGCCGTCTGCACTCGGTACCGTCCAACTCACGTCAGGCCTCCGTTAATGTCGGCGTTCCACTGGGAAGGGTTGTTGCCATGCCGTAAAAGTAGAACTTCGCTTGCTCGATGCGCGCATCGAACAGTGTTCGATGTCAGCCAGGCTACCATATATATATATATATATATATATATATATATATATATATATATATATATATATATATATATATATATATATATATATATATATATATATATATATATATATATATATATATTGAGAACTACATTCTTTGCAGGAACATAAAACTTTTTATTTACGTCAAAAAACAAACACTGAGAACTATGATTAAATAAACGATTTTCTACAGTTTATGTTTATCGATGAAGCGTATTACAAATTTATTTCACAGCAAATAACCCTCGAAACGTGAGCATAATCAAATAGCTAGATATCAACAAAATAACCAACAAGAAAATCCAGACGAACATCTTGCGAGGCAGTGTCCCTAGTCAGTAGAATAAAAAAATTAAAGTTGCAATCGTTAGATTGTGTAAAAATTAATAAAAAATCCAGTACCATTCAGAAATCACAACGATTAAAAGTATATTTAAAGTAATAAGTGGAAGAGATAGTGAAATAAATGACTTTAAGAAGAAATCAGGAATTCACAACCAAAGTCCATTTGGTAAAGATATTGAGTTCTAAAGTTTCTAATTCATAATTAATTACTAAAAATTGAAACTAGTTTTTTGAAAAACTTGAAAACTAGGGTATTTTTTTACCATATCTCTATATATATGCATATGAAATAACAAACTATTTACCCAGGAAGTAGACAAATTCACTTTATAAAGGAAAAGATGAACTTGGCTCTGGTACACTCTGGTTGTGTACCTATCAAATATGAAATGCAATAAAAATCAGGGCCCGATCAAGACAAAGTTGGGCCCAGGGCCTGATAGTAGGTGCCCCCCTGACCTCCTTTCAAGGCAAAAAAAAATTAGTTTATAAAAGAGGATACAAACGAATATTTTTGGAGGAAAGTTTATATTAATTTTATGTTTACATACCTTTGTACTACAGTCGAATGCCAAAAATCTGTATATCCTCAACGATGTTAACTGTAACACTTGCAATTAAGCTTTTATATAAAAATAAAATAAAATAGCATAAGTAAGATTAACAAATAATAGCTGTATGTAGATTTTAAGACAAAATTAATAAGAGAAAAATAATAAAATACAAAAAATCTTAAGCAAATAACAATTATATCTAAGTTTCAGAAATGTAATAAAAAGTGCTAATATTTCTTTATAACTGGCTGAAATTTTTAATTTATTACTAATTTATATTATATAATATATAAGATGAATGCTTTTTTCCCTTTCATGTTTTGTAAATTATTTTCTTAATGATTCATATTATAAATGTTGAATGTAATAATTGTCAACATTTTAGCTGTTTTTATTTAATTTCTGAATAAGGTTTAATGTATATTACTTGAAGAATTAACAAAAAACATTTTCAAATTTTGTCAATTAAATTATTTAAAATTTAATAATTAAGTATCCCATTTTAGGGGGCCGAGGGCCAAGGTCCAGTCGGCCCGTGCTTTAATCAGGCCCTGATAAAAATTACTTTAATTCTAATAGCTGGTAGTTGGAAGTTTTTCTCGAATTAAATATTGTGCATTTCTTCGTCGAACTTCGTCGTGGTATTTCGTGCGTACTGTAGGTATGGATTTACCTTCTCACACATTTAAAGGGAAGATTTTTCAAAGGTTATGATCTCATATTTGTGGACCATGCAGTGAAAACGAAGATAAAACACACCTGACTTGTCCGAATAAGTATGTTGGGAATCCAACTTGCAATCAAATGAAACAGTTTCCTTGTGGAATAGTAATATCTAGGCTACGGTTCGTCCTAAATGAATAATACTCATTTGTGAGAAATAAAAAACACTGAAAAATACAAGAACATGTTTTCAGTTCAAAAATATCTTCAGACTACAGATAAAAGTGGCATACACATGCCATTGAAGCAAACTTTATTTAGTGTGTGAAATAATGGAATATTCTTTTTCAGGTCCAAGTAAAAGAATAATCAACAGTTTATTCACCGAAGCATTCGACATGCATTTTTATTCGAATCTTTTAGGAGAAATTTTTCAGCATTCATAACTTTTTATTAGGTTACTGACAGGAGTTACTGTCTTTTAAGACTAAATTTCTGTCAGTCATATAACAACTTCATCGGTCGGCATGATTCTGCCACGGAATTTTCTTTGGGTAGCAGTCTTTGGGTCATAACCCCATCAACGATTGTCTCAAAGAAGCTCGAAAACCGTTAGTCACGGATTTCAACTGTCAAGGGCTGACTATGAACTGGCTAAGATTTAGGTTTCACGCTAATTTGTATACATTTATTCAGGCCATATTTCGCTCACCTCCCCCATTCAAGCGGGGGTGAAAGTAAATAACATACCTCACACGTGGTCGAGATAGGTTGCAAGCGTTCACGCGAATGCATGCGTGCGCTATCCTAGATTTAAAACGCCCACGTAAGACGAAAGGCTGAATAAGAGTCTATAAGTATTTGAATTTGAACAATATTTTAGGAATGTTTTAGAAAAGCCAGTTGGTGTATCAGTCAAATTTTTACTACAAACCTTTTTTCTTCGTTACCTTTAAATGATATTAAATGATTATCACACATGTAAAAACGGCGCAGTTTTTCAATGAATTGTGAGACTGTCAATTTATCACAGGACTATGATTGATATGCATACTTTGAAATATAACTATGATAAATTGGAAATGTAAGCATTTAAATTTAATTTTCAATAAATTAAAATTCATTACAAATTTCAATATACAGTATCATCAAATCCAGGGCCATGGGTTTCTCCCCCACAGCAACGGTAAAACCGGCGAAATAATGAACAACCCAGTCTTTTGGACGAAAGACACCGTATCTTCACAGTTAAAAATTAAAAAGAGTATAAAAAAATGAATACCAGAAAATACACGGTATTATCTATATTTATTATCATAAAGCATGAAAGTCTATAAGAAAAAATAACTAGGAATGTTACTTTATAAGTCGCAGATCTATTATGAGCAAACAAGTTAGCGGATCAATGAGATGGTATTGTTGTCGATGAGTAAAGAAAAAAGAAAAAAAAAAGTTGATCCACGTAGAAGGGATAGTAGCTATGTGGAGTTGAAGTAGACAGTGTCGTTTGTACTGATTTAAATCATGTTTACAAAGGTGATCAGCGGTTGTAGATTAAAATCGATATTGGCAGTAGCAAAAATGCATGTTATATCAGTGATTACCTGAAATTCGTGGCGGTGAAATGAAACTGCGAATTTACACCAGAGAGGTTGGACGTTAATTCCTTAATATCAGATGACATGATAAATGATCTCCTTTCCATATATCATTTATGGACTATCCATAGAAGTTGGTCTCATTCACCGAACGGTGTGAGACACATATTGAAAAAAAGCTTTAACATGACAAAAATTTCGTCCAGTTGAGTGAGACAATAGTGGGATACGTTGTTGTATTCAACAACTAACTTATTACCAACGATATCCTATGAATTCTCAATATTTGCCAAAAAATAATAAACTTATAATTATATTTTCCATTATCCATATATCCTCTTGTAATTATATGTCTAATTATATTTTCCTTTCCATATATTCTCTGTGGACTGTCCATGAATTTTCCATAAAAGTTTGTCTCATTCACCAAACGTGTGTGACACATATTAATAAAAAGCTTTATCAAGACAAAAATTTCGTCCCACTGAGTGAGACAATAGTAGGGTCAGTTGTTGTATTCAACAGCTAACTTATTGCCAAAGATATCCTATGACTTCTCAATATTTGCCAAAAAGTAATAAACTTGTAATTATAAAGAAATAATGCAATTTTACCTGTAAGTTCATTAAAATTTGTATTCTATATATATTGACACTACTTTTTTTCAAACCCCTCATATACATTTCTTTCAAACTGATTGTAAATGAGGCTTTTTTTAATAGTGTGTACAACATGAAACGCATTCTAATGGAAAGAGTTTGCTATGAAAAAATAGCATGCAGATATTTTATTCTCCTCCTTCTTGGAAAAAAATTCTATAGGCTCTGCATTACTATGCACATCTGGGAGTTTCCAGAAAATGCAGGAGTCTTGCAAAAAGGGTATTAATAAGAGCAACACATAATTGAACCGGTAATACAGCATTTTTTATGTGGAGTTTCATTACCACTAATTTAAGTCATTCAGCTAATGCTCCTTTTTTGTATTTGAGAAAATGGTAATAGGATTTCGTTACTTACTACAGTTTAAATAGGAGAACTTATGACAAAGTGTCTGTCGTGGGTGAACTTTTGAACTTTCCTGATTTAGACTATAAGCCGATCCTCTCACGCCTAGCTGTCCAAGATGGGTGGAGTTTGTAATTGTTTTTACACCAACTGGCAAAAGGAAGAGACAGGACTTCATTATGGAGTTTTTATTTAAAGGAATTCTTGCTTTTATTTTAGTTTGCCCACACAAAATGGTCTGTAATTAGATTTTCGTAACAAATGGAAATGAATTCAATAAGTTTCAGGTGCCAAAATGATTTATATTATTGGTTAGTTGGCATCTAAGTTAATTAGCTCATTCTATTTTGAAAAGATTTTCGAAGACAACCAGTAATCACCACAGATGGACAAACGGATCTCCTCACACACACACATGCATACAAATGGTTCTCTAAAGTCGGTAGATTCTGAAGTTAGTTCTATTTTTGAATGTGTTTTTTTTTTGCTTTTATCATTGAATTAAAATAATATATTTCTCTGATTTCCTCTAGTATGTCTCGAGCTTTAAAAAAAAACATTTGTAGAGATACTTTTTACAGTACATTAGGTAACTTGAAGGTGAATATTTCACGGATAGAGCTCAGGAAACATAGTTTAGTTCGGAGTGCTACGGTCTACTTTTGCAACACGAGGGCTAATGAGACCGGGACCTACAGCTTAAAGCCGATTCCGAACGGTTACAAACAAACACCCATCCACAGTGGGATTCGAACCCACGAACTCCGGTGCCAAAGGCCAGCACCCTAACCAATCGGTCATCGTTCGGCCTGAAAACATAAATATCAACCATGGCATACTCTAAACTCGCCAAAATTCGTGGGCTGCTCTTTCGCTACGAGTGTGAAAAATTTTTTTAATTAAAATGTATGCACTGTATTTGTTATTTTTTAAAACACTTACAGTCAATATTTATACTGTTTATGTCTAAAAGCTAAAGTAATTTAAAGCTTTAATTCTGAAGAACACAACCATTAAAAAGCGGTTAAAAATGGTCATTTGGAAATTAAACATGAAACTGCTGATAAAATGTGATAAAAAAGAACAATAACTGAGAAAAACATTTCTTTGTTATTTTAGCCTTGTTGATGTTACTTTTGTCTGATTGGGCAATAATAAATATCTATTTAAGGTATCTGTCTACATTCGGAGAACTTTTTTCTTTAAACGTAGAAACTAGTTCATGTTTTTACATTTTTAGATGGATTTTTTATATTATCATAGAGAATTGCACTTAAACAATTTATTCCTGGAGAAGTTTTTACAAAATTTCTAATAAATGAAGAAAATTTAGTAAAAAAATCGGGTTTTTTTCAAAAGGTTTAAATTTTTAATAAATTAAATTATTACAATATTTTTAATGCAACACATTTCTTACACACTGGACTAGTAAATCTTTGAGTAATTTACATTTGGTAAAAAATTTTGGTCCTTCAAAATCATATACATTGAATTTTTAACCAATTTTCATTACCTTTATATCTAACTATGAGTGTAACATCATTAATAAATATCAAAATTTAAAGCTTTTTGGTCATTTACGAATACTATCAAAAGCATTCATAATAATTTTCAACAAAATATGTTAAGAACTTTTTGAGAAATCCCATTTCAAGTTTCGACATTTTATTAAAAATACCGTTCTGAGAAAAACGCATTTGAAGTTTATGAAAGCAACTTTAACTATTAAAAAATTAAAATACGTGTTTAAAATTCCCCACACTTTCTTGCTTCAAAACTTTCTAATTGCTAAGTTGCTAATTATTAAAAATACTAGAAAAATGTTTAAACTAATCTTCATGAAAATTTAAAAAGTTTTGTCCAAAAAATGCTCTTTAAAAGGCTTTAAATTCACAACTTCCGGTTCCAATGTCGCTACTTCCGTTTTGTTTTGACAGCTGTCACTGATGTTTAAAGAGCTGTAACTTTTCTTTAAAATATCGTAGAGACAAAACAAAACAGATTTAGAAGTCTAAAAATAGAAATTTTACAATAGAGAAGTTAAAAAAAATTATGATTTTTGGCAAAAAAATGACGTTTTCAATGTAAACGGATACCTTAATAGCATTAAAAATGTAAAAAAATGCATGTGGTTAACAGTTTGTGACTATGTACAAGAATTTCGTAATAATTTTCTACTGTTTTGCACTTTCCATTTTATGTCATATCCAATACTTTTTTCAAAATATATGTGTTCATTATAATTTAAAATGATTTCTTTTGTATTTAAAATTAATAAGCTTATTTTTAAAAGTGCGTGTTTACAGGACGACAATTCGTCTTTTTGTCTGGAGCAATGTAAACACTACAGCGGGCATTGCGTCAATTTTTAAGTAGTATAAAAAGGAAATAATAGAAATGATGGTTAACAATAAAAAATTCTTACCTTGATGGCTTAAAAATTTTTAAGAAATGGTTTTAATTTGATATCGAAATTTTTGCGAAAGATCATTCCTAAATGAATCAATTACATGGAATGTCGAGTCAATCAGTATAAAACTAACGAGGAAAACCCAAGTAGTGAAATCCATAAACTGACAAACTTTGCTGACTTTTTCTTGAGCATTTCCCCCATTACTGTCCAAAAAAGTACATACCCTATTCCTTATAATTGTGATGATCATAAAATATATAATTTCTTATGAGACAGTGAATCAAACTCAAACTAGGAAAACCCAAGTAGTAAAATCCTTAAACTGACAAACTTTGCTGACTTTTTCTTGAGCATTTTCTACATTACTGTCCAGAAAAGTACATACCCTATTTCTTATAACTGTGATGTTCGTAAAATATATAATTTCTTATCAGACAGTGAATCAAACTCAAACTAGGAAAACCCAAGTAGTAAAATCCTTAAACTGACAAACTTTGCTGACTTTTTCTTGAGCATTTTCTACATTGCTGTCCAGAAAAGTACATACCCTATTCCTTATAATTGTGATGTTCATAAAATATATAATTTCTTATCAGACAGTGATTATTTAACCTCTTCATGTTAAAAATTCCATATGGAAGGTTGTTCTGTCAGTTAAGATTTTTCTTACATAAACAAGTCCCGAGAAAAATATTTCAATAGAAACAGTAAGTTAATGGTGCGATACATCTACATTTTGTTTGGAGAAAAATGGTGGATTTTTCTAAATTCGTTTGAAAATTTTGTATTAATTGTGAAAATCATATAACCATAAATTCCTGCTTCAATGGTATTTATTTGTGTGTGTAGGAGAATTATTTAAATATATTGAAAATTGCTCTCTTGATCATACTTAGAAATAGTCTTAAGAACAGTCATCTACGTCATTAAAATCTTTAAGTTAAGTTTGTTTGATTCAAGTAATTTCAAAATAAAAACATTACACTTCCTTTATACTTATAACCACTTAAACCACAACGAGTTTAGATAGACATATCTTTATTGATCGCGAGAATTTTCTAATGTAGAAAATACCTGTTTTCCGAAAGAGTGAAATCCGTAAGCCATGATTAACAGCCAAAGATTGCACACCTATCTCACCAAAGATCAAAGCCGGCACCGCCTTTTAGCCATTTGTATTTCCTTGGATCTCATTTGATGAATCCGACTGTCGTCGCTTTCGCATAAAATTATCAACCGCAAAAATTTGCGGCCTGCCCGAGGTGTTGCACTTGGCACGTAACATCTTACTGAAGGTGTTCTGTCAGATGTCTCATTTATTTCGAACATTTCACTTGCGATGTTCTTCACTCTTCATTGATTGTAGTTGGATAAATTATGATGCTACGTATAAAATTAGATTTCTTAGGCGAAAAGTTCTTGAAAAGATATGTCAGGAAAACATTCCAAATTACAATTTCTTGTCACCAAAGGGTATTTGTACGTCACTCTTGAAGTACTCAAACTTGCAATTAACTGGTAATTGGTTTTATGAGGTAGTGAAATTTAAGACGTTTGGTAAATATCATATGCTAAATACTAATACTTTGTAACTTCTAATAATATCAATCCCAGGAGGTTTTCAAATTTATTCCATTGCAAAATAACCGAAAACACATTCGTCCTTGAAAATATCAGCCTCCTTATACAACAATGAAAGAAATTACATCTTGTGTAATAAAAAAGTGGAATAGTCAAGTCAAATAAAAGCTTTTTTTACCCTAAAGATTTTTGTACTAATGTGGTTTTAATTAAAGGTTCTAAAAATATGCCCTAAAGGTCTTTATAGCTTTTAAAAAGATGCAAAACTTGTGTACATTTTCTTCTCTACGCTAGATGCGAAGTATTTGAATCAGATTAAAACTATTAACGTTTTAAAGAAAAGCAAGATTGTTTCCTTTACAAGTATTTTGTTTCCTTTATAAATATTTTAGTAATTAAGGGTATTTTGATAGCCATCACCATGTAATTAATATTATTACCACAACAGATAATTAAGTTACAACTAGTAACTATTTTAAATACTTTTTAAAACGAAATTTCTCGAATTTTATAAGTATATGAAACTTTCTAGGTACATTTCTAATCATTATATACCTTTGAAATTTATCAACAATTTACGCTGTAGAATGTAAAGGTAAAAGTTAGTTAAAATTAATGTATTTCGAACAGCAAAAATCTATCCTTTTTTAAATTAAAATATTTTTTACATACTTTGCACAGAAAAAATGGGTATTTTAACTATTATTTTTGTCTAACTATATTACAAACGAATGCTTACGATAACAACTCTGTTTAACAATAAAGCCTAAAAATTTTTGTACTAATGTGATTTTAATTAACGGTTCTAAAAATATCCCCTAAAGGTCTTTATAGCTTTTAGAAAGATGCAAAACTTGTGTGCATTTTCTGCTGTACGATAGAGGTATTTGAATCAGATTAAAACTATTAACGTTTTAAAGAAAAGCAAGATTGTTTCCTTTACAAGTATTTTGTTTCCTATATAAGTATTTTAGTAATTAAGGGTATTTTGATAGCCATCATCACGTAATTAATGTTATTACCACAACGGATAATTAAGTTAAACTAATAATTATTTTAAGTACTTTTTAAAATACAATTTCTTGAAATTTATAAGTATATGAAACACTTTAGGTACATTTCTAATCATTATGTACCTTTGAAATTCATCGACAATTTGCACTGTAAAGTGTAAAGGTAAAAGTTAGTTAAAATTAATATAGTTAGAACAGCAAAAATCTATCCTTTTTTAAATTAAAATATTTTTTTACATACTTTGCACAGAAAAAATGGGTATTTTAACTATTATTTTTGTCTAACTATATTACAAGCGAATGCTTACGATAACAACTCTGTTTAACAGTAAAGCCTAAAAAATTTTGTACTAATGTGGTTTTAATTAACGGTTCTAAAAATATCCTCTAAAGGTCTTTATAGCTTTTAGAAAGATGCAAAACTTGTGTGCATTTTCTGCTCTATGCTAGATGAAGTATTTGAGTCAGATAAAAATTATTAACGTTTTAAAGAAAAGCAAGATTGTTTCCTTTACAAGTATTTTGTTTCCTATATAAGTATTTTAGTAATTAAGGGTATTTTGATAGCCATCATCACGTAATTAATGTTATTACCACAACGGATAATTAAGTTACAACTAGTAACTACTTTAAACATTTTTTAAAATGAAATTTCTCCAATATTAAAAGTATATGAAACACTTTAGGTACATTTCTAATCATTATGTACCTTTGAAATTCATCGACAATTTGCACTGTAAAGTGTAAAGGTAAAAGTTAGTTAAAATTAATATAGTTAGAACAGCAAAAATCTATCCTTTTTTAAATTAAAATATTTTTTTACATACTTTGCACAGAAAAAATGGGTATTTTAACTATTATTTTTGTCTAACTATATTACAAGCGAATGCTTACGATAACAACTCTGTTTAACAGTAAAGCCTAAAAAATTTTGTACTAATGTGGTTTTAATTAACGGTTCTAAAAATATCCTCTAAAGGTCTTTATAGCTTTTAGAAAGATGCAAAACTTTAGAAAGATGCATTTTCTGCTCTATGCTAGATGAAGTATTTGAGTCAGATAAAAATTATTAACGTTTTAAAGAAAAGCAAGATTGTTTCCTTTACAAGTATTTTGTTTCCTTTATAAATATTTTAGTAATTAAGGGTATTTTGATAGCCATCACCATGTAATTAATATTATTACCACAACAGATAATTAAGTTACAACTAGTAACTACTTTAAACATTTTTTAAAATGAAATTTCTCCAATATTAAAAGTATATGAAACACTTTAGGTACATTTCTAATCATTATGTACCTTTGAAATTCATCGACAATTTGCACTGTAAAGTGTAAAGGTAAAAGTTAGTTAAAATTAATATAGTTAGAACAGCAAAAATCTATCCTTTTTTAAATTAAAATATTTTTTTACATACTTTGCACAGAAAAAATGGGTATTTTAACTATTATTTTTGTCTAACTATATTACAAGCGAATGCTTACGATAACAACTCTGTTTAACAGTAAAGCCTAAAAAATTTTGTACTAATGTGGTTTTAATTAACGGTTCTAAAAATATCCTCTAAAGGTCTTTATAGCTTTTAGAAAGATGCAAAACTTGTGTGCATTTTCTGCTCTATGCTAGATGAAGTATTTGAGTCAGATAAAAATTATTAACGTTTTAAAGAAAAGCAAGATTGTTTCCTTTACAAGTATTTTGTTTCCTTTATAAATATTTTAGTAATTAAGGGTATTTTGATAGCCATCACCATGTAATTAATATTATTACCACAACAGATAATTAAGTTACAACTAGTAACTACTTTAAACATTTTTTAAAATGAAATTTCTCCAATATTAAAAGTATATGAAACACTTTAGGTACATTTCTAATCATTATGTACCTTTGAAATTCATCGACAATTTACGCTGTAGAATGTAAAGGTAAAAGTTAGTTAAAATTAATGTATTTTGAACAGCAAAAATCTATCCTTTTTAAAATTAAAATATTTTTTACATATTTTGCACAGAAAAAAATGGGTATTTTAACTGTTAACAATTTTTGTTTCCTATATAAGTATTTTAGTAATTAAGGGTATTTTGATAGCCATCATCACGTAATTAATATTATTACCACAACGGATAATTAAGTTACAACTAATTATTTTAAGTACTTTTTAAATACAATTTCTTGAAATTTATAAGTATATGAAACTCTCTAGGTACATTTCTAATCATTATATACCTTTGAAATTTATCAACAATTTACACTGTAGAATGTAAAGGTAAAAGTTAGTTAAAATTAATATATTTTGAACAGCAAAAATTTAGTCTTTTTGAAACTGAATAGTTATTTTACATACTTCGTACATAAAAAATGGGTATTTTAACTATTATTTTTGTCTAACTATATTATCAGCGAATGCTTATGATAACAACTCTGTTTAATGGCCTAAAAGGTTTTCTATGAATAAAGATAACTCAATTATACGTGAAAGGCATAGAATATTTTCAGCTATGTTCCATTTGATACAGTAATTAATCAATAACTTTTAAATTTGTTAAAAATGTACTTTGAACTTTTAAAGACATCCCCAAAAATGTGTTGCTAATCTGATTAAATCTTCACACAGATTAGTCAAAACGGCATAAATTCATTTATAAAATACTTTTACGAAGATTTGGAGCACTACGGTTTACTTTATTGCACCAATGAGACCAGATAATAAGACCAGGACCTACTACTTAAAGCCGAACGAGACGAACATCCATGCCAACAGTGGGATTCGAGCCTAAGAACTCCGGTATCGAAGAGCATCGCACTGCGTATTTTCTGTAAATACTTTACTAAAAAAATAAGTAATTTTAACTATTATTATTATTTTCTAAATATGTTACTAGCAAATGCTTACGATAGAAAGTTAGCCTTATTTTAGTAACTTTCCTATCCCCTATATAATAATAGCCTAAGTGATCTGTCCGTCTTTCCTCGAATTTATGAAACGGTTGGACCTGGAATGGATAGAGGCATCCACATTGGATTCTTCATGAATTAGGGTTAGCAAAACTGAAAGCGAGTAAAGTTTATCTTCTCCTAAACTATCGGATTCTAAACTAAATTGGTATAAATATGCTTCATATCACAGTGAAAAATACTGTCGCCTTTAAAACGTTTGAAATCCACCTTTCCCCCCTTTTCCAGCGTTTTATGTCATTATATAAAGGCCCATCTTAAGAGCTGGCGATTAAATTTATCAATTTATCACATTATAAATAGGTAAAAATAACATTTTTTTCTAGCATTATGACATCATTCCTTTAACCATCTCTTTTAATCCCTTTTTATTTTAAATTATTTAAATATCGTCTGCATTATTTTCATACATTTTATTACTGAACTTAGGTATTACGTAAATAATTTTCTTTTATTTATGGCTTAAATAATAGATTAGGTATATATGTGATAATTTTAGATGTAATCATCGATTAAATTTTGTTGCAATATAATTCTCAGCCAAGCAACAAACCCTTTTTTTTACCTGCCTCATTGGGTACTTTACAATTCTGGAAAATTAAAAATTTTACTGATCCCGTCATATGACGGGCTATATGCTAGTGAATAAATAGAACCTTATTAAGATTAGAAGAGTTGCGCATGAAGCTTTTCATAAATGTTTTTATTAAATAATTAATAACTTTTAAAATAATTACAGTATGCTCTTGAAACTGAATATACTTTCACATAAATATATTACGAATAACATATTAAATTTTCAAACAGAGTGATAAGAAAAAGTTTAGTTTTGAGTGTCCACTGTGTCTTTAAATCGGCTTTATCATCTGAAGGAATAAACTGCGTAATCGCTGTCAAAAAACCGAACGTTTGTTTATTCACGTTTAGTCCAATGCTTTGTTTACATTAGAGTTCGCTTAATCCGAGTCCATTTTGTTTGACGATCCTGTCATTCGTTGTTGACACTAAAGCTGTGTTATTGACGTTAAAAGATTTTTAACGGATAGGCAGTGTCGACATACAAGAAACTGACGCACTGTAAAGTGAAATTATGCAGTAATTTTTTTCCTTGTTTGTTTGGATTGTTCACAAACTTAGAGATCAAATAGGGATAAAAATCACTTTCGCATTTTTTTGAGCGGATACATCATCTTAAATCCTTCAGAAATTCGATTTTTTTTATCTTTACATTTTTAAAATCTCAGGATGTTTCTGAATCATTTAAAAAATACTTGATTGAAATACTTAAATTAGAATTTATAGATGTAAAACTATATAATATTTGCATTTAATATCATGGCTTGTAAGAAAACTATAAAAATTTATGCCTTTTAATGAAAATGGTATATTGTAACATTTCTGATACTTAAAAAATTTTTAAAATGCATTTTACTGAAAATGGTATTTTTGTAATATTTCTGATACTTTAAAAAAATTTATAATGCATTTTACTTAAAATGGTATTTTTGTAATATTTCTGATACTTTTTTAAAAAATATTTTAAAGTACATTTTACTAAAAATGGTATTTTTGTAATATTTCTGATACTTTAAAAAAAATTTATAATGCATTTTACTAAAAATGGTATTTTTGTAATATTTTTTATACTTTTTTTTAAAAAAATTTAAAATACATGTTACTAAAAATGGTATTTTTGTAATATTTCCAATACATTTTTAAAAAAATTTAAAATGCATTTTACTGAAAATGGTATTTTGTGATATTTCTAATACTGTTTAAAAAACATTTAAAATGCATTTTATTAAAAATGGTATTTTTGTATTATTTCTGATACTTTTAAAAAAATTTATAATGCATCTTACTAAAAATGGTATTTTTGTAATATTTTTGATACTTTAAAAAAAATTAAATATTTTGATAATTATAATTAATAATTATTATTTACAAAAAAAATTGATTTATGAAATTCACTTTATGCTGTTGTAAATCTGCTCACAGTGTGCCAGAATTTTTTTTTTTAATTTTTAGAACAAACTGAGTTTTCACTTTATTTAAAATGTATATAAAGGTACTTTATGTAAATGCACTTATTTTTTAAAAATAAAGTAAATTCAGTTAAACTAATGAAACAAGTATAGAGAACAAATGCTGAAAATCCCATGCATTTACGTTTATAATTTAAAAAGATATAAGTTAAAAAATAAGAAAAAAAAATTCTTTTTAAAATTGCTTAAAGGTGATCTGTCGCCTTAAGCAGACAGCTAACTGTCGAAATTAAATTATTTTCTACCAATTTCTTTGAAATTTTAATGTATTATTAGCATTTTACTTATGGAAAACTTCTTCATTTTCTATGTAAAATCTTAATAATTTAAAAAAGTTATTAGCTATCAGTTTTTTTAGAGGAAACATTATTTAAAATGTCGCCTGCTAATCGCTATTACATACTGTCATTTTTATTCATAGGACATCTTTTAAGCATTGAAACAAAACTTAATTGTTATCGTAGCATTTGCTGAAAATATAGTTAAAATATCCAATTTTTCTTTGTACAAAATCTATATAGCAACTCTTCTAACTTAAAAATGAATAGATTTTTGCTGTTTTTAATATATTAATTTTAAATATTTTTTTATCCTTTATACTACAAGGTAAATTGTCTATAAATTTCAAAGATATATGATCGTTAGAAATGCACTTGGGGCGATCCAAATGCTTATAAATTGTTAAAGAAATTGTTTAGAGTATATATTAACTGAATTGTCTGTTATGATAATAATTATGAAATTATAAACTGCTAGATATTAAAATATCCCCATTGCATTTTATTTTTAGTTATATTTTACAATTATATGAGGTAGCAATATCAAATCAGACGAATTTTGTCTATCTGAACGTATGCATTTGTATAACTTGTAAATCCTACTGAGAAATAAATCTGTAAATGTAGTAGCATAACAAATTTAGAAGGTTAAGATATAATTATTATCAATAATAATAAATATTCATTCTTTAATAGCAGTGCATTTAAATAATTAATAACTATTGTACAATAAAATACAACGAACTCATTTTAGCGTTAGATTTATTAATTAATCTAATGGCAAGTTTAGGTACATTTTTACGACAGGGGAAAATATTACTATTCACTATCATTGGTTTAAAATGTCAATGATTTTTTTAAATGTAGAAATCCGAACAGAAATAAATACACGACACTTGAATAATCATTCTATAAAAGTGGTTATATAGTGTAAAGAAAATAAAACACCTTAAGCAGACAGCAAACGGTCGAAATTAAATTATTTTCTAACAATTTCGTTGAAAATTTAATATATTATTATCATTATATTTATGTGAAAATGTTAAATTTTCAATGTAAAATCTTGATAATTTAAAAAAGTTATTAGCTATAACTTATTTTAAAATAAGATTAAATTAAAATGTTCCCTGCTAATCCCTTTTACATACTGTCTTTTTATTCATAGAACACCTTTTAAGCATTGAAAGAAAACTCAATTATTATCATAAGCATTTGCTGAACATATAGCTAAAATATCCTATTATTTCTTTGTACAAAATATATATAGCAACTATTCTAACTTGAAAATAAACAGATTTTTGCTGTTCGTAATATATTAAGTTTTCAATAAAATTTTCCTTTATATTCTACAAGGTAAATTGTCTATAAGGTATATGATCACAGGTATATGATCGTTAGAAACTAGTTATGCACTTGGGGCAATCCAAATGCTTAGAAAAGTTTGTTTTAGAAATTGTTTAGAGTAGATATTAACGGAATTGTCTGTTATGATAATAATTATGAAATTAAAACTGCTAGATATTAAAACACCCCATTGCATTATTTTTAGTTATATTTTACAATTCTATGAGGTAGCAATATCGAATCAGACCAAGGCCATAGGCAAGGGGAGGGATTTAGGGGACTGGTCCTCCTCCGAAATTCTAAAAAACCGTTTCGTGAAAAGAAGATGGGCCATGTGTGTGGGTGTGTCATCTGCCTAGCTGTGCATAACGACAATGGGTTTAGAACAGAGACTTTCAGTTAAGGAGTAGATACAAATTGGATTCGACATGAAAGAACAGATTGACTAGCACTATTGGCAACTCATCACACTACTATTGTTGCACAAGCGGAAGAAATTGTGAAAAATATTTTGGGAAAATTTCAAAAAGAGCATATTTTATAATATACGGGTAAAAATTCTTTAATATCGGTGCATTTAAAATATAATTTATAACTAATTTACAATAAAGTACAAAGAAGTCATTTCAGCGTTAGACTTTGTAATTAATCTAATGGTAAATTCCAAGAAGCTCATTGATAAATTGTTAGTAATCATAATCAACCTATCATAACGATTTAAAATTTCGATCCTTTATTTTAATGTTAAATCATTTCGCTTTTTAGCTTCCATATCGGCAAGCTGCATGTAAGTGAGCAAGACATAAAATGTGAATACGATCCTTCTCAGTTCCGATAAGAATGTATTTAACTAAAATATTAATTAGTTAATATATAAAAGAATTAATGCAAATACACATAGCCCTCTAACGCTTTAGACTAGGTTTCTCTTTCACCCCTGAAACTAATGCGAAGTCTCAGTGAGTATTTTTGAGCAAACCGAGTCACGGGGGTTTCGCAGGGTGGTTCCATTATGATGGTTCCGAAGTCCAGAACTGCAACCGCCGCCTCTCTAAATTTCCTGCTTATCCTTTTTGGTCCTCCGGTTCCCGTCTCGAAGTTTAAAGAACAAAATTTCTTGGGATACAACTAGCCCTCTTTTTGGCCCTTGTGGTTTGCTCCACCCTCACTAATTCCAGCGTCAAGTGGCCCGTCAGAGCATCCAGTAGTATTTCAAATTCCTTCAACGATCTGTACTCTGCTGCGTTAACCAGCCAATAGTGCCTGCGGTGCTCCTGGCGCGCTCCGGGCACTTGGAAGGGGGCTGTTTGAGTGGATAGGAGGCTCATTACTTGTGGTCTACCCACTTCACCCAGGAGATGCCTGGAGGATTTCACAGTCAAATGAGCCCGGATCGGTGCTTGATTGATTGTCTAACGCTTTAGAAGTTTTTATTTTAAATGAGCAAAAACTGGAAATTTTGCTCATTTAAAAAACTAGAAATTAAAATTTGAAAAAAAAAAAAAAAAAAAAAAACAGTGCTTGGTGAAAAAAGTTTAAATCAATATTTGAAAACAAGATTTAAGAAAAAAAAAAAAAAAACTGTATTACAACATTGTATGCGGGACACGTACTAGTACGTTTTCTGACGATTCATACTTGAACGCGGGACACGTACTATTACGGGTTAGTGTAACAACATGGTTGTTTGTGGGTACAAAAATAACGGTATATACAGGAAAACGAAGCCGAATGTTCTTGTCTACTACATGGATTCTGGAAAAATTTAGACAAACAAAAATTAGAAAATTAGTATTTACATTATTAGTTTTATGTATTTCTTTTCATTTTTTTATAATGTAAAAATGTTTATATATAACATAATTCGAAAAAATTAAAACTATATACTACTATTTCTATTTTATTTTTCATATTTACGATACTATTATAAATTTATCCACTAAAAAATATATTTTTTGTTTACAAAAATCTTATAGTTGTTTTTTATGTATTTCTATCTATATATTTGTTTATATATTTCAATATAAAATACGAAAAGTTGGTTAAAAAATTAAATAATTTTCGATCTATTGAGATTTAACTGAATAACTAAATTTAAGCTCAAAATACCCACCCCCGGTACAATTCCGCTACTAAATGTACCCTCACACAATGTGTTAAGTACAATTATTGGTATTTGGGAGACAGAAATTATGTTGACCTAAACAATATTATACTTGTTACCTAAAACAATATTATACTTGAAGATATATTTTTGTTAATCGAAAATTATAATAAATATTATTCCAAAACTACTCGCTGTTACAGCATAATCAAAAAAATTTTCATGGGAAGAAAATCATTTTTAGTTCCAACTTTCGAAATCAAGATATTTTGCAGATGGGTATTTCTGTGAAAATATGTAGGCTGAAAGTTTTCACGACTACGATACTTTTCTTACTTCATATATGGAAATAAAATTAATAAAATTATGAAAAAAGTATCTTTTTACATTAAGAATTAAGAATTCAAAATTTAAATTTTTTATAACAATAATTCAATTATTTGATGTATAATTAGTAACATATGCAAAGATACATCAGTACAAAACATTCTATGGAAATATGAGAATAGTTTGCCTACCATGCGTATAAACTATAAAATTTGATATCTGAGAAAAAATATTTAAAATTTTAAGATAGATGTAAACGTGACAGATGGTGCAAACAACAATTTAATTTGATATAACTGTTGTTTTAGTGAATTATAGTAAAAAACAATGGTATCAAAAAGTGCAGAAATATTAGCAGCTCAGTTAATGAGGGGTTTACAACGAAAGTGAATTAAGTTCATTTGGAAAAGTGTAGAGAAATTGAGTTTTAAAGTATCTAGATCATAATTAATTCCCGGAAACTTAAACTAATTTTAGATAACACATAGGAACTAGTGTATTTTCCAACATATATTATATGTGTTGGAGTTAAATTTTAACTTATTAGCAGAATGCTCGCATCATCTTATGCATGTGGTGTGGAGATACGAAGAAAGTCCAAAACACATTTCATGGATTAAACGTTTATTCGTTCAGCTCGAACGATAAAAATACAGTAGAACCTCGGTATAACGATCCTTTGTGGGACCAACATCATATGGTCGTTGTAACGAAAGGTCGCTGTAACGAATTGAAAAAATAATTTTAAAAAATTCAGCAAAAAAATGATGCAACAGTACATACCTAGAGAACACTTCTATTTATTTGTATTTCCATTACTGAATTTTTGAAAAAAGTCTTTGATTGACGCCTGTTTCAAGTTCATTTGGGAATTTTCATTATCACTGATTCCATATCCGTTAGATTTTAAAGGAAATCTTCAGAATTAAATTGTCCTTCAAAATATTGACTCAAGGCATTGATTGCATTGAAAGCTTCTTTTTCATTCACTTTTTCAAAAGCTTAGACGATTTCTTCTCCGTCGTCTGAAGTTGCACCAGAGTACAATAATTTTGAAAGAGCCCACTTTCTTATGAGTTCTGCGGACTAAAATTGGCGGTCGCTCTAACGAAAAATAATACGCTTAGGGTCGTTGTAATGATTCAGTATTAGCATTATTCCTATGGTAAAATAATTGGGACTTTTTAAGATGGTCTTTCTAACAAAGGGGTCGTTGTATCGTGGGGTCGTTAAAAAGAGGTTCTACTGTATAAACAACATATTAAAATAAACTAAAGCAGTTTTCGGCATACTACGTCGTATTTCCTTACGACTGACTTACAAACATTTTTAGCAGTACAAACAATCAGAGTTAAAGAAAAGGCCCAAGGAGCTAACCGGGAAACTCCATTTATATCACGGCTCATAGTTAAAACACATTTGCATAGGAGGAAATGCGGTTACGACCGAAATAATAATTTATATCGATATTTTTATCGATAAGCCTTCCCAACAATATGTATGCACTTAAAACAACACGCTATTAACCAATTTCATTTTAGGAAAGAAATACCGAACTTGGTTCACTTTAGTTGTGAAACACTCATATAAAACTTTAAAACAAAATTTAAATTTTGAAGATTTAATTGTTTCCAAACTCTTTAACATTATTTCCTTTATATATTTTACGGAATTACTAAGTTAAATTACGAAAACTGTGTATTGAAGATATTTTATTTTACCATCTAACGACCAATTTGCGTGGTAGAATTGTTTGATTTATAGAAATATGCTATCTTTTATTGATATTGTTTTGTAATTGCTCGGGATCTACTTACACGATGAAGAGATATGGGAAGAGAGCTGGTACACTTATTTAGATGATGATGGTCTATCCAATTAGAAAGGGTGAACGAGCTGCAGACCTGGTAATCTGCGTTAAATACTTTGATTGATGAACTAACGGATGAAAAAATTCTGATACACAGCCTGACTGGAATCAGAAATGAAGTCATGCAGAAGAAAAATAAGCTAGAGTAAGAGTTCAGAATGTTTCTTTTCCCTTTAGATCGATGAGTAGCAGTTTTTTTCTTCATTTAAACAAAAATTCTTGATCGTTGATCATTTTGAGTACGTGG
This sequence comes from Pardosa pseudoannulata, assembly GCA_032207245.1. Taxonomy (NCBI): domain Eukaryota; kingdom Metazoa; phylum Arthropoda; class Arachnida; order Araneae; family Lycosidae; genus Pardosa; species Pardosa pseudoannulata. The sequence continues at coordinate 12,667,290 of CM063506.1, forward strand.
AGAAAAATACGAAAAGTCATCAGTTTCTTAAAAATTGTATCAAAGGTTACCGTATCAAATCTATGTTAGATTTATTTATGATTTTTTTCGTGTGGATAAAGTCCTTTTTTTGGTTTAGTTAACAAAGGTATTTATATATTTTTTCAACAATAATTGATACTTCCTGTTGTATTTTATGATACATTTTTCTTTAAAGAATTTATTCTTATTATTTACATTAATTTTCTGACTATCTATCAAAGCTTGCAGTCATATCATATATTCATATACATACATATATATATATATATATATGTAATATATATATATATATATATATATATATATGTATATATATATATATATATTTATGTATATATATATGCACATATATATGTAATATATATGTGTATATATATATGTATATATATGTAATATATATATATATATATATATATATATATATATATATATATATATATATATATATATGTATGCATATATATGTATATATATGTATATATATATATAAATATATATATATATATATATATATATATATATATATGTATATATATGTATATATGTATATATATAAATATATATATATAATATATATATATATATATATATATATATATATATATATATATATATATATATATATATATATATATATATATATATATATATATATATATATGTAATATATATATATATATATATATATATATATGTATATATATATATATATATATATATACTCTCAGTGAAGAGATAAGCCTCAGTACCTCCCTATCATTTGTTCGAACCTCTTTATATAAAAGACTATTTTAATCGATTATGTTATTTTAAATAAAGTGAACTAAAAAAAGAATATACAAATAAGCATTTTTATTAATTTTCCTTGACATTACATTTTATTTCATCAACAAAACTATATTTGGCCCCAAATTTGGCAACTGGGTGATATTATTCGTGCCTATTCCTGGTAACGTGGCACTCATTTCCGTTACACAATTTTCCTAATGCATGTGAGCTTAAAAACGATTACTGTGTCGTGTTTGCACACAACTGAATTAGGAAAATTGTGTATTACATTACGTAATGCACAGCAGTTAATGTACTATTAACTATATAAACTCGAATATGAGTGAAAACTATTAGACTGGATGAATTTTCTTAACACAATAGTACACACTTACGAAAATTGCATCGTCCTTTCACAATTAGATATTCAACAGGATACAGGTTTAAGATGCATGTATAATTTTATGTAATAGCAAGGCCTTCGGCAAGGGGGAGATTTGAAGGAGCGGTCTTCTTCCGAAATTTTAGAAGACCATTTTGTCAAAAGAAAATGTTCCACGTGTGTGTAGGCGCTATCTGCCTAGCTCTATAAGAACATGTTTTTAAAAAAAATTGCTTCGGCTATAAAAAAAATTGCCGAGCCGATGGCCGAATATTTAACGTTATCTCTGTATTCTGCTATACTTGCCTTTTCTTATTAGTTTTTGCCTTTTCTAGTTCGTCATCAAATATTTTTAATTATTTGAGTTAAAAATGGATTATTGTCATACCTTATCTATGCCTTTATACCTTATTTTTGTTCTACTGAAGTATCATTCGCAAATAACAATGTCATTCCTCTTTGGTCCACCCGGAAAACAATTTCTGGCATAGTTATTTCTGGTCCTGTGTAATAGTTACCTATGAATTATTTTAAAAAGTAGACTTCAACGAGAGAAAAAATAATATTCTTATCTTTCATTCTTTTTCTAAAAGTCGTAATCTCAGGTCACAAGACCTCGAATACCATTTGGCGCTACCTTTTATTCGCCGCATTAAGAAAAAAACATTTTTTTTCACACACGCTTTCATATCTTTGTTTCCCTTGTCCACAGCCCGGAGCCTCGACATGATGAATTGACGGGGTCCCAAATTATAAACCACTCGCGAGAATCCACAGAAATTACGAGTCCCCGCTAGGACTGGGGGCCCTGTTGTTTGGCAGGGATTTCCGTTTGGATTTGAGCCTCCTCCCCCTTCTGTCTCACCCCTGGAACCCCAAAACAAAACTGCCAGCAAACACCTTGACTTCTTGAGGGGTTATTTCACTATTTCAAAAAACCTTTTATTACTCTAAAACTTTTACAATCCTTTACAAACCTGTATTTTGTATTTGAAGAAAAATAAAATTTTCTGAAACTACCCCCTTCTCCAACACACACAGTTTTTCAGTTTTATTACCAATATAAGATTAATACACTTTTACCGAACTCTTGATAGAAAATATCTAATAAATAATAATGTTGAAGAAATTAAATCAAGAATCTAGAAAAAAGTAAATATTATTATCTATATTATTTCCTCTTAAAGAATAAGTTACTATCAAAAGAAATAAAATCCAAGTTTTATGACACTTTTATCAAATCAACAATCACATAAAGATGGGAAAATTAGACGATGACTATAAGAGTGGAGTCTAATCTTAATTTTGAACGTAAAATTCTGAGTAAAATTTATGACCCTGCTTAGGCTAATGGAGGCTGGAGGTTGTGAACAGACAATGAATTGGAAAGATTAATTGGCAGAAATAATATTCATCACATTTCACCGCTTTTTGTGGTTGGCACATATTGGAAGACCAAAAAATGTGAGGAAATGGTATAAAAGATTGGTTTATTGAAGACCAATGTGTACTAGCGGTAGAGGAAGACCAAAAAAGCAATGACTGAATGATGTTTTAAATGACTTGAACGCATTAAGGATGGCCAACCAAAAAAGAAAGCCGTGACAGGATTACCTGGAGGAAATTTTTGGAGCAAGCCGAAGTTTATAATAAGCTGTGTATATACTTACACACACACACACACACACATATATATATATATATATATATATATATATATATATAATTGATTCAACATTTTAAAAATAATTTGAAAGATTTCCCATCAATATATGAAATATGCATAGCATGCCATAAAATTTATCAAATGATAGATATCACCCAAAGAATATTGTAAGATCTTAATCTAAGTCAGATGATAAGAGCTTTTACAGCAAGAGATTAACGTAGCCAAAACCTATATGACTTTTAATCTATAAAATTTTTAGTTATGTCAATCTGTGGATATAAAAGAATTTATAAGATTGGATTAGGTTGTGATCTTATCACATTGTTAACACGAGACCTAATGTTGGATGTCAATTTTTTGACACTATACATTTCAAAAGCACAAATATCGTCTATTATCTCTCTAATAGGTTTTTGTTTTTACAAGCTATACCATCTTTATAATCCCTTCCTTCTTGAAGCATATTATGATTAAATACATATTAAACAGCTAATAAAACTGTGATGAGATTTTAATTTTATTTCTTGGTATTTTTAAACAGCTCTTTATAAATTCAAAATTGAAGTGACAGATGAATTTTTTCTACAGTACTTCAAAAAATTACAGACAAATTTTGTCACCATGAAAGACGTCGAAATTCTAAGGTTCTTGGGTTGGGTGGTTTGATTTTCCCATTTTGAATCTAATTGGGATGAAATTAGATTTCAGTGGATTACTTTATGTAAAATAAAGTCTAGATTCTATTTGATCACCATAATATCTTACAGAATAACATCATTTAGTATATAAAAGTATTATAAATAGGATTAGAAAAAAAAATAAATCAAAATTAAATTTAAATTTAAAAAATAACCACAGTAATAATTTTAAATATCAATTAAATGTGATTACAAACATAGTTAATTACTTTTTGGTAGTAAATTCATCAAATTTTTAAATCTTAACAGCTTATTCAATGTGTTGAATATTAAGAAAAATTCTTTATGGCAAAGTGTTTGATGTAGTACATTTCTATTACTTATTCTCCTGTTTAACTATTTATAAACAATATAGTATGTACAATTCATTTTCTTCTGAAGTTTTTAAATTTAGTTGAAAGTAAAATTTTTAAAGTCCCTTTCTTTTAGCTATGTAAAGTTTTGTAAAAGTGTTTTTGAAGCAATAAATTAAGCTAAAAATATACCGCTTACAAGCACAATGCGTTTCAAATGCCAACTTAAATTTTCCAACTCTTCTTTGAAAAAATATATATGAAAAATATATTTTTTATGCACAGTTATATTCTGCTTATTTATCTCTCAAAGATTGTTTTATCCTAAATTTATAAAAACATTACTGCTTATTCGGGATATTACAAGATTACCACGATGGATCACTTTGAAAATGTCTGCAATTTTATTTGTCATCTAGGAATGAAAACTTTTTATAACATTTTTCTTAAATTGTTTTCATTCTTTAATACTGCAAAAAGTTTGCCAAGCGCAAGAAAAGAAGCTGTCTTTATGTTGTTAAATATAAAGCTTTAAAATTTGTTAAAATCAAAATTTATTGAACTTTTTCTAATTTGTTTAAGAACATAATTTTTTGTCTCATATTTTGACGAGAAATATAAAAAAAAAGCTTATAACTTTAGTTTCCCTTCTTTTTTACTTTGGAATTAGTGAAAGTGTTTACTGGCGAGGTATAGTTCTGGTTAGATTTGACAATTGGCTTTAGACCTAGAGCCATCTCTTGGTTTACCTTATTTCATGGCAATATTTTGTTTCTTCCACTGAGTGCTAAATTTCCCTCCTCCTCCTTATTCCAAGGTTTAGGTTAAGAGGCGCACAAACTTTCACTCTAAAGAAGCTCGGACTGTGGATTACTGCGGTTTTACTATAATTTCAGATATATCCCTTGGGATAAGGGGAAGGGGATATCCATACTGAACTCGTTTAGGGGGAATGATTACCTGTCTATATTCATTGTTAATACACGGTAGGTAAGCCAGGGAAATAAATATGTGGTCTAATGAAACGACCTATTGTATTTGAAAGACATTGTCTTAAACCACCTCAATTACGGTCAGCTTACATTAACACTAGATTTACGGACCGAGCCAATTTCACTCATTAAAAATTATATATATATATATATATATATATATATATATATATATATATATATATATATATATATATATATATATATATATATATATATATATATATATGTATATATATGTATATATATACATATATATATATATATATATATATATATATATATATATATATATATATATATATATATATATATATATATATATATATATATATATATATATATATATATATTATATATATATATATATATATATATATATATATATATATATATATATATATATATATATATATATATATATATATATATATATATATAAAACTTAAATATCACTTTTCAAAAACATACGTTGATTTTTATTAAGTAATAAAATATATGTAAACTTTCATTCCTCTTCCCCTCAGACCCCTTCATTTCGCATTATCAAATGTGGTATACCTATTTTCACGGTTGTGAGCCAATTTGATTCATAGAATGGTTTAACAGTTAATCGCATAACATGAAATTTATTGGTTCTATCAGGCCTGGGCAACAATCGAGATTTTATTTTCCAATTAGCTGAAGAGCTAAGAAGTAAATATAGAGAAGTCGAGAACACTTCCATTCCATTGACAGAAATTCCTGCTACTGACGGACGAAAGAATTGTCAAGTTCAACAATCATGCTAAAGAAACAAATGTAGAAATCTTTGTGCTAAATGTAATGGAAATGTTTGAGGAAAATGTGTTTCACAAAAACAGATTTTATATGTAAAAAATGTTTTCCATGAATTTTTTTATAATAAACTTGTCATTTAAATTAATTTGGAAGTATTTTCTCTGCAAAAAACTTCCATTTTCTTGTATGAGTCAAATTGGCTCACTTAAATACTTTTTTATTACTATATAGATACGTATATTAAGTGTGCATAACTGATTTCATCCTGAATTTTTTTCTGAAAAATATATTTCATTATTCTATTTACCTGTACAGTTTTGTTGCATATTGTATATTTTTAACGGTGTACATGTTGGGATAATAAAACAACTTTAACATATTTGTGAAAGACCGCGGTTCTCAAACTGTGCAGTGTGCCAGGAGAGCGCGTCAATAATCTCAAGGTCATATGATTTGAGGGTAAAATTAATGAAAATTCCTACAAACATAAAAAAAATTCATTACTCAATTCAAAGACAAATGAATATTAAATTTGCACTGTTTTTTTTTTCTTTCGTATTCTCAAGCTTCTTTAAAGGTAGCTATGCCGCGTAATTTATTTGACCAGACAAGGGTGTCGTAACGAAAAAAGTCGTTTGAAAACTTCTGCTCTAAGAATTGATTTCAAAAAGCTTTTTCCGAATTCATAAGTTCTAGGTTAGTGGTAAAGTGAAACCTGTAAAGAAAAAAAATCACTACAATTATTAAAAATAAAGAAAAACAAAGTTCCCTGAATGTCGGACTATTTGCAAAGTAATATCAAACTTGTATTCTTTCCACACCACTTATTTCATTTGTAGATACCCCCTCTATTGTATCAGAGAGAGAGAGAAAAAAAGAAGACACCTGAACTACCTTGCAAATGAAGAGGGAGTTCAAAACACTATTTTCTCCCCCTCCCTGCAATCATTACCCCCACCTGACCAACACTGTAATTTTCTCGCGTAGTTCATGCACTATTAAGGTAGCGCCAGGAGGGGGCAGGGGAGCCATGGGGATAGAAGTCGTTTTTCAACCCCCTTTCCCCCCCGAACATAATGACAGGGGAAAAAAACTGGGCGGAGTTACCTTTGGAAAATTGAGACATCAGAAAGTCTGACAGGTAGTTAGGGGTCGGTCAGAGTTGCAGAGTTGCAGTTAAGTATATTTTATTTTTATTTTTTTTTCTTTTATATATTACTGAAGGTGTGTTATTGCCCAAACTGCGGGGAATTTGCCTGAAGATCATAAATGAGTAAGCGGGAAAATTATATGTGTAGGAATGTCCTTGGCAGAATGAAATGGCTACAGATCTTGAAGAACCGAGCTGACTTACCTTTAACAATAATAACGTTCAACAAATTTTCAGCTATTAGCGAGATCTTGAGCTGATATATACCCCCCTATCAAATTTGATGTCTTTATTCTCAGGGAATTTGCCATATAATTGTGTTTCTGATGACTTTTTGTGTATGAACGCATTTCGTGATATCAAAGTTATAATATATTTCATTGTCCATGAAACCAGTTTTCGATGCTTGGAATGTAAAAATAATAATATCTAAGCATTATAACAAGAAGAAACAAAATTTTGAAACGTTGACAGTGGCAGTTTTCTTTTATAATAAAGCCAGATCATTTTGAAAATATCTGCCTTTGTTATAAAAAATACTTTCTTTATATATATTTTTAATATTTCACATCTTGATATAATATACTCAGCATATATACTAACAATTTTGGCTACATGCTTCATTTTATTTCTGTACAATAACACTTTACACATATTAAAATCAATCAGAAATATTTGCTGTTTTGTTTTATAAATTTTAATATTATAAGCTTAAGTTTAAGTATGAAAAATATACTTTCTCTTCCGTGCTCAAAATAAACATATAAGATTATGATATAATAGTTAAGAGCTAGAATCTTCCATTGCATTTTTTTTAAATTGAGTATAAGTTTAGTTTTTAATTTTCCCGCTTTTTTCATTTATATTAAAAATTCGTAATTATAGAAGTTCCCGTTATGTATTCTTTATTAGTCTCTCTATGTACATCAGTATTATTATTGTACGTCAATATGTATATAAGATAGAAGTCACATTAATTTACAATATTCAAGGCATCACATTTTTTTTCTAAAATTAATTAGAATTCATACTGTTATATTTGACTTAATACTTAAATGCATGAATTAATAATGATAATCATTTAAAGTCGGAGCTCAGTGACTTTGAGGTAGCGCTTCGCGTTCCCACGCCGCAGGTCCAAGGTTCGATCCTCGGGCTGGGCAACGTTGATTAAGTCGTGCATCCCTTCAGTGGGTAGAGAAATTGGGGACCAAGCATGCTTGGGAACTAAACACTGGAGGTTCCGTGTAAGGCTGACCATCTAACCGGAACATGCTTCGCACCCCAGGGCCCTTGGTCTAGGGAACGGAGATTGGCACCGTAGGGCCTGCTCCCCTCGGGGCTATTGTGCGGAGTTTAGTTTTAATAATTTAAAATAAGTTATGAGGAAAATATAAGTATTTATTTTCATGAAATAAGAAACAAACGGATTAAATTTACATTGTTACATTTAAATAATGATCATTTATTCATACTGCAAACGCATAAAATTCTGCGTAAAATAATACAACTTTAATAGAAAATTTAAAGAGCAAGCAACAGTGATTATATTAAGTGTAAAAACTTTAAAATTTTGCTGACTATTTTTTTTTCATTTCAGCATTCTCCATGGCATAGAGTCATTCTACTTGCATTAAGGTAAGTTACATACTTTTACAAGGCTGCAGTAATAGAAGATATAAAGAAACAATTCAAACAAGCATTAAAATTATGAAGGAAAAAAATATTAGAAATTCTAAAAGATAATCATTTGAATAAAGTGGTGAAAATGTTATATAAGAAAAATATGAAGAATAATATTTTTAATCCTAAAACCCAGGTCATATTAGTTGAAATTATAAATCTGATAAGTTCATATTGCTACATTTCAAACGGAATCCGACGAGCTCAATGGCACAGTGGTTAATGGGCTACGAACCGAAAGGTCTCCGGTTCGATCCTAAGTCAGGACAAATTTATTTCCGTAATTTTATGTTCGCTTTGTCAAGTAGTCAAGAAGACTCCTAAAATATGCAAATTTTCAGTACCATTAAAATAAATCTAGAATGTTCTGTTACATTATAAAAGCCTGTGTTAAAACTGCGAGCGGCAGTTGTTCGAGTACGAGCTATGTAGCTTGGCATTTAATAAACGGTGTTGTCTTTTAGCTTGACTCTTCATTGTGTGCAATCAGTACTTGTATCCACGTGACAATATCTTAAAGAGTCTAGATGAGGACAGTGCAACAGTATGATTCACACTATATATCCGAATAATTGCAAGTACAATTGCAAGAACAGGGAGGGAAAGCAACAAAATTGAAAGAAACATTCACTTATTATGCATGTCTGGAAAGAATAGTTACGATATAGTTATTTTTTTAAAACTGATGAATCTATACTAAAACTGCTGTTGAATCGTAATGTTTCCCACCATTAGTTAAATAACTTAAACTAGAAAGTATAATATATCATCTTTTTATGTCTGTCAAACTTTAGTGTAGCCATAATTAAAAAACAAGGTTTCTTGAATCATAGGAAAATTTCTTTGTTATGATACTGTTTCATCTCGTTCACATACATATATAATGGGTGTTTTACCCACTACAAACTTAAAATAGTATCCATACTATAAACAGTGCAGTCGTAAGGCCATGAAAAAAATCAGGAAAATTTGGAGATAAAAAATGCTGCGTTTATTCAGACTGTCCTTTTTGGCCACTCTCCCGCCAAAACATTTCATATTCCCTTATGTAGAGCTCTAAGAGCCCTAAGATCAATGGTGTTTTGGATTTTTAGTTTATTTTTTTATGCACGATATAGTTATTTTTTAAAAACTGATGAAGGTATACTAAAACTGCTGCTGAATCGTAATGTTTCCCAGCATTAATTAAATAACTAAAACTAGAAAGTATAATATATCATCTTTTTATGTCTGTCAAACTTTTTAATTCCTGGGTTGTAAATATTTTTTTTTATTACAAACCAAGGACGTATTTTAAGGGAAATGGGGTCTAAACCCTCCCCGAAATATTTTCAATGTAGGCATTAGAAGATTAATAAGCTTATTAAAATTTGTGACCATCACTACTTCCAATGCAAGATAGTTTTCAACCATGAAAAAGTAAAACATTTCTTCTCACTAGAACTGGTCGTAAGAGGTTGACAATTTTAGCATTACTTTTGATGCAAATAGGCATGATTATAAATGCAAATGATGGTTTGAACAAGTTGGTCTTAAAAGGTGGAAAAATTAATTTGTTAATATAAGACATAGTTTATAAATTACTTGTTATGCAATACTTGTTTCTAATTTTGTTGTCAGACAAGATATGCAATATTGAAAAATAAAAATAAAGGGATAAGTCATAATTCCTCTCTTAATATTTTCGTTTTATTTTCCTAGTTATTCCTAAAATTACTTTAGTTTAAATTCGTCTGGTAAATAATGAGGCGTAAATTACATATTTACCAGGCCAGTTGTCTTGGCAAAAATTTAAAGAGTAAATTAAGACTCATTTTGTAGCAAATGGATTTCTCAAGGTATAGTAATCTTACATCGAACGATGGCCTAACGGTTAGCGTGCTGATACCCAGTGCCGGAGTGCGTGGGCCCAAGTCCCTGTGTGGCTTGGATGTTTGTAGCCGTTCGGAATTCACTTTAACCTGTAGGTCCCGGGTTCATTAGCCCTAGTGTTGCAAAAAGTAACCGTAGCGTTCCAAACCACACAATGAAGTTAAGTACAGCATTGTTGATCGATTTTTTGTCGTACTTATGCATGCATGCAAAACTGGGAATGTATGTATAAAATTTATAAATTATGTATACATATACTTCACATGTGTGTAATGAAATTTTTTTATGTAATTGGAAAGTTTACTGAACTTTGTATTAAGACTTTGGATCCACTCTTTAAAAAATCCTGGCTACGTAGGTGTTACAAACACTTACTATTGCCATATGAAAATTTATCTTATATACTAATATCTGTTTTGCTAGATATATAAACCCTGTTTTTTGTATTTCTATATTTATACTTAATAATATCAGTTTTATTACATAATTTTAAGTAAAAATTTTAAATGAAATTAAGTATTTTTAGTTTAGAATTTAAAGATACAGTAAACGTTTTATTATGTTAAGTCTCACAAGCAGTTAGTTAAATGGATCTTACTGGAAATTTTAACACTTAAAATTTTTATATTACCTATAAAACTTTTTTATATTTCAATTTTATTATTATTCATTTATTTGTTTGTTTACGAGGAAATCTTTTTGATCAATTAATTATCCCCTTCGCAAATTAACATATCTACATTATGTTAAGTCTCACAAGCAGTTAGTTAAATGGATCTTACTGGAAATTTTAACACTTAAAATTTTTATATTACCTATAAGAAGAATTTCTTACACCGACCCTGCCTTAGCAATACGGCTATTATATTACCTATAAAACTTTTTCATATTTAAAGTTTATTATTATTCATTTATTTGTTTGTTTACGAGGAAATCTTCTTGATCAATTAATTATCCCCTTCGCAAATTAATATATCTACATATATTTTGTATTTCATTTTATATGCATCAAAGTATCGTAACAAAGTTCACGAAACAAAAGTTTTATATTCAAAATCTCAACTATTATAACCATGATAATAAAATATGAATTGTATTTTCTGTGAATATTTTGTGAATAAGAATTTAATCTTTTTATACTACATTGGTAAAATTGGGAAGATAAATTGATAATATCTTCTAATATACAATCACATTTATCCTTTCACTAAGCTCTGACCTATTGTTTAGTTATGGTTTATTGTTTAGGTTCACAATACGATTTTCCAGGATTATATGTTTTAGAAGTTGTTAGAATTTGATATTGTCCAGTCTGTACGTAGAAGAGAAACTACAATAGATCTTCGCAAATCAGATTTTAGACTTTTTCATTGTTTTAGAGGAAGTAAAAGTTCAATTCATTACTCATGTAGCTGATCCACTTTTAGATTTTTTTATTCGGGTTTTACAACTCTATACAATGAATGGATGACTTCACAGCTGGAAGTTTGATTTACTAGATTATTCTCTATAAATTTTATACGAAGATCAGTATTTTTGTAAGTTATATCTGTATTTATAGTTCTAATTCATATTTTATTTATACTGTAACTTTTGGTTACGTGTATATTTTAACATTGTCTTTTACTCTATGGTTAAATAAAACAATATAGGAAAATAATAATACCAATGTAGAAACAAAATAACAGAGTGGAAATTTAAAACTGTTGACAGAATATCTCGAATTATTCAATAGGGAATGGAATATAACATTTTTTTTCTCTCTATGGTTTAATAAAATAATATGGAAGAATAATGCTTTCGGTGCAGAAACAAAATAACAGAGTGAAAATTTAAAATTGCTGACAGAATATCTGTAATTAGTTGACAGGGAATGGAAAAATTACAGTTATTCCACTCCCTATGGAGTTTTTTTCTCTATAGTTTTATTAACAATAAAGAAGAACACTTTCGCTGCAGAAACAATAAAACAGGTGGAAATATGAAACTGTTGATATATTATCTGAAATGCATTAAGGAATATAATTATTAAAATTAAGAGTTGGTTAGTTAAGCTATAATGCCATAAGTCATTAACAGTTCATCAGATTTGTAGGGCATTAAAAACTAGATTTTAAAATTGTTGCTTAATGTTAAAGTAAATTTATTTATTTACTCCTCAGTATTTTTATGAAGCTTTTTAGAGTTTCCTTTGTTAGAGTGATCAGCACAATTTAACATTAAAAGTGTTATACATAAAAAAGTTCTTTTGACGTTGTGTATTGTCCTCATATTTATATCCGACTCAGAACTTTCTTGTAACACCTACACAATGTCCTTTTCAGAGGCTTTCTACAATCCACATATTTATGGATTCATGTAAATTGGGTCCAAAATATGTTGAAAATTCAGAGTTATTGTAAGGAAAGGAAATAGGAGTTACAAAGAAAGAAAAAAAAAAGAAAATTGGGAGGATTGAATATATTTTGGCCTCACCCCATAAGATGCATTTGTTACTGGGTTTGAGTTATCGTTATTGCCAGGTAGGGTGGAGCGTGCCACTCTTCAGCGACGTGAAGCCGAAAAAAAGATAAATTTCTCTGCCTATCACCCTCCCAGATCTTGTACGACCAGGGCTTAAATAAAGATGTCGCTGAGCGAAATCCCTTTTTACTCGAGACGACAGATGTCTGGAAAAAGGGAGAGGTTCAGTGAAAAGGAACAAAATATTGTGGGGCGAAGGTGGTTGTCGCAGGAAGCACTTCCCTGGCGTCGTCTATGGTTGGTCAGGGGTCAGAGGTCAAAAGAGAGGAAAAATTGTTATCGGAGAGGTACCGATTTGGATAACTTTTAGGTTGGTTTTAGTGAAGGAAACTTGCCAAAGCGTAGACAACCCATTTACACGCGATTTGTGGCTTCTGGCATTTCGAATCGTCTTTACTCAGGCAGCAAGGGCAGTGAACTTCCTAGTCAGACATATACATTCACGAAGAAGTGTTTGCTTCACTCCATCGGGGTGTTAACATTTAAATTTGATCTAAAAATAAGAGATTGTTATATCTATGTTATAGTATATGAAAAAAAATTATATGAAATTTTAATGCGTCTTAATCTTTTTATCATCTTAAGTAATTTTTGACTTAATTCTTGCAGATAGTTTGGGTGTTAATGTACTATTTATTTTCTTATAGGGAATTATACCTATAGGTTATGGGGAAGTATACCTATAGGCTGGAACTTTCCTTTAATACAAGAAAAGAATAAGTCATGCTTGTATATTCAGGGTATTGATGATCTCTTACCCCTTTTTTTATAATTATATAATTCATGATTTGAATAAGTATATTTTCACAGATACGGAACTTTTATAAAATACAGATAAGTATACAGCTTCTAAAATATAAATTAAGTATTAAGGTAACGCACCGAAGGTCTCCAAATATGTTTAAGTTCTATTGTGCTGACCAAACTGTTCTATGATTTTTTACTTCACCCTTTGTCGAGTTAATAAAAATGTATTGTCCTTTACTTCTTAAAATAGTATATAAATAGGCATTACAGATTGTTAATTTTTATCTAATCATCAACTCTCGAAGATCATTCCATGAAAAAATGGATCTAAAATTGATAAAGATATTTTTTAAAGAATTATTTATACTTTTTTACGAAATATGAGATTTAAGTGGTGCAATAATTACATGTTTAGAAACGAAATACTTCGAAATAATTGACAAGATGAGAATAAGAGTCTTTGTTCAGGGAGTATATTCAATTTATCATTCCTTAACATATTTATCAAAACTCATGAAAGATAGAAATGTACAATACAATTTTTGGAACTTTTATAAAATGTACAAAGGGCGGAATTGATAAATTAAGTATTAAGGTATCAAAGCATTAAGAGACTGACACATTTTCCGTTTTTTGTTTTTACCATTTAGTTGCTTTTCTCCACAGTATTTCAGCTATACAACTTTTAAGGTCAACACACTCCTCCAGAGGCTAAAATTTGACAGGAAAATTGGTAGTTGCATTGTTTTTCCAGAGCGAGCCCTGAAAGCGAGTGCACGCATGATACATGTTTTGTTATACTGTTGCCACACCGATAATTTCGTATGTCCTTTAAACCTTTTGGACTAGTTTTGACCGATACTTGACAGCGGCGATTTTCTTTCTCTTCAAATTTTAATCAAAGTAACTGAATCGATGATGTCATTGCGAATACAAGGATTTATTTACTTTATTATTTTTGTATAAAATTGGTTCAGGTGGGGTAGACTTTTTGTGAAAAGTGATAACTTGCACTGAAAACTTGATAATATGCTTTAGTTTATTATCAAGCCTTCAGCATATGTTATCACTTCTCAGTAAAAGTTATGATTATCAAGAACTTTGGTGAGAAAGAATATTTAGATCAATTCACACTAAATAAAAAGTACCACAGGACTTATTTAGTATCATCAAAAATTCTTCTTATAATCAGTAAAATTTACCTTTAGAGATTAAAATTCACAGAATATATAATGGATTGAAATTAATACGGTAATGTGGAATGAACAAAGATAAATAACTGAACTTTAGTAAAAATTTTGTCCTATATTAATGCAAAAATTTAATGTTATACATAAATTGGTTTGATAATATGCTTTAGTTTATGGTTATCAAAATTTCGGTTTAGAAACAGTATTCAGATTTTCATAACAGTACAAAAATTTAGCCCTAATCAATGAACATTAAAAAAGGAGTAATACAGAGCTTATCGAGTATCACCACGAATTCTACATTTATGCATTATTAAAATTTTCTTTTAGAGATCAAAAGAGACAGAATATATTAAACAATGAAATGTATACTATAATGTGGAAGGAACAATGTTAAATAACTGAACTTTAGTAAAACTTTTGTTTTATATTAGTTCTGTTCAACAAGAATTTTCCATTATTGAAGTATTAGGGGAATCACTCGGACGCTAATGCGGTTGAGGGGACTTAGTACCTTTCCAGACATAGAATATTTATTAATATACATTTTATTTATTTTTTTTATTCTTCAAAAAATGTTCGCTTACTATAGAATGAGATTTTTGCAAACTCTTTAATAATGCTCTAACTTTTCAGGACCTTCAGGAAATGCGTCAACAGGATTATATGGGCGAAGCCCGTCAATCCTGAGTTCCTTTCAGTGAGCATGAATAGCAACGAGAGAAAAAACAAATTTGGAGAAAGGAAAGATAACAGTAGATTCTTGAGTTCATGACACAAGAACTAGAGAAATGAGAGTTCAGGGATAGAAAAGAACAATAATTTTGCTGCAAGAGACATATGTTCCTATCGAAGACTCGCACGAGAACGAGTGGTTTTGTTTTTCAATGAGATCCTGGTGATCACAAGAGAGCCAATCAGAAACAAGAATGCCGACCAATACGAAATTGTCTAGTCAAACATGAGTAAAGAGAGTGTGAATATTGGAGCTCTAACTTGTAAAGATTTATTTAGTTTTATCTTTTCAAGTAGTATAATTTTTAAAAATAAATTGAAATATATACACCAAATAATGATAATAAAAAAGTTTACCCGCAATATAGCTTTAGGAAAATGTATTTTAGAATCTAAATTTTTATATCGAATTGAAGTTAAATATATTTTTTCTTTCTGTAACTTTAAAACTTTATGGATATCTACGATTATAAAATAAAAAAATAATAAAATTGTTAGGAAACTGAAAATTTTAAAAAATCCTTTATCCTGGTATAAATAAAATATATCGCGTGCATTAATTTAATTGAGGTTAACAGAATGAAAAAGATATTTAACTTCCATCTGAAAAAACATTAATTTCTAATTTAATTTGTTTTAAAGTTTTGTTTTATACGTAAAATATTATATTTATATATAAATATATAGACTAAATAATTGTTATAAAGTTAGACCCTTATTAATCATCTAGGAATAATTTTATTTTAAACAGAGCATAACTTTTTATTTCATAGTGAATGAAAAAAAAATACAATAAAGATTTTTCAGCTAGGAAAATACTGTCCCCTTAAGTACTTTTTTCAGTATTTTCTGATCGTTGTAAATTTAAATGAAATAAATAATATTCTTTTTAGTTACTAAAAAGTTCACTTTGGTCTTTCAATCGCAAAAATTATTGTTTATAGCTAACATTTTTATCAAGCATTAAAAAATTAAATTATTGAAAAAACATTAATTTCCACATTTTTTTATTTACTTGCATTGTCTTCTGAGCAACTCATATGGTACTCAATATATTTTATGCAATGTTCTAGTAAAATCTTAGATTCTCTGCTATCAATAATTACTCATTATCAGCATACCCCAAATAAATCTATATGCTGTCAAATATCCCCCTTCTCTATTAAAAATTTTGCATTTTCCTGCAAATGTTTATCCCACTCATTCAAATAAAGTCCGATTACTGTGGATGCAGAGAGTGGGATTTATGAGCTTCCGTAGTGACTCAAATAGTTAAGGTTCTAGACTATTTTTCTTTTGTTTAAGGTATCCGTCTACGTTAAAAACGTCATTTTTTTTGCCAAAAATCATAATTTTTTTATTTCTCTATTGTAAAATTTCAACTTTTGGGTTTCTAAATCTGTTTTTGTTTTGTCTCTACGGCATTTTAAAGAAAAGTCACAGCTGTTTGAACATCAGTGACAGCTGTCAAAACAAAACGGTAGTACGACTTCGGAACCGGAAGTTGTGAATTTAAAGCCTTTTAAAGAGCATTTTTTGGACAAAACTTTTTAAATTTTCATGAAGATTTACTATTAAACATTTTTCTAGTATTTTTAATAACTATCAACTTGACAATTAGAAAGTTTTGAAGCAAGAAAGTGTGGGGAATTTTAAACATGTATCTTAATTTTTTAATAGTTAAAGTTGCTTTCATAAACTTCAAATGCGTTTTTCTCAGAACGGTATTTTTAATAAAATGTCGAAACTTGAAATGCGATTTCTCAAAAAGTTCTTAAATTATTTTGTTGAAAATTATTACGAATGCTTTTGATAGTATTTACTAGTAAATGACCCAAAAGCTTTAAATTTGGATAATTTTTAATGATGTTACACTCATAGTTAGATATAAAGGTCATGAAAATTCGTTAAAAATTCAATGTGTATGATTTTGAGGGACCCAAATTTTTTACCAAATGTAAATTAAGCAAAGATTTTAGGTGGTTCATTAGTGCAGTGTATAAGAAACGTGTTGTATAAAAATAATATTGAAATAATTTAACTTATTAAAAAATTAGACCTTTTGAAAAACCGGATTTTTTTACTAAATTTTCTTCATTTATTAGAAATTTTATAAAAACTTCTCCAGGAATAAATTTTTTAAGTGCAATTTTCTATGATAATATAACAATAAATCTAAAAATGTAAAAACATCAACTAGTTTCAACGTTTAAAGAAAAAAGTTCTCCGAACGTAGACGGATACCTTAAAACATCATTAAAATTAAATATCTCGAAATAACAGTCATATAGAGTTGCTAAATGACCGGAAAGTGGTTAAAGGAGTAGTAGATTAAACATCTAATCTTATTTTTCTTATCAGCCCCTCTCCTCTTCTGCAATCTTCTTCCGGTTCTTTACTAATCCTGAACAATGTACTGTAGTTACTCGCAATGAAATGTGCTTAACTTAACTGTTTCGCAGGCATAGTACTATTTCCTATTATATTTTATCCAGTTTTTATATATTATAACAGTTTATAGCTTTGATTCAGATAAATGGCTTTATTTCATACAGAATTTTAAACAAATGTTATATTTATGTTTTATTTTACTTTTTGTAAATGAACAGAAATATCCATTTCTACTCATCGATCATTAAGATCGGTTGAGGTACCGGGTAAGAAAGGAAAAAAAAAACCATATTGGTACTCTTAAAAGAGAAATAGAAAGAGAGAATTAAGGAAATAAAAATACATACTTATCACTTTTTTATATAAATAAAACGTGTTATTACTATTTATAGTATATTTTAACAATAATTATATATATATATATATATATATATATATATATATATATATATATATATATATATATATATATATATATATATATATATATATATTTATATATATATATATATATATATATATATATATATGTGTGTGTGTGTGTGTGTGTGTGTGTGTCTGTGTGTAATCCATCAAATTAATACCTGCCGGTTACAATTAATTATGTAGCTCCTATTATTTTTACTTTCCCGGGCTACTAAGCAAGGAGAAGCCTAAACAGCTAGCAGTAATAAAAATACAGTCGGCCTACCTTGAAGAGAACGGCACAAGTCTAATTAAAACTTTATTTTAGAGCTGCTAAATAGGATATCTTTACTAGTCAACGACAGACTAAAGAAAGACACAACAATCACTCTGCTCGGATA
This sequence comes from Pardosa pseudoannulata, assembly GCA_032207245.1. Taxonomy (NCBI): domain Eukaryota; kingdom Metazoa; phylum Arthropoda; class Arachnida; order Araneae; family Lycosidae; genus Pardosa; species Pardosa pseudoannulata. The sequence goes on from CM063506.1 coordinate 12,685,990, forward strand.
CAGGTGCACCCAAGAGCGGAGACAGAAAGAATTTTCTCAAAGTAGAAGAAACTTACTCAGCGAATTAAATATTAAGATCGGGAAAAAACGTGGAGCCATTTGCCGGCGACAGCTGGAAAACGTGTTGAATAGACAGAAAATGTACATCTATAGGATAGAAAGCTTTGGGAATTGTATCGAAAATATTTTAAGTCGAAGACACTCCTTTGATTAAGACATTTAGAGGCTGGGAAAAAGATTTTAAGGAATTAGAATGGGAGAGAGGAGATTTTTAAGGATATATTAAAGTTAAATATTTTTGATATATTACATATATCTCCGCTTTAATTAAAATATAAAAATATTTACTATTTTTCAAGCATTTACTTTTGTAAAAAAAATAAAGTTGAAATTATGTTTGAGGTTCTCCTTTATATAATTTTATAAAAAGTTTTTAAAAAGGACGATGTTTTAATGGCTTTGCACTAAAAAGATCGTTAGGATTAACTTGTTGCAGTGATTTTTTTGCAAAATTTTACCTTACAGCACTGTTATTATAGCAGTTTAATGATAACTACTTTCTTAAATACTAATTTTGCTTTCATAACATCAATTTTTTTTTGGGGGGGGGATTGTGTATATCTTTTAACGAATTTTTTTATTTTCTTGTATCCGCATTTTAACGCATCAGTTCTGGTAGACTACCTTCTATCTGGCAATGTCTTTAATTCATATAAGAACCTTTATTCAATCATTGTATTTGGTCTTTAGTTGTTTATGAAAATAAGGAAATATAAATATACTATTACTTTTTTTTCTTGTTGTTGTCGGTTGAAAACGTAATTTTAATACTAAAAGCGTTAAAAATATGTAAAACAAATTCGAGTTTTGCTGCCCCCCAGATGAGGCCCCGTTGTTAAATCCTTCTCTGAAGATGAGACAGTCAATTGTAGTGAGACCGAGGAAAAGTAATCTCAAATCCAGAATAACTGTGAGACCCCGAGGATTTATATTATAATATATATATCCAGAATTATAGACATGTATATATATATTACCAAACCATATATAATATATAAATTGTATATATATATATAAATATATATATATATAATATATATATATATATATATATATATATATATATATTATATATATATATGTATATATATAATGTATTACAAATGTATATAAATATATATATATATATATATTATATATATATATATATATATATATATATATATATATATATATATATATATATATATATATATATATATATATATATATATATATATAGAATAGAAACATTTTCTGTCGTAATCTGAAATTATTTATGTTTAATTACATATATTTCTCAACACATTACCATTGATAATATTTGACACTGATACGTCTTTTTCTTTAAAATTTAGCTTTATGGTTTATTTTTATCCCTGTGAGCTAAAAGTAAAATATCTCGTGGGTCAACATTCGTGCTTTCTTATGTATACTTCTTTTTGACATTCGGGACATGGGAAATTTTCGTTACATATTATATTTTTGTGACCCTTGTCACAATGACCATTCCCGAACGAAAGAGGTGGGATAGGTACAGCCAATGTCTCCCTTTCGTTAGACATCTGTCGGACTCAATGGCTGACCATGGCTCCTTTGTGCGGAAACGTCTGAAATGGTGGGGAGACGTCTTTATCTGGGAGAGATTTGACAAGGCGATAGGTGTAGAAATTTATCGGAGGTTTTTATCACGGTCAGTTGACAACTGAAAAAAGCGGCAAGCGTAAACCAGAAATCTTTTATAGATGTGATGTACGATTGAAGGCACCTGAGAAAAGAGAAGAAAAAAGCGTCAAAGCTTACTTTCTTATTTGGAAACGGCGTTTTGCTTGGCTACCTCGTTAGTTTGAATTTATTTCTCCCTGTATTCTCAGGAGAATGTGTAAGAAAGGTGTATTCGTGACATCTGTATGGCGTAAAACGTGATGTGAACTACCGATGCCAGATCAAAAGCAAAATTTGGGAAAGAGGAATTGTACATTCGGTTAGATCAAGCCTGTCCAACACAAATAACAGCGAGTCTATTTGGAAATGGATTTTACTCCGGCAAATCATATTGTGTACATACACACACACATATATAGATGTTTAGGAGAAAATTTAAAACAATCTTTAAATATTATAGCATTTATCATTATTATTCACAAATCTATAGTAGAAGAATAAAAAGCTTATAATTATGAATATATTATAAATAATTTATATTATAAACAATTTTAAGAATAATACTCAATAAAACAATCGAATATCATATTTATTATAATCAAGGCAATATTTATTTCATTTATAAACTTCGTGAATTCCTTCGCTGGTCATCGTTTGTTTATCTTTAAGTTAGGCCATCGGTTTTGGAGTTAATGTGTACTAGGCATTCGTTTTGGGACTTTGGAGTTAGATCAAGATTTATTTTACATGTTCTTATTTTGGTTTACGAATTCTGTTCTTTTGACTTTGTTAATGGTACGAGTACTTTGCAAGTTCGTTGTGTTATCACGTGAAATAAATGTTAACTGTATACATACAGATATGTATAAGAGCGCACACACAAACACCCACATATATGAGTGTGGGTGTGTACGTGTAATGATAAAAAATAACGCGACAAATTGTTAAACTCTATTCAATTTATAATTTTATTTCACGTTCTAATTCGTCGAAATGTATTGGAGCCATGGACAGATAGGCACGAAAACTTTGATATCGCACTGCGATAAAAATGGCGGTGTATTTTATTTTTTTTTTTTTTAAACTACAAACAATTTGGCATCTTTACATATACATACATTCATCCATATTAATTTCACACGTACACACACACACACACACATATATATATATATATATATATATTCTTCATGAACCCGCGTGTTTTAACTAGTGTAATTATAAATAATAATCGCATTTTAGTTCTGAACCGCATATCGGGAAAATGCTGCAGTACAGTACACAGACTAGGTTAATTGGTAAAAGGAATGTTACGGTCAATGCTCTGCTACTCAAGAGAAAACAGATCATAAGGTGTTGATTAGTAAAAATTTCAAACGACAGGTGGGAGGAGGCACAGAAACAGGGGGTGGAAATCCTCCTGTCCGAGGATGATAAGAATTCAAGTAATCAGAATTCAAAATTTAATTCTGTAGCGTGGTATCAAACGTCTTACACCCACCCGTGTAGGTGGCAGATTAAAAGATATCAGAAACTAAATGTCGGAAATAAATATCTCTAAAACATTAAATATTAATAAATTTAACTGGGATAGAAGGTTTTAAAAAGATATGAAGAAGGAAAACAAGTTTTCTGACCGCACACCTATAGTATATTTCATTATATAGGGGGGGGGGATTTTGCGTCTTGCTACAGAATAACGGAAATATTTAGATAAACGATTTACCATTTTGGGCTGCTAATATTCCCTCCTGTTTCCATAAAAGTTCCATATTTTTCTGGCTATATTTAACAGAAAAAGATATTAAATAACGATGTGATGTAAATAATTGTAAAATTAAAATCATATCTGGTACTTCTGTAAGTATTACTTGTCGGTTTGGCGGAAATTGAGTTTCTTCTTCCGTTGCTCATGGTACATATTTGGTGGCAGAAACAGGAAGGAGAGCCATGTGAGAGGGGTAGCTGACAGTTACGCTGAAATCGTACATTGTAGTTTAGAAATGTCAGTACGTCTTAAAAAAGTTTACATTTTCCTTTTAATGGTCCTTAGAAAGGGAATGCAGTATAAAAATGCTATATAATGGAAATAGAATGTTCTTTCATTAGTTATATACACACTCTAGTCTTTTTTTTGCATGCATAGGACCATCCTCGTACTTTACCTGGAACTTCAAATATGTTCGGTATTTCATGGATAAACTCGCTTTCATTTTACCAAAACCATACTTCCAAAGTTGTTGGAATACTTTACCGTTCCTCATTCGTTCATTCATTAAAACAGCCACCCTCTGTATGCAAGAGCTATTTTTTAGTGCCTTTTATATCTGTACTCACCCACAAGTGCTCATACAAAGCCCTTGCTGTTTACAGCAAGAGACATTTCTAAGAACCTGTCGTCGATAAAAAGACCTTAGAAATTCCTCCTCCGAATCTTTGAGAAAAAGTTCTCTATACAGCTCATTATTGTGCTCCCTCCCTCTTCTCTTATTTAGCTGCAGTTATGGGTGATGAGGGCCCCCTTTCAAGTTCTTCCAAAGCAGCCCCGGCAGTGTTAGCCGGGTCTTCTAAGTAAGATGCATAGGTCTGTCTATAGTTCAGTCCTTTTTTTCTCCCCTTCGTGACGGCAAGAAAAGATCCTTTCAGAGAGGAAAGAAAAGGGGTTTCTCAGATATCTTTTGCTCTTTGCCCTAATAAGCCGCTTACCTATGATTTTCGACTCGTTCAAAGCTGTTTATCTAAGATTCTGCTCCGAGTTCTGGTTTGAGTCTACCAAATGACGTTCTTATTTACGAACTGAACTTTTAGTCCCACTAGATCCGTGTAGCAAAGTCGTTTCTACACAACACATTCTGTTTTTGAAATCATAAAACTTAGAATTGCTATTTTAATTTAAATTAATCTTAGTTCCAATTTTACAGTTTAAATAAAATATTGTTATTTATACATATATATAATGAAATAATCGAATTTATAATTTTAAATATGCAATCAAACTTTTTTACTAATATAATTGTTTTAATATTTTATTATAATTTAAAATTCTTATTTATAGCTTTCTCTTTGTGTTACTGTAATAAATTAAGAGAAATAATTTTATAATTTTGTAAAAGTTGAAGTAGCTGTTGAATATAACACAAATTTTTGCATAATTTTATTAAATATTCAAAAACTTATAATTCGTCAAAGCAGACAGACTTTCAGTTTGCACCAAGAATCTCGTAGAGGGTATGAGAAATCTAAATTTGGTTATCTCCCTTTCTTTCTCTTCTATTTCAGTTTGTAAATATTGTTGAACTTGGTAAATAAGAGCAGAAAAATAAAATGAAAGATTTTATCATACTAACAATTGATCGTAAAACACTCCAAGAAATTATAAGTCGAAAAAAATGAAAAAATATACATTTCTCATCAAAAATAACTACATTGTATGGATTTATTGACAATATATTTATTTAGAAACTACTTTATTAACATTCTGTTTATATGATAAAGCAATATATTAAATTATATTTTAATAAATACAATTTAATTTCAAATTCATTGAAAAAATTCAATTTATTTGATGAGAAGTATAATGTTTTTCTGAAACAAGAATCAAGTACCAGTAAAATGGTGAAATAAAAGTCTATTTTTTATAAAAATATGACTATATTTTTATAAAAATATAGTCCTATATTTCTATAGGACTATATTTTTCCTATTTTTCTATAGGACTATATTTTTTATAAAAATATAGTCCTCTAGAAAAATAGGACTATCTAGAAGCTACTTTATTAACATTCTGTTTATATGATAAAGCAATATACTAAATTTTATTTTAATTAATACAATTTAATATCAAATTCATTGAAATAAAATATATTTTTATAAAAATATAGTCCTATAGTCCAAAAAATAAGGCGAAAAATTGAAAAAATATACATTTCTCATCAAAAATAACTACATTGTATGAATTTATTGACAACATATTTATCTAGAAGCTACTTTATTAACATTCTGTTTATATGATAAAGCAATGTACTAAATTATATTTTAATAAATACAATTTAATTTCAAATTCATTGAAATAATTCAATTTATTTGATAAGAAGTAAATGTTTTTCTGAAACAAGAATCAAGTACCAGTAAAATGGTGAAACAAAAGTCTATTTTTTATAAAAATAGGACTATATTTTTATAAAAATATTTTATAAAAATATAGTCCTATAGTCCAAGAAATAAGGCGAAAAATGAAAAAATATACATTTCTCATCAAAAATAACTACATTGTATGGATTTATTGACAGTATATTTATCTAGAAACTACTTTATTAACACTCTGTTTATATGATAAAGCAATATACTAAATTATATTTTAATACATACAATTTAATTTTAAATTCATTGAAATAATTCAATTTATTTGATAAGAAGTATAATGTTTTTCTGAAACAAGAATCAAGTACCAGTAAAATGGTGAAATAAAAGTCTAATTTTTTTTTAATAAAAATAGGACTATATACTTTTAACACAAGGTTCCTGACAAAATAGTACTGAAAATGGGAGGTGGAAAATGAAAATCTCTTATAATAAATACATAAAAGGGATAGTAATGCAATTGTAAACTAATGTTAATAGTCTAATCCAGGGATGCGTAAACTGTTTGCAATTGTAAACTCGCATTTTGTGTTCAATTTCAGCGATACTCTTGGGAACAAAATAATGTTGCTACTTATACTTGTTCAAGAAGTCTAATATATTTTTATTGTCAAATAAATATTTTTGAATTTAGGGACTCTCAAAATTTTTCTCGTGACCCATCCGCAGCTTGAAACTCACGATTTGTGCACAACTTGTCTAATTTAAGGACAATTTTTAATCATATAAGTCAAATAGCATTCTCATTTTTACTCATAAAATGTGAAAAAAAATTTATGTAGTTAAATAGCAACTTATCCGTAGCAAATTGATATTTTAGTTGTAATATGATAGTAACCATTTTCCTATTATTAAATGAGATTAACTACACGTATAAACAGGACTGAATTAAACCACTTTGGGGCCCTAGATATTTTATTGCTACTGCACCCCCTGTCTTTGACACAAGAACACAAAAGGAAGTTAAACACAAATAAATCAAAAGTAGAACATGTAAAAAACTAAAACAAATCTTAATTTTTACTAATAAGATATATAATATGCAACATTAAATTTTAGTTTTTACTAAAATTTATTTATTTATTTATTAAATTAACTCAGTGCCTTCTGCATGTCAAGCATTTTCCTTTTCTAGAATAGTTTTTTACAATTTGATTATAAATTTAAAAACATTATATATATATATTTTGTTAAATGTCTAACAAAAAAAAAAATATAAATATAAATTAACTTTATTTTACTATCTTTATTTAATAGTTTGAACAGCTTGATTATAAATTTAAAAAAAAATTATAGATATTTTGTTAAATGTCTAACAAAAAATATAAATACAAATTAACTTTTTTTTATTAACATTATTTAATAGTTTGTACAGATTGATTATAAATTAAATTTTTTCTATACTTTGTTAAGTGTTTAACAAAAAATATAAATACAAATTAACTTTATTTAATAGTTTGTACAACTTGATTATAAATTAAAAAACTTTTTATATAATTTGTTAAATGTCTAACAAAAAAATATAAATACAAATTGACTTTATTTTATCAACTTTATTTAATAGTTTGTAGAGATTGATTATAAATTAAATTTTTTTATGTATTTGTTTAAATATCTAACAAAAAATATAAATACAAATTAACTTTATTTTATTAACTTTATTTGATAGATTGTACAGCTTGATTATAAATTTAAAAACTTTTTATATAATTTGTTAAATGTCTAACTAAAAAATATAAATACAAATTAATTTTATTTCATTAATTGTATTTAATAGTTTGTACAGCTTGATTATAAATTAAAAAATTTATTTATATTTTGTTAAATGTCTACCAAAAAATATATATAAATAAAAATTCACTTTATTTTATTAACTTTATTTACTAGTTTGTATTGGTTGATTATGAATTCTAAAAAAATCATATATATTTTGTTAAATGCCTAACAAATATATATATATATATATATATATATATATATATATATATATATATATATATATATATATATATATATATATACATATATATGTCAGGTCTAAAAATATGGCAGTTGGAAATTACGTCAGTTAAAAGCGATTTTATAATTATAAAATAAATGAAAAAGACCCATGCTCGCGTAAGCTTTTGAGATCATTCGGTCAGGCGGAAGCATTTTTGAGCTATTTGATGAGCTTGCAAACAGATAAATTTTAATCAGCGCGTGGACATGGAACTGTGAACACTCTACGCGTGTCTCTGCCACGAACAGTGAAAATGGCTCAAGTTTTACTTTAACGATGGTTTAATAAACTTATTATTATCAAGAAGACTGTTTTAAATTCGCCTTAACTCTGGATCACGACATGTCATATATATATATATATATATATATATATATATATATATATATATATATATATATATATATATATATATATATATATATATATATATATATATGTATAAATCAACTTTATTTGAAAATTCTGTTTTCTAGTCTTTAATTCAGCCAAACTATCAATTATTACATAATGATTAAAATTATTCTAAGCATTTTGGTCTATGTATAAAACAGATAAAGAAATTTGTTTGACCCAGTGAGTTCCGTAAATAATTTTTAACGCGTTTTAATAAGCGAGAATAACTTTTCACTAAATGCATTTGATATATGCGAAATTAAATTTATTTGCACTAGTGTTTCTATATTTGAAAATGTAAAAACTATTATTTTTCTCTTGAGAAATCTGTTAAAAAGAGCAGTTTGACCGGGTCCTTCAAAACACGGGGCTCTAGACATTTATCTATGAGATGATCAACCCTGCTTATAGAATATAAAGAAAATTGAGAAAAATGCACTAATCTCTATTCAAGTATAGAATGGATACATACATACATAAATCACAAATTATTCCTTAATAAATCGTAATTCCTACTCCAAATATTTTCATTCAGAGTATGACATTGTTATGCCCGCAAAGCTAAATTGTTTTCAAATACTTGTTTACTTTTTTTAAGTTACAACACTTTACGACAAACGATAAACAAGCTGTTTACCTTGTTCTAGAAGTAGTAGAATTAAGTTCTACACTACGTTGTGAAATTTATAACCACAAGGAGGTTACATTATTCTTTTAGAGATACCTTTATTTTCTTAATTCCATTTTGTTCGGTATTTAATTATGTGAGAAACCCATTGGGTACTCATTCATTTTATAAAATTTTTTTATGAACTTTTTAATAACCATTTGAATGTATGTATCGTGGGATATTCTAGAAAACACATGGAATGCTCTAAGTCTTGTTAATCTCGGGTACTTAAATTTTTAACTATACAACATTTTATTTTTATAAATAGAACATAATAACCATAAAATAAACTAGATTTTTCATTATTTATTTCTTAAGTTCTATTTGTTATGATCTGAATGATTATATACTCTTATTACCAAAATGAATTTGAATTTTAGCTTTCATATTTGTGCCATCTCCATATACTGGAAATAAAAGAAATTGCAGTCAAGCGAGCTCATGTATGTTAAATCTAAACATTTTGTATAAAGATTCATAAATCATAAATTTTTGGCTGCTTTAAATATTCAGCTTTGATAAAATGATCAAGTTTTGTATCGGTGGTGGTGATGGGGAAATAACACACTATGCCCAGGGCATTTATTCGGAAGAACATATTAACATATTTTCAGTCCCTCGAGCCAGCAGGCATCGTGTCCAACTTCTATACATATTCTTTGAAGGTTCAGAAAGTGACTGTTGTCTCTCTCTCCTCTTTGGTTATCATTCCTCTGGACTGTTTCTAATGTATCATAATTTCAAGTTGATGGAAGTAGGACCTCACTTGCGGCATCAACCACCCACAGTGTGCTCGATTCTACTTTGGTGGCATGACTCCAGTGTTCGGCTCCATCTCAACATTTTGGCGTGACACCGGGAACAGCGCGTGCTGGCGAACTCGTTCGTGTAATAATTATCTTTTATTGTCCCGACTTCGGGCGGAGTCGCTGAAGTTTATACCATTGACGATTTGGGTCCACTCCTTTTCAGATTGGTTGAAAGGAAGGAAGAAAAAAAAAGAAGTTTTTTTAGTGTGTTTTCCGAAGAGTTGAAGAGTTACTTTGTATGACATAACAATTTTTTTTTACAGCACTCCAATTAGTATAGATATTAAGTGATCGCAATTCTTGTACAAAAGAGGTTTTTTTTTGTACCCAGGTACAGTCTGTATCGGTTATATGGTCAGCTCAGCGGTCCAGAAAAATCAGACCATATAAGAGGGGTGACCATATATGCGGAACAATACAACTCTATTGAATTGTGGCAGGATTATATTCACCTATCAGAATGTAGTACTCATAAACAAATAATTATGCTTTTAAGAACGTTTTAAAAATTAATTCGAGAAGTAAAAACTACAGTAAAAATATGCAATAATTTATTCTGTGGAAATTTATTAGCTTATCAATCGAAGTACAGCACGCGCACATACGTACCTTCATGTTCAATGCATTTAAAAATAATCAGATATACAAGTTTGTTTTCCAGGGGGGAGGAGAAGAATTTAGAGAGGTGGGAAACTCCGACGAGTCTACACAAACAAGAAAAGAGGAAA
>CM063506.1:12698938-12726438 GCA_032207245.1 Pardosa pseudoannulata
TTTATCTTCCAGATCTTTTAACGCAGCTGAACTCCCTAAATAAACGTGGATGTACTAAAAAGATCGGAGATCACAGGTGATAACAATCCAAAAACTCCGGTAGGTGACCTCGTAAACACAGGAAGGCCATTTTAACTGGTAGGTTCCTCAGCCATAATATTTTCAACAAATGTTAAAAAGACTCAGAATTACTTTTGTACTACAATCAAAAGCTATAAATACAAATCAAAGTACAGCAGGATTGTCAAGTCATCTGTATTTCCTTTTTTATTTAAAAAAAAAAAAAAAAAAAAAAAAAAAAAGGAGAAGAAATGTGACGAGGAAGATATAGATCATGGAGAGTTTACACATAGCAGAGACTCTAAATTTGCAGATGTATAGAGTCATAAATTTCGTGCGTTTATTGTTTCTTATCAGTTATGTTAGATTTGAAACTGTTTGAAAACAGTTACTGTTTTTTCTAAAACGATAGCAAAACTTCAGAACGTTGAATTATTAAGGGGTCTAATATATTTTAACTGCTGCAAAAATCGACAACGTCGACCTCATTCCCATTTTAATTGTTTAAAAATTTATTTAGAAAAAGAAAAAATTTACTAAATGTTACTTTTTTTTTTCTTTTGTAGTATTAACATTCTTTTTAATTTACCAGTGAAAAAATTTAAAATATCAAAATTTGAGTTCGTGAATTTTCAGTTATCTGATTGCATACAACAGGAATTTAGACAATATTTTTACTGTAAGTTAAAGTATTATTATATGCCTTTAACCCCTTAACGTGCACGCTCGAGTTAACTCGATCTCGCTAAACTGGTCAAACTGTGCACACTTGAGATAATTCGAGCGGCGTTGTACTTTATGTTGCTGTAATTTTTCACACTCGATTGCAATCGAGAATTGAAAATAACAATGTGAAAGAAAAAAAAACAATCGTTTTATTGATATTTATCATTAACTACATGGATTGTAAGGTATAACACTTATTTATTCAAGTATAAAATATATTTTTTTTCTAGTCATCACTTACGACTTATCTCTTCCTTGTTTATATCTCTACCTTGATATCTCTACCTTGTTTCGAAATATATCACACAAAAGAAAATTTCTATTAACTTTATAAATACTAGTATTGTTATTGTTTATGTTTTAAAAGTATAAATAAGTATTTTTACTGATAATAATATTTATTCTGAAGTGGGAATTCGAAAAGAAAGATACAAAATAGATGTGAGTGTAATACTACAATATTCGACTATTTTCTGCAATGTTTTCAAAATCCAAAAATGCAATAAAAATTTTGATCATTTTTGCATTTTTGTAATTGTTTGTAATTAAAACTAATCAAGCACAACCAGTGAAAGTACAAAAGGATCAACTCAAGAAAACCTCGTACGTCCGAGAAAGATTTTATGTTCTAAGTTAATATGAATAATTAACTTGCAATTGAAGTTACGACACACATTTTATTAAATGAAACATAACGGACATAATAGCAGCGGCAATCGATACGTACATTTTGGAACAACTGTACAAAAACTGTTGCCATGCCAACCAGTGAAAAATAATTGTTGCCACACCGGCATTATAAACCTTGGATACATAATAAAAGTTATAACTTAATCTCCTATATAATAACAGCCTAAGTTATCTGTACGTCTGTCCTTGATTTTATGAAGCGGTTGGACCTGGAATGGGTAGAGGCATCCATAGTTAGCAAAATTCAAAGAGAGTAATGTTTAACTTCTTCTAAATTATCGATCCGATTCTAAAATAAGTTGGTATAAATATGCTTCATATCACAGAGAAAAATACTGCCTTCTTTAAAAAGTTCGAAATCCACCCTTTCCCCTCTTTTCGAGCTTTTATTGCCATTATTTTAATTCATATTTTCCCCGGTTAAGAGCAGGCGATTAAATTTACCAATTTATCACACATCAAATAGGTAAAAATAACATTTTTCTAGCATTGTGACGTCATTCCTCTCATTTCATCGTTTCTTATTTTAAATTATTTAAATAATGCCTTATTTTCATACGTTTTATCTTTGAACTTAGATATGACGTAAATAATTTTCTTTTATATTTGGCTTAAATATTAGATTCGGTACATATGTGATAATTTTAAATTGAATCATCGATTATTTTTTGCTGCAATGAAAATTTTATCACCGGTATTAACAACAAAGACTAGGAGTCTATTTTACGGAATAATAAATATCTAGCGTTTAATTTATATATCTTTGAAAATTAAGAAGTTTGCTCGTTTTTGTGTTTGTTTTTTATACATAACCATAGGGTTTGCGATCCATTCGCTAAATTTTGGCCATCATTCATATATATCGCCAAATAATCGCTGCCAATATTAAAACCTATACAGTCCATCCTATCAAGTAATATTACAAATTAAATTAAAGGTGGCAACTAACATGCGGTCAATAAAGATAAACAAACTATTTAGCGTGTACCAGATAATTTTCAGCCAAAAAACAAACCATTTTTTACCTGCCTCATAAGGTACTTAACAATTTTGGAAAATTAAAAATTTTACTGATCCCGTCATATGACGGGCTGTATGCTACTATAAGCAGCCAAAACATACAAGTCGCCAAGTATGAGTGCGGTTATATATTTCAACAAAAACAAATATAATATTTTTAAAATTAATGTTTTCTTATTTCGCAATTTTTATTTTAATTCATACCATTTCGTAAGAGGTGTTGGATTTAATTTTGTCAGATTTTTTTTTAAACTGATTTAAATTCAGAAAATAAAATAAACATACACTGTTTAAAATTATATTTGCTACGCTCTACAGTACTAATGGAACTCATTCCCACGACATAACTCTGCAAATGATTAATTACACAAGAGAATACATAGCTATAATTACATTACCACAAAAGCCAAAGTTTTATGATTCGTAAACATAATGTAAATCGTAATACATAAATTCCAATTATTTCCTACGTGATGTAAAGGAGACGTTAATAACATATGACAACTCAATTCACCATTTATTACTAACGAAAGGTCAGAAAGGGCTGCTCAGTTCTCTGTGTTTCCTTATTATATTTTTCTCCCTGACTCAGAGAGTAAAATAACGTTGAGATATTTTTTTAGGAAGCCCCGAATGGCAGTAATCAAATCAGACGTCAGCCTATTGATATCAATATTAAAAAATGGTAAAATTTAGGAAAACGAAATACGCATCCCCTATATAATAATAGCCTAAGTTATCTGTCCGTCTGTTCACCAATTTATGAAGCAGTTGGACCTGGAATGAATTCCCCGGCTAAAGGCAGGCGATTAAATTTATCAATTTATCCACACAATAAATAGGTAAAAATTACAATTTTCTAGCATTATGACGTCATTCCTTTCGCCATCTCATATATTCATTTCTTATTTTAAATGATTTAAATATCTCGTGCATTATTTTCATACGTTTTATCACTGAACTACATATTAAGCAAATAATTTTCTTTTATATTTGTATTAAATAATAGATTAAGTATATAAGTGATAATTTTAAATTTAATCGTCGATTATTTTTTATTGCAGTGAAAATTTTATCACCTTTATTAACAACAAATTCTTTTCTTAAAAGTCTAGGGGCCATATTCACCAAAATCAGAGTATCCGGGATCAAAGAGCGGATCAGGAAATCGGTAGATCAGCGATCACACGGCATTAATTGTGACTTAAACTGGTGTCATATGCATCATGAGTTGATTCCCTGATCTATAGATTAATTATTGTAAATATGTAAACGATGTTTTGATTGGTCAATAAATAAGATTCTCCGGGGATAGTTCTCATGCTAAGTTGATTTACATATTTACTCAACCAGACATAAATATCGTTTGAGGAAATTATAAATTTAGTCAAGGATCTGTAGTTTTACTGGTATTTGCTCACGAAATAAGAATGGAAGAATATAAAAGGAAGAATTTTGATGAAACTGAGGCAGAATTTTTTCTGAAAAATCTGGAAAGATCCAGTAGCGAAATGCCTTGATGCTAATAAAAATTTTTTATCAGAAGATAGAGCATTATTCTTTTCCGAAGGAGCTGAAATCGTGTCATCTAGCATTCGAATTAATGATTCAGCTGTATTTTTATTAAAACACTAACGCGACCGAAAGTCCACATCATCCAAACAATCCAAATCATTTGTTCTTTCTGGATGCACAAATCTTTTCCTGCGGCTTTCTGTTTTTTCCAGCATTTGTAAAACTTCGAAACTTCGAGATCTTCTGTATCTGAAAATATATCCGCCATGTTTGTTTTAAACGCAGAGCGCATGCGTAAATTGTAGTATCCGTGGATTAGGCAATTAATCCTCCAAATTTGGGGGATCAGAAACAGGAGATTAAAATGAGCTGAAAGCCGCAAATTCTAGTTGAAGAATACGAAAATGCTGATTCCCAGTTAGATCCGAGTATTAAAATGGTGGTGAATATGGCCCTAGGAGTCTATTTCACGTACTAATAAACATCTAGCGTTTAAGTTATATGTCTTTGAAAATTAAAAATTTTGTTTGCTTGTGTGTTTGTTTTTTATACATAACCACACGGTTTGTCTAAATGAATTCCGTGTGATTCTAAACTGCATTCACAATGTAGGGAGACTTTAGAGGAGTATGAAGATAAACACATTATTGAGCATGTACTAGATAATTCTCAGTCAAAGCACAAACCTGCTTCATGGGGTACTTTACAATGCTGGAAAATTAAAAATTTTACTGATCCTGTCATATGACGGGCTATATGCTAGTGTACGAATAATGATTAAATTTAAATTTGCTACAATCTGTAGCAGTTATGGATTTTATTCCTGTGAAATAACATTGTAAATGATTAAGGACACACATCACCTTTAACCCTTTAAAGGACACTAATATAAATTTCATTTAATGATATTTGATATATGATTTAATGATATTTGTGTATAAATGTTACCTATGAACCTTATAAATGTAAAATGCATGAAAAAAATGTCCATTCATTGGGAGGAAGAAAGGTTAGAGGGCTGGTTTAAATGCAAAACCATCCCTTTGTATTTTGTGAAAATAATACTTTCTTTTAAATTTTATTAAAGTAGGAGTACAATAAATAATTATCTTAAAAGTGTATAATATTAAAATACCTCAACAGTTTTTAAGTGTTATTTGGATAAATGTAGGTATTTGGGTTCACAAGGAAGATAAATTGAAGTCTGAATTTTCTGGGTAAAGCAAATTTAAAAATGCCTATTTCAAATGGAAAAATGAATAAAGTGTAGTGTTTTCATCTGCTGTAAGTTAAAAAAGTCATAAACATAGAAAATTTAAAAAAAAAAATTCATTCATATGTCTTTAACCCTTTTAAAGGTCACTACTGAAATTTCTTTGGTATTTAAGAGAATTAGGCTATAAGCATTACAGATGTTATCTATGAACATTATATGTGAAATGTGTGAAAAATATTAAAATTTATTTGTAGTAAGGTAGTGGGTTTTAACTGTGAAACTATCTACCCCCTTGTACAGCTCAAAAATAATACACTCTTAAAATGTAAATATTTAAGGAACACTGCATAATTATCATTAAAGGGATATAACAGATAAATAGCTAAACCATTTATAAAAAAATGTTTTGGGTCGGATATATTTATTTGAGGTCATGAAGGAAAAAATTCAAATACCTGATTTTTTTTTTTTTTTGCCAGTTTAAACAAGTATCTTTTAAAGAAAAAAATTGATTGTGATAAAGAAATAGATACCATTCATTAATAGTTTGAAGTATCAAAAACATCCGAAAAAATCATTATTATATCTTTAAAAGGAAGAAAAAAATATGTTAATAGGTGGTTTCACTACGAAACCACTGTTCTTTAAAGGGTTAAACCTTTAAAAATTCAATTTTTTTAATGATTTTTATACTAGCATATAGCTCGTCATACGACGGGATCAGTAAAGTTTTTAATTTTCCAGAATTGTAAAGTACCTTATGATACAGGTAAAAATTGGTTTCTTCTTTCGCTGAGAATTATCTTGCAACAAAAAATAATCGATAATTACATCTAAAATTATCACATATGTACCTAATCTATTATTAATGCCAAATATAAAAGAAAACTATTTACGTAATATCCAAGTTCACCGATAAAACTTATGAAAATAATGCATATGACATTTAAATAATTTAAAATAAGAAATGATTAAATGAGATGGTTAAAGGAATGACGTCATAATGCTAGAGAAAAATGTTATTTTTACCTATTTATTATGTGATACATTGATAAATTTAATCGCCTGCTCTTAACCGGGGAAAATAAGGCTTGAAATAATAACATTAAACGCTCGAAGAAGGGGGGAAGGGGTGGATTTCGAACGTTCTAAAGATGACAGTATTTTTTGTTGTGATATGAAGCATTTTTATACCAATTTATTTTAGAATCGGATCGATAGTTTAGGAGAAGATAAACTTTACTCGCTTTCAATTTTGCTAACCCTAACTCATCAATATTCCAATATGGATGCCTCTATCCATTCCAGGTCCAACCGCTTCATAAATTCCAGGACAGACGGACACGTAACTTAGGCTATTATTATATAGGAGATTTTTAAAACCACTAGAAATTTCTGAATCGTTTAAAATAAATCTAATTCATATATTCGAATTAAAACCTGTAAAAATATGCACTCTTTGCATTTAATATCCCAGATTTAAAGGAAACTATAAAATTTTAAATTAATTTTATTTCAAAAGGTGTTTTTTCCAACTTGCGCGCAATTTAAACAATAAACTATTGTACATATTGATTTTAAATTTTCATATATCGTACCATATTGATCTACAATAAAACTCTGCCTACTTTTTTAGTTCTTTATTACATTTGATATCTATAATATCTGAAATTGGATTTTTAACCCTTAATCTGGCTAAGTCAGCTACAACGGACAATCAGATAAATAAAATCTTTATAATAAATATATATTTTTATTGATAATATATAATATACTAGCATATAGACCATCATATGACGGGATTAGTAAAATTTTTAATATTCCAGAACTGTTAAGTACCCAATGAGGCAGGTAAAAAATGGTTTGTTTTTTTGGCTGAGAATTATCTGGTTCACTCTCAATAATTTAATTATAGTCATACTCCTCTAGAGTCTCCCGATCCTGTGAATGCAGTTTAGAATCACATTGAATTCATTTAGTCGAACTGTGTGATTATGTATGATAAACAAACACAAAAGAACAAACTTCTTAATTTCCAAATATATAAATTAAAAGTTAGATATTTATTAGTTCGTGAAAAAGACTCCTACACTTATATAAAAAGAATATGCTGTTAATACTGGTGATAAAATTTTCATTGCAACAAAAAATAATCGATGATTAAATTTAAAACTATCACATATGCACCTAATCTATTATTTAAACCAAATATAAAAGAAAATAATTTACGTTATCTAAGTTCAGTGATAAAAGATATTAAAATAGTGTAGACGATATTTAAATAGTTTAAAATATTAAATGATTGAATGAGATGTTTAAAGGCATGACGTCATAATGCTAGAAAAATTGTTATTTTTACCTATTTATTAAGTGATAAATGAGTAAATTTAATCGCATGCTTTTAACCGGGGAAAATAGAGCTTGAAATAATGGCATTAAACTCTCGAAAAGGGGGGAAGGGTTGGATTTCGAACGTTTTAAAGACGCCAGTATTTTTTGCTGTGATATGAAGCATATTTATACAAATTTATTTTAGAATCGGATCGATAATTTAGGAGAAGATAAAATTTATTCGCTTTGAATAGATGCCTCTATCCATTCCAGGTCAAACCGCTTCATAAATTCGAGGACAGCCGGGCAGATAACTTAGGCTATTATTATATAGGGGATTAAATATATTATATATTATTATTATTAATTATTATTATTATTATTATTGTTATTATTATTTATTTAACTATATTTTTAATCTATATTTGAAAAAACATCTTGTCAAATTAAGGGTTAAACATTATTTTAGTTTTTTTTTTTGAAAATTCAATCCCCTGGTATAATATTTTTATAATTTTTAAAAAATTAAGTAGGTAGGGGGAGAATGCTATCTAATAATTATTGTTTAAAAATGTAGAAATTATTGATGAAGCTCACTTTGTGTTGTAAAGTTGCGCATAGTGGGTCAGAAAAGTTTTAAAATATTTGAAAGAAGTTCCCGTTTTTCACTTTACATAAAGAGTTTTTATGGTTTAGAAACAAAGTAAATTCAGCTAAACAAACTAAATTAAAATAGAGATGAAATGCTTAAAATCATATATAATGCTATTTTTATTCTAAAAATTAATTAACGGGAGAGCAGAAAACTAAAACAGTATGGATGATGAAGAGCAATACACATGGAATAATACAAATAATTTAACGTACGAAAATGATGTATGGCCAATTTTAAACATTTTAAAACTTTTTTCTTACATTTTTATATATTTTTAATAATTTTTTGGGTAGATTCTTTTCGTTTTTTATTTTAACAGTACACATTATTAAGGATCTTTGACACGAAGGCTAAAGGTCCCATTCTCACAATAAATACCTTCTCTAATTTTTATTTTAATATATTACATCCATCTCTATTTATAAAAAGCGATGCTACTACAAATGTGTGTATATGATATATGTATATTTATTTGACTTGTCTATGTCTACAAACAGAAGAGCTGTGATTAGCATGAATAAAATATTAATACATGTTAAGTAAAATTGGATAAATATATAACTGATTTTACAAACCTTTGGGTTTTAATTCCTCGTATTTCTGCTCCCATAAAATCCGGTTTTTTTTTTCCAAGAACGAAAACATTGACATGCTGTTAATTTTCGGCAGGTTGTCTGACTGTCCTTTGGTAAATCCATTTAGAAGAGACATTTATGACAAATTGAGATAACTAAGCTATCTAGATCGATAAAATAAACCTTCAGGTTTAAATAAAAGTAAATTTTGATAGCTAGAAAATTTCAGGAGCTTGCAAAAACAAAATCGGAAAATAGTGCGCGCTGAAAAGCAATAAGAAAACATTGGTCGACATGAACGATGACATCACAACCAATCACGGAGCGTTTTGATGTCACGTGATTTTCGCTTAACTTTAAAATTAATTTTTTAAATAATGGACCCAGTTTTTTTACATTTTTAAGAACATTTTTGGAATCTACGAGTCTGAAATTATCAGAAAAACACTAAGTTGTTTGAATCCCCCACATGTGCAAATTCCTCATTATGTCTTTCTTGAAGTAAATTTCTGTTCAGATTCTATCTTTTCTGACTTCCTTTTCTAGCAACCTAAGCGAATATCTGTTTCCTCTGTACAGGGCCGTAACTAGGGTGTGGCAAAGGTGGCATATGCCACGGGCTCATTAGTCATAGGAGCTCCGCACTGTTATGAAAATGGGATCCGAAAGAGGACGATTCGATCCGAGTAGAAATAAGAAAAAATTGAAAAGTAAATTTTATACTATAAAATCCGATTTTATTTATAAAATAAAAAGTGTTTAGAAAAATTTTTTTTATGAATTTTCTTATTTTTGAAAAGGCTTCGAAAGACTAAACTTGTTATAGATTCTTAAAAAATGCTATAATTATATATAATTATCCTTAATATAAATTCAGGTATTCGTTTTAAATTTTGAATTTATTAAAGTTATAAGTAATATAATTTATATATAATTAGTATAAATTTAAAATTAGAAATTCATCAATATTTTATGAAATTTTAACGTACAAAAAAAAAAAAAATATTCTCCTCATATAAATTATTCCGCTTATCAGCAAAATAGTACCTTCAGAGTGTTAAAAAGATATTTTAAGTATTAATAAGGTAAAAATAGAAGAAAAAAAATTAAAAATTAATACACGAGGAATAATTTAAGAATTTGTAAAATATTTTATGGGTTTATTCTGAATACATAATATAGAAAAAAATCTTTATATATTTTCTCACTATATTTGGCGGCAGGGGCGCCGACCAGTTTTTTGCTACGGGCGCCAAAGGACCTAGTTACGGCCCTGCCTCTGTGGATTCTTTCCTGTTTTATAAATAACTAAAATTAGATTCTGAAACACGAACAGTTTGTTCGTAAGAGTTCAAGCCTGAATAAACTATGTTAGTTTGATAAAAACATTCCATTTAGTTTTCTCTCGTCTACGGTTCCTCGACTGCAGGCTGACTTATCAGCTCGGAACTTCCCTTTGTGAGGATGCACAAAAACTTCATTACACACACACACACACACACACACACACACACACACACACATATATATATATATATATATATATATATATATATATATTATATATATATACATATATATATATATATATATATATATATATACATATATATATATATATAAACCTATATATGTATATTTATAATATATGTAATATATAAATATAAATATATATGTCAGGTTTAAAAATGAGAATTAAGAATTAAGCGAGTTATAATTAAAAATAGTTAGAACACAGTAACGATAACGTAATAGGAGAAAGACACCCCCTCGAGCGGAACTACACAGAGTAAAAAAGCTGACGCTGAAATAGACATAGGAATTTTGTTTAGGTAGCAACGCCAAAAAAAGACAGTTCTGAGCGGGAACTCAGGCTGATAACAACATTTAAAAAAACTATCTTTCTGACTAGCAGCCATCAAAGGTGGATTCAGAAAAGAGTACCATAGCATGAGCACCATTATGACATTTAGATCGACCAAAGGGTGTAGCCACCAGCACGTAAGTCTCTGTAAGGGATACTGGCGTTTGCTTGTCGGAAATACATAAGTAGTATAAGTTATAAAGAGACCCCAAACTAAATTGTAAATTATAGCACAATTAGGGTTTTGGTCTCTTATATCTTTAATACGAAGATGGTATGCAACAAAACTGATGTTTTGGAATATAAGAGAAGGATTTTTGGAGAATGAGTGAGTGGATTTCGTCTCCTTCATTAATTCAGACAATTTGATTTTCTTAACATAACCAAAAAAAGAGTACGAGCAGAAAAGAGTACGAGCATGAGTACCATTATGACATTTAGATCAACAGAAGAGTTTAGCCTCCACCATGTAAGTCTATGTAAGGGATACTGAAGTTTTCTTGGGAAAATACATGAGTAGTATGAGTTATAAATAGAGACCCTAAACTAAATTGTAAATTATAGCACAATTAGGGTTTTGTTCTCTTATATTTTTAATATGAAGATCGTATGCAACATAACTGATGTTTTGAAATATGGAGAATAATTTTTGGGGAATGAGAGAGTGGATTTTGTCTTCTTCATTGATTCAGACGATTTGATTTTCTAAACATAACAAACAAAAAAGTGATAAGATAAAAGGCTTCTTTTCCACACAAAAACTGAATTTTTAAATAAATGTCATTTAAAACCTAAACATTAAAGCCGTGATTCACCCGTTGTGACAAAAGGACAAATAATTTTAAAAACTAAATATTTATATATATATTATAGGGATTTATTAATGATTTAAAAAAACATAACAAATAGCACCCTGGATCCCTGAAAATAATAAACCGTAATTTAACTGGCACACTATACCACATAAAAACTGAATTTTTAAATAAATGCCCCTTTAAACCTAAATATTAGAACCTTAATTCTCCCGTTGTAACAAGAGGACAAATAATAACTTAAAAAACTAAACATTTTTATGTATATTATGTCGGATTTATAGATGATTTTTAAAAGAAACATAACAAATAGCACCCTGGATCCCTGAAAATAATAAACCGTAATTTAACTGGCACACTATACCACATAAAAACTGAATTTTTAAATAAATGCCCCTTTAAACCTAAATATTAGAACCTTAATTCTCCCGTTGTAACAAGAGGACAAATAATAACTTAAAAAACTAAACATTTTTATGTATATTATGTCGGATTTATAGATGATTTTTAAAAGAAACATAACAAATAGCACCCTGGATCCCTGAAAATAATAAACCGTAATTTAACTGGCACACTATACCACATAAAAACTGAATTTTTAAATAAATGCCCCTTTAAACCTAAATATTAGAACCTTAATTCTCCCGTTGTAACAAGAGGACAAATAATAACTTAAAAAACTAAACATTTTTATGTATATTATGGGGATTTATAGATGATTTTTAAAAGAAACATAACAAATAGCACCCTGGATCCCTGAAAATAATAAACCGTAATTTAACTGGCACACTATACCACATAAAAACTGAATTTTTAAATAAATGCCCCTTTAAACCTAAATATTAGAACCTTAATTCTCCCGTTGTAACAAGAGGACAAATAATAACTTAAAAAACTAAACATTTTTATGTATATTATGGGGATTTATAGATGATTTTTAAAAGAAACATAACAAATAGCACCCTGGATCCCTAAAAATAATAAACCGTAATTTAACTGGCACACTAATCGAAAAAGGTTCGCTATCCCTTCCCGAGGTGATGTAAAGAAGTTAATAACATCTGACAACTCAATTCTCTATATATTATTAATGAAAGGTCGAAAAGGGCTGCCCTATCCTCTGTTTTTCCTTATTACTTTTTTTCTTCGAAACTCCGCGAGTAAAATAACTTTGAGATCTTTTTTAAGCAGTCCCGAATGGCAGGAACCGGATTAGATGTCAGCTATATTTCACGGAGAATGAAAGAAACATCGCAGAAAATATTTCATCGGCCGGGCTATAGGCCGTGAACTCTCTCGGTGCCAACGTGGTATATGGAATCTTTCATCTTCCACGTAACCTGACATGAGGCCTGTTCTGCTCTTGGGAGGATGTCAGATGTACATAGATTCGAATTAGAGGATCAAATTAACGATCCCCATAGGGGAAAAAAAGCAGAAGAATCCTGAATTTTTGTCTCATAAACATCTTGCGACTCCGTTGTAAATAAGGATTTAAGGAAGGGATGCTGACGTAAATGTCCAGTTTTTTCCTTTCGAATAAGTTATGATAGAAGTATGGGAATATCCTCTTTTACAGTGGTCAGAGCTCTAGAAAAACTTACGTTCAGTGGATTGGAATGTATTTAAGAGGACATTGTACCTTTCTTCAAAACTTAAAATGTCCATTAACACAGCATTTTTTTTTCATTCATGACAAAACCGAAAGGAATGCTTTTTTAGAATGCTTTTTTAATAACTCTCCAGCTTTCAAGAAATATTTTTAGTTTTGTAATTTCAAGCAGTATATTTTTTTAATATCGCAGAAAATATACTCTAAATAGAAAAGTTATATTTTTACCCATCAGATAGCTTTTGAAATATATATATATATATTACAAACTAAAGTTTTATATAAAACCGAAGTAAAATATATTTTATTCTGTAAACCAAATCTTACAGGTATTTAACATTTTAAAATTTAAAAAATTTAAAAACGGTTAAGAAATTGAAAGTTAAAAGAAAAACCAAGCCTGTATCATGCCATAAAATAAAATATATTGTTCGTGTTAATAAGACTGATGTTCAGAGAACAAAAAAAGGAATTAGCTTCTATTTCATATAAAAAAATAGTTCCTATATTACAAATTTCCGAAAGCATTTTTTTTATAATTGGATTTGTAGTGTGCATATTTTATTTTGTTTTTAAGAAAATTTATTTCTTCATGTACCTAAACTAAATTAGCTAGCTTTGTTAAACGAAGTAAAACAGTTTTTGAAAAACAAAATGCGTACACCAAGTGAAAAAAAAATATACAACTAACCACAAAATAAATTTTGATTTTTTATTTCTTCATGTACCTAAACTAAATATTTTTATACACCTAGAACCTTTATTAATGGTCTTGAAGACTTTTATGCTAAATAGAGCAGATTTTTTTCTGTTCAATCAAATGTAGGTTATTATGATCAAAGCTTTTCAGCTTCAAAGTCATCGAATTTTAGCCTTCATTATAACGGTAAAGTTTTAATTCAGAATAAAATAAAGAAATTTCCTTAATCATTAATAAAGGTTTAACTTTGTGAAAATTAGTTAGCTTTGTTAAACGAAGTAAAACAGTTTTTGAAAAACAAAATGCGTACACCAAGTGAAAAAAAGGTAGAAATACAATTAACCACAAAATAACTTCTGAAATTTGTAATATAGAAACTAACTTTTTTATATAAAAAAAGAAGCTTATTATTTTTTAAATTTCCCTTTAACTTTCCAGTTTGAAAGGTATTATATTTCTACATAACCGAGACAGACAACTTTAGAGAATTTTATTTTAACATACTATACGCTCAGACAACGAATTAATTGTGAGCATCTGAATAAAGTGTAATTAATTTTACTGCAAGTTGCACTGGAAAAACATGGTCTAAGGTATGAACTTTTTAGAGTCCTAACAATTTCTTAACCACACCTTCACTGACGGAATTCAGGAATATAAAATGCAAAAGAGTGCATTCATTTTACAATCATTATGTCTTTCACATTTTTATGAGAAAAGGGAAACCCACCCATTTTCTTACACGAAGTTATTTGTAACAGTTGTTGTTTTTTGATAACTGGTGAGATCGTGCTGCCCTTTGACTTTGCTTCTTGTTTGAGCATCCTGTTCCTTTAATGATGAATATTTTAATTTTTCACTTCAATTGTAGGAATTAACATTTTTAGTTCACTTCAGTCATTAGTTTAATTTCTTTTTAGCTATCGTAATTTCTCTCTCTCGCAATCTTTTTTTTTCTTTCTCTCTCTCTGTATATATATATATATATATATATATATATATATATATATATATATATATATATATATATATGTGTGTGTGTGTGTGTGTGTGTGTGTGTGTGTGTAATGAGACGGATTCCTTGGTTGCAGTCATGGCCATAAAAATGATACCGTTTTAGCTAAAGACCTTTATTAAGATAACGTTGGAGGACGGGTTCCCACTTCATCATAGGGGCAGGACAATTGAAGAGTCAGCTAGCATGTACAAGACCCTTAACACCTGGGTCAATATCTGTGAGAAGAATATCTCTAGAAAAATCTGTCTCCGACAGCGTGTATCTTCTTTTTATTTGGAAATTTCCTAAATTGTCTGCTAGGGCCATGTAGGATTATAATTGGTCAGGCCCCTTCTCTGATGGGGTAAACTGTACCCCCAGTGGTCAATTTACGTTAGGGGTTAAAAAGGGGAATGCAAAATGACGCGGGAAATTTTAGCCCTTGATTTAAGTTTTGAAAACCCCTGAGAATTTTCATTACACAATCACACCACATATATTTATATATGTATGTATTATATATGTATGTATATATATATATATATATATATATATATATATATATATATACATACATATATATATATATATATATATATATATATATATATATATACATAAAATGTGTGTGTGTGTAATAAGACGAACTTCATGATGGGTGGTTGCAGTCATGGACCATAAAAATGACACCGTCTTAGTTAAAGACAATTATTAACAGAACATTGGAGGCCGAGTTCCCACTTCCTTATAGGGACAGGACATACTGCAGGGTTAGTTAGTATGAAGTTAGAAGTAACAGGCCCTTAACAGGCTACTTAGGTCAACGTCTCAGACAAAATCTGAAGGAAAATCTCTAGATAAATCTGCCTTCGATAGAGTGCATCTTCTTTTTGTTTGGAAATTTACTAAACTGTCCGCTAAGACAATGTAGAGTTATAATTGGTTAGGCCCCTTCTCTCAGGGAGTAAACTGGCTGACTCAAGATTTGAAACCCCCTGAGAATTTTCTCGGGGTATCTTAGGGGTTTTATACAAAATGCCTACTTAATTTCCTGATCTAGTTTACTTTTCCTTACATATATATGTATATACACTCATATATATGTATGTATATATATATATATATATATATATATGTGTGTGTGTGTGTGTGTGTGTGTGTGTGCGTGCGTGTGTATGTGTGTGTATGTAATATATCAAAATTATTAAATTATTACACTTAAAAAATCTTTCTAATTTTCTCGTTTTCCTCTTCTGATTCTTTCATATCTATTTTCCCAGTCATATAATATCTTATTTAAAGGAAAGCTCTCTCCGCAGGATTCGATTTTCGTTCACTATCTTCTACTTCTCGATAGTAGCACTTTATCTCTGTTCTACTATTTTACATCTTCTAATTAAATTTAATCTTATTTGTGTATATTCCCAGAACCCCCCCCCCCCAAAAAAAAAAAAATCCTAATAAAAAAATTAATAAAATTACAAAAATTATATGCTTGCATCCCCAGAATTATTTTATTTTTCTTCTCATCATGTTGTCATTTATTACTAAATACCACTGTATGATGCACTTATATTACTTTTATTTTATATTATTACGTTTTATCTTTACTTTATTTCATTTTTATGACCCAAATTAATGCAAACTAATTGTTTTACTTACATCCACCGATTTTTGATCCTCTGTAGTCAATGTCAATTCAATAGTTTGTGTGTATAATCCCCTAGCTATCTCTGAACTAGTGGAATTAGCCAAGGAAGTTCAGGCACTCTAGCTTTTTGTGGATTCGAGTGCATTCTGATTTTTGAACATGGTAGAGTAAATTGGAGATTTGAGGGACTAGTTCACGACTATCTTTTTGAGTTTTGTGCTAATTCTATCCCCAGCAAATCAAGTAAACACTCAAGTTACACAAAATTATCTATCTAAAATTTTAGGAAAGTAAGTATTAAAGTAAGTACTTAAATACAGAGGTTAACCACAAACTGATAGTCCAAAATATTTGTTACTTTTTTAAAGATGTTATACCCGAATTCCCTGTTTTTAGATATATATCTGCCTTTCCAGTTCCAAATAAATTCAAATATTTTAGAAACATATTTGTAAATCATTTTAATAAATAGAAAATTTAAAAAAAGATGTGATGCACTTTTGAATTTTGATATATAACATAAACCATCTCTTTGTCGTCTAAGAGTTCTTTGGGAGATTTTTTGCTAGAAGGGACATTCTTCTACAATCCTCAAAATTATTTCTTTGTGCATCTGAGATTTTTTTATCATTACAGAAGGAGGGAAGGGAAAAACACTGAAAATCCATTCTTTGTTATCAATACAATCCGATAAGACATGTTTCTTAATGGGAACTAAGCAGAGGGGGATAAAAAATACATATTTTTCTACGGAAATTACGGCAGGATTATCTGTATCGATGTATCGTAAAAGTTGTCTGTCGCCTTTTGGTGCAGCTGGTGGGAAACATTTTTTTTTTGCAGAGTGGAGAAAAGGAGATCTATAAAAATGATTTTCATCCTGGGAAAAGTAAAAGTCGAGTTTCCATGAGGAATTTATATTCTGTAAGCTTTATCTGAAATGCTAGACCACCCGTAACCCGTTAGATTGTTGCTATTGATAAATAAGTAAAGTATTCAAACTAATTTTTATATTCTATTGAGATATATTTTCTACATTTCACAATGATTAGGATCAACAAATCGTAAACTTTTTCTCAAATTTAAACTCAAGTATCAATATTCAATATTCTCTCCGTTTCACAATGATTAGGAGCAACAAACCGTAAACTTTTCCTCAAATTTAAATTCAAATACCAATATTAAGATATTTCCTCCGATGCTGTATGATTATGATAAGTAAAAGAATATTTATTTCGCAAATTAAAATTCAACTCTCGATATTAAGATAATCTCACCGTTGAACAATGATTAGGATTATCAGATCAGCAAACTTTTTTCTCAAATTCAATACTGAGATATTCCTCAATATTGAGATATTTTCTCTATTGTTCCGTGATTACTATAACTAAATGAACATTTTTTCAAATTAAAATTAAAATATTAAGATATTCAATATTTACTTGATTTGTAAGATGTTCAACAGAACAAACGAGAGAATTTTTCATGCCTTTCTTTGGTTTTTCCCTGTGCAATTGGAGAGAGAGTTTTGCTATAATTTAAAATGAATAATTTTTCTCAAAAGCAGTTATGTTTACGGTGTAATAATGCATTCTTAAATACATGTTTTAAAGCATTTCCTGTAATTGTAGAACTTATTCTTAACACTAGATTTAAGGACGTTGATCATATACCTATTTTTACTGAAGTAGCTAATTTGACTCACACAAGAAAATTGAAGTTTTTTGCAAAGAAAATAGTTTAATATAATTAATTTAAATAAAATTTTTATTATACAAAAATTCATGGAAAAGGTTTTTTACAAATCAAATTTGTTTTTGAAACACATTTTCAGCAAGCATTTCTATTATATTTAGCACAGTGGTTTCTACATCTGTTGCATGATTGTTGAACTTGACAATTCTTCCGTGCGTCAGTAGCATGAATTTCTGTCATTGGAATGGAAGTGTTCTTCTCTATATTTACTTTATACTTTACTTTATATACTTTATACTTTATATTTACTTTATACTTTATTTATTTTCATATACATTCTATGAGTCAAATTGGCTCTCAACCTTGAAAATAGGTATACCACATTTGATAATGCGAAATGAAGGGGTCTGCGTGGAAGAGGAATGAAAGTTTACATATATTTTATTACTTATATAGTTATTCTATATAGTTTTAGTCATTTTGACTATATACAGTTGAAACATAGAATTTTATTTGTTAATGTTTGCAATAATAAATATCACATATTATGTACGTTAAGACTTAATACTAACCAACGTAAACTGGTCTTTGAGTAGAATTGGGCAGGTTAAGTTGAAATTTGAGTTTTCTAGAATATTCTGTCAATCGGCCATTACTTATACAACCAGCTGACTCGCGTTACGTGCACGTGCTCTGTCCGACCAGTCAGTGGAAGTTGTATGGAAAGAAAGTTATAAATTATATTTATGGCTATTGTGAAGTTATCATTAATTGTAAAGAAATATTTAAGATATTGTTTATTTAGAAAACGCAAGATAACGATTCGTTTGAAATTCTAACCTTCAAAATGTTTAAATTGATGTATAAAACAGTATAGTAGTGATGAAAGTCAAATTGTGCGTTTTTGTTGCTTACAAAAGTATCAGTTCACATTTGTCAAGAAAACACAGGAAAACGCATTATATTTCCTTAAATCAACGGTTAAACTTTTGGAGATTATGTTCACTAGGAGTATAGTTAGCTTGCGTTTAACTTATTTACTGTTTTTTTTTTTAATCGTGTAATTATCATATTTATTTTCATTAGATATTTTATTTATTTGTCATGGCTAAAAGAAATATTGAAAAAAAGAAAGGAAAACTTGAAGATGAAAATGGAAAGTTTCAGAGTAAAGGGAAAAATTTGCTCTTTTTTATTCAAATAAAAGACAATGCTGTATGTTTGAATTGTCGTCATACAATTACAATTTTAAAATTATACAACCTAAAAAGACATTATGAACAAAAACATGGCGAAATTGATAAACTTAATGTTGGTAAATGAAAATTAAGGTACAATCTTTGAAGGACAATTTCAGTCTCGGCTGGCACTGTAAAAATGTATATTTTGAATATTGCACGATAATAAAGTATTTTGAATAATTTGTTGTTTTATTTTTATATGCCCACCTCAGTTCAATACGTTGTTTTTTGGCCCACCAACGGATTTGGGTTCGGCACCCCTGAACGAGACATTACATTTTGTAATGACAACATATTTTGCTCTGTTTGCGATAAATGGTACTGGGGGTATTTCTACCGGAGTATCTTAAGCTTATAAATGTAATTCTTTAACATTAATAATCTTAGAAAATGTGTGCGAGGTAACTACCTGAGTTCTTATTTGGGTCGAAAAGCATTTCATTAATTACTTGCTTTTGGCTCAATAGTCAGTTACAGCTGGACTTCGCATTTTCAAATGATTATACCACACTTCAGTTTCGGTATAGACGTGAGTTCCATAGCTATATGGGAGTGACTTCGATCAGTATTATTTATCTTTTAAATAAACTATCTCCAGGGCCGTAACTAGGGCGTGGCAAAGGTGGCATTTGCCACAGGCGCATTTATCATAGGGGCGCCGCACCTTGAGGAAAATGGGGTCCGAAAGAGAACGATTCACCCCAAATAGAAATAAGGAAAAGTTGAAAAATATTTTTTTCATTATAGAATCAGATTTTGTTTTTAAATCTAATGTGTTTTAAAGAATTTTTTAATTTTTTAAAATGCTCCTAGAGACTAAACTTGTTATAGATTCTTACAGAATGTTTACCAAACACTTTTAACGTGCCTTTGTATAAATTTGGGTATTCGTTTTGAATTTTTAAATTATTAAAGTTATTAAAACTAAATTTAAATTTAGAAAATCATCAACTTTTTATGAAAATTCAACGTACAAATTAAAACATATTCCCCTCAAAAAAAAAAAAAAAAAAAAAAAAATCAGTTTATCAGCAAAATAATAACCCTAGAGTGTTTAAAAATATTTTTAAGTATTAATAAAATAAATGTAGAAGAAAAAATTAAAAATTAACCCTTAATTTGGCTAAGTCCGCTACAACGAACAGTCAAATAAATAAAATCTTTATAGTAAATATATATTTTTATCGTTTATGTATGATATATTAAATATATTATAATGTCGATTAAAAATATATTTAAATAATAATAATAATAATTATTATTATTATTATTATTATTATTATTAATATATAATATATAACATATTAAATATATTATATATTATTAATAATAATAATTATTATTATTACTAGCATATAGCCCGTCATATGGCGGTATCAGTAAAATTTTTAATTTTCCGAAATTGTAAAGTACCTTATGAGGCAGGTAAAAAAATGGTTTGTTTTTTAGCTGAGAATTATCTTGCAACAAACAATAATCCATGATTCAATTTAAAATTATCCCATATATACCTAATTTATTATTTAAGCCAAATACAAAAGAAAATTATTTATGTAATATCTAAGATGAATGATAAAACGTATGAAAATAAGGCATAATTTAAAATAAGAAATGATTCAGAGAGATGGTTAAAGGAATGACGTCATAATGCTATTTTTATCTATTTATTATGGGATAAATTGATAAATTTAATCACCTGCTCTTAACCGGGGAAAATAGGAGTTGAATTAATGGCATTAAAAGCTCGAAAAGAGGTGAAGGGGTGGATTTCGAACGTTTTAAAGAAGGCAGATTTTTTCGCTGTGATATGAAGCATATTTATACCAATTTATTTTAGAATCGGATCTATAGTTTAGTAGAAGATAAACATTACTCTCTTTGAATTTTGCTAACTATGGATGCCTCTATCCATTCCTGGTTCAACCGCTTCATAAAATCGAGGACAGACGTACAGATAATTTAGGCTATTATTATATAGGGGATTTAAATTATTATTATTATTATTTAAATTATTATTATTATTATTATTATTTAAATTATTATTATTATTATTGTTATTTTTATTTATTTAAATATATTTTTAATCGATATTTGAAGAAACATCTTGTCAAATTAAGATTTAATATCCTAGAAACATTTTAAGAATTAACAAAATATTTTGAGTTCATTCTATATATTTTCTTACTATATTGGGAGGTAGGGCCGCAGATCAGTTTTTTGCCACGGGCACTATAGGACTAGTTACTGCCCTGACTATCTCATTCGTAATAGACCGTGGACATTACCATCGTGTAATGAGATGTATAAACACCGAAGCAAGACCACGATGACACTAACTACCAGGAGTTTCGGAGCCAGCTGCCTTTCTTCGTATGTAATGGGCCTGTTCTCTGGCACCTGTCTTGGAACATGAAGTATTACCCTCCTAATACACTGCCGAACGAGGAACAGTGTTCTTTATGTTGTATTGTAGCGAGGTGGGGTTAAGCTCTAAATCCCCTTTCGCCTCCAATGACCTGAGGATTTTCTTTACAGCTCACCTGTGGAAAGAAATAAAAAAAGCAAGAGAGAAACTGGAACAGAGGCGTCGGTCCAGATTTATGAACTTGTACTTGAATCGTGGCAGAAGAATGGAAGGAGACCTAGCTTTTCAGCTTACCAGTTGTAGGTCGTAATATTTAATGCGATGTGGCAATGGTACATCCAGCTTTTCAATAAGCACGTTTATACATTAAACCATGAATACCATAATGGTTTACAACCAGTTGTTGGACACTCTTTAGTATATTTATGACCTTACTAAATTTAACATAATTTGAAAGGGAGTCATGTATACAGAACCAGATTATACCACTTTGAAGCCCCAGACATTTTCTTCTTGCTGAAGCCCCTCCCTCTCCCACAAGAAATAAAGCGGAAAGAAGTAAAATGACAAATAAAATAAAACTGAATAACTGGAGAGACTAAAAAAAGCTTAATTTTTATTACTGAAGAATATTTCATATGCAACAAAAAGTTTTAGTTCTTTTTTTAAGGAAAAGTTTGAGCAGTTTGTTTATAAATAAAAAAAATTGCTTTATTAAATATCGACAAAAGTAAGAATATAAATATGTACAAACATAAATAAATCAAAACAAGAAAATGTAAAAAACTAAAACAAATCTTAATTTTTACTAGTAAAATATATACTATGAAGCATTAAATTTTAGTTTTTTCTAAAATTTATTTATTTAATTAACGGAGTGCCTTTTGCATGTCAAACATTTTCTCGTTCTAGAATCGTTTTTACACCTTGATTATAAATTTTAAAACATTATATATATTTTGTTAAATGTCTAACAAAAAAAATATAAATACAAATTAACTTTATTTTATTAATTATTTGGTCATAATTAATATTTTCCTAGCTTTTCAGCTTACCAGTTGTAGGTCGTAATATTTAATGGGATGTGGCAATGGTACATCCAGCTTTTCAATAAGCACATTTATACATTAAAGCATGAATACAATAATGGTTTACAATCAGTTCGGATATTCTTTAGTATCTTTTATGACCTCACTAAATTTAACATAATTTGAAAGCGAGTCATATATACAGCTTTATACAGAACCTAAGTTCTAGAATACTTTTTACACCTTGATTATAAATTTAAAAACATTATACATATTTCGTTAAATGTCTAACAAGAAAATATAAATACAAATTAAATTTATGTTATTATCCTTATTTAATAGTTTGCACAGCTTAATTATAAACTTTAAAAAATTATAGATATTTTGTTAAATGTCTAACAAAAATATATAAATACAAATAAACTTTATTTTATTATCTTTATATAATAGTTTGAACAGATTGATTATAAATTAAAAACCTTTTTATATATTTTGTTAAATGACCAACAAAAAAAAAATATAAATAAAAATTAACTTTATTTTATTAACTTTATTTAATAGTTTGTACAGCTTGATTATGAATTTTAAAAAATCATATATATTTTGTTAAATTCCTAACAAAAAAAATATAAATCAACTTTATTTAAAAATTTTATTTTCTAATCTTTAATTCAGCAAACTTATTAATTATTTCGTCATAATTAATATTTTCCAAAATATTTTATTCCATGCATAAAATACCGAAAGTATTTAATTTTGGATTGACTCAGTTTCGTAAATGATTTTTTTACACGTGTTAATATTGATTTTTATAAATGTTACAGTTGTTGTTATATATTTGTATACCAAAAATGTTTATTATAATCAACAAAAGGAGTATTTAGATGAATATATATCTGGATTTATCATTTTAGATCTCAGATTATATTCCACTACATTCTTGGAATACTAAAATGCTTATACTATCAAGAAAAAAAATGGTAAAATGTTAACACATTGTGTTTGGTTATTTCAGTGGAATTGCACAATGCGTTTTCGTAAATTTAGTTGTTCAGTTAAATCTCAATAGATCGAAAATTATTAATTTTTTAACCAACTTTTCGTATTTTATATTGAAATATATAAATAAATATAAATAGACAAATAAACAAATATATATATATATATAATATATATAATATATATATATATATATATATATATATATATATATATAATATCATTTTCGCATGGATAAATAAAAAGTTTTAAATCTAAATTGATTTTTTTTAATCAACCTTCCCGTTCTGTGGTTCCGCATCGACTGATGCAAAAAGTAGTTTTTATTTGTCTAAATTTTTCCAGAATCTATGTAGAAGACAAGAACATTCGGCTTCGTTTTCCTGTATATACCGTTATTTTTGTACCCACAAACAAACCATGTTGTTACACTAACCCGTACTAGTTCGTGACCTGTGCTCAAATATCAATTGTCAGAAAGCTTACTAGTATGTGTCGAGCATACAATGTGTTTAAATATTTTTGGGGAGAGAAGGAGTCGTAAGGATCAAATATTTAATTTTTGGTTTAAATATATATAAAAAATAAAAATAAATTGTAATAAAATAATTTTTTATTTACAAAAGGTGTGTTTTTATACATTTACAGACTAAACACATTAATATTAAATCATATTTGGTTTATTGCGTAAAAATAGATGTTGAAAGTAGTCGATACCTTAAACGATAAATCTTGATCAAATAATATTTGGTTTATTTCACAAAAATGGATGTCGAAAGTAGTCGATACCATAAACGATAAATCTTAATCAAATAATATTTGGTTTATTTTACAAAAATGGATGTCGAAAGTAGTCCATATCTTAAGTGATAAATCTTGATCAAATAATATTTGGTTTATTTCACAAAAATGGATGTTGAAAGTAGTCGATACCTTAAATGACAAATCTTGATCAAATAGTTTTTGGCTTCTTTTACAAAAATGGGTGTCGAAAGTAGTCCATACCTTAAATGACAAATCTTGATCAAACAATATTTGGTTTATTTTACAAAAATGGATGTCGAAAGTAGTCCATATCTTAAGTGATAAATCTTGATCAAATAATATTTGACTTCTTTTACAAAAATGGGTGTCGAAAGTAGTTCATACCTTAAATGACAAATCTTGATCAAATAATATTTGGTTTATTTTACAAAAATGGATGTCGAAAGTAGTCCATATCTTAAGTGATAAATCTTGATCAAATAATATTTGGTTTATTTTACAAAAATGGATGTTGAAAATAGTCGATACCTTAAATGACAAATCTTGATCAAATAGTTTTTGGCTTCTTTTACAAAAATGGGTGTCGAAAGTAGTCCATACCTTAAATGACAAATCTTGATCAAACAATATTTGGTTTATTTTACAAAAATGGATGTCGAAAGTAGTCCATATCTTAAGTGATAAATCTTGATCAAATAATATTTGGCCTCTTTTACAAAAATGGGTGTCGAAAGTAGTTGATACCTTAAATGACAAATCTTGATCAAATAATATTTGGTTTATTTTACAAAAATGGATGTCGAAAGTAGTCGATACCTTAAATGACAAATCTTGATCAAATAGTTTTTGGCTTCTTTTACAAAAATGGGTGTCGAAAGTAGTCGATACCGTAAATGATAAAGCGCGATCAAATGATATTTGGTTCATCTAACAAAAATGTATGTTGAAAGTAGTCGATACCTTAAATGATAAGTCGAACACCAAATCATGGTAAAATAATATTATACGTTACAAAATGCTTGCAACATGCCTTATTTTTATCACTATTGGGGAATTTTCTTGACTTATTTTCTTTATCTTAATTATTATATGCATGTATTTTGTTTGTTTATAAAATGAATTTCTCGAATGTAATATAAACACACAAAAAACCTTATGCCAGTTAACTTCTATTTTACAATATAATAGATTCGAGTTTTGTGCTCAGTTGGGTTTGGATTTTTATGACTTGACTGTATTTGGAAAACAGTGTTCTAAAGTCTTTCTGAAAATAGTCTTTAAGATAAATCAACATTAAAGTAAATAAAAATACGAAATCTTTCAAAAAAAAAAAGTCTTTAAGTAAAACAACATTAAGTCTTAAATCTAGTTAATTTTTCTAAAAATAAAAATTATAACGATGCCTTCTATGCATGTGACTCACGGTTTATTTATAACGGGTAATGTGTTTTTTCCAGCAAGGCCAGAAAAACATCGCCACGCATCGCTTCCCTCGTATCGTTTCGAAGGATCTTGACACTTCAAGATAGCAGAGGTGAGTTTTTTGGTTTAAAGGAAGTTAAAGGCTATAATCAAAAGCCATGGATCCATAAAAGGAATAGGCATTCAAAGAAACCCGTCAATTTCTGTTGTTTTTTTTTTATCCCCTTAAGTTACCTCAAGACAAATGATGAATCGAAAAAGGACCAGAAATGGACATTTTATGCAAAGTATTTTATTAAATTTTGCTACTTACATGTAACGTAATGTATGTAAGCAGTCGAAATTGGTTGATTTAAATTTCAAAGAGAATGCAAAACATTTCAAATTTTTCAATGCCCAATTTCGACTACCAACTGCTTTTATACCTTACCTAATAAAAAAATACCAAATATCGGAATCTTTTTTATATAAAAAAAAATTTGTAAATTTCATTTTCTTTTTACTTCTTTGTATGAAATAAAGGCAGTATTGTAATTGAAAAATATTACGGTATTTATATTACAATGAAAGTATCCATGCTGACCAGATAAATAGACGGATATTGAAATTTTTGATTTTCATTAAAAATATATAATGTCCCCCCCTCATTAATTCAAAAAGTAGTTACAAAATTTAAAATTATGTGATTTCTGGAAGATTGAATGGTATCTCACCACTTATTACAAAAAAGAATATCCTTGGTTCTCAGTTTTTAAAATATTGAACTTATAATTGTATTTTATAAAGAACATATATAATGCGGTTATATAAAACATATACTTAAATCTACAAAGAAATGATTTTTGATTGAAATACAAATATTTTTATAAAGATGGAGTCATCTAAGAACATTCATTAAAAATATTTGTATCGAATTACAAGTAAGCTAATTATTTTCATTTCGTTTCACTGTAAATTTCGCTTTTGTGTAGAAATAAAATTGGGCATCAATTTTTATTTATGTTTGATAAAATCTATATAACACAATTAATTCAAGTTACATAATGTTTTACAAGTTCTTTGCGTTGTTTCATGGTATTAAGCCCTCTATCACTCGACAAAATGCTGAGTATATTATAAAAGCATGTCAAGTTTTTTAACAAACATATTAATAGACAATGTCCTAAGGCATGAGGTTTGGTTTGGCTTTGGAGAGCTACGGGCTACTTTTTGCAACACGAGGGCTAATGAGACCGGGACTTACTGCTTAAAGCCGATTGCGAACGGTTACGAACATCCATGCCATAGAGGGATTCAAACCCACGAACTCAGTTTCGAATGCCAGCACCCCTAACCATTCGGCCATCGTTTGGCTTAAGGTATGAGAGAAACTGAAAAAAAAGTAATGCACTTGGATCATACTGAAGTTACTAATTCAGTGTTAAGAAAGAACATAAAATTGGAAAATATGAATGTTAAGTTTCAAAATAAGATGCACGACAAAATACATTTAGGAAAATAGATATTCAGTTGAAAATGTTGCCTTTCATTATGATGTATATCCCTAGTTTCACTTTTTCAG
>CM063506.1:12731438-12836438 GCA_032207245.1 Pardosa pseudoannulata
TGTATTTGTTGTATAATTTGAACAGTAATATAACATATAACCGTAACATACATAAATTATATATAACATAAATTATAAATACATAATATAAATAACATATATACATAACATATAACATATATACATAATATAAATTATAAATACATAAATTATAAATAACAGTAATATACATAAATTTAACAATACTGTTCAAAATAATTTGAACAGTGTTTTGTATTTATTGTTTAGTGTCCCAACCTACCCCATACAGTGGGGCAGGTTGGGACATTGGAAAGGTATTTTATTTCTTTTATTACTCTTTAACTAAATGAGATATTAAGTGGGTTTAATGTTTATAAGAAGTATTGTCATATTGTCATCATATTGATAACAATATATGAATGCATACTTATTTTTTTCAATTAGCTTTAAAAAAAAATTCATAAAAATGTTTAACTGAAAAGTGTCCCAAGGTGCCCCGGTCTCCCCTACCTTTCAGCTTTCTCTGTTAAACTT
Organism: Pardosa pseudoannulata; assembly: GCA_032207245.1. Classification (NCBI taxonomy): domain Eukaryota; kingdom Metazoa; phylum Arthropoda; class Arachnida; order Araneae; family Lycosidae; genus Pardosa; species Pardosa pseudoannulata. The sequence goes on from CM063506.1 coordinate 12,731,934, forward strand.
GTAAGAATTGATAAAATATATTATATAAAAACAATAGTAATAGTGAAAATGGCCTTTGTTTTTAATGTCATAATGTCTATAAAAGTTCTTTTAAGTAAAGAACTGACCAGTGGCGTACGCAGAATTTTTTCAAGGGGGGTTCATAATTGTAAAAAAAAAATAGCCCATTTTAATTTCCAATAAAGTTTTTATTTTTGCCATTTGTCTGAGCTCAAGGGGGGGCATACCCCTAACCCCCCCCCTTGCTTACGTCCCTGGAACTGACAGATTTTGCATTTTGAAGCATATTAATTTTAATCAACTTTTACTTCATATGCAGTAAAACAAATGGTCGATAAATTTTAGTAGAAAAGAACAGTTAGAAATTCACTTAGAGTGTTTCAAGTATTCCTAAATTTAAAAAAAATGCTCATTTTGAAAAATGTTTAAACTTATTATTAGTAAAAATTATACTGCAATTTGTCTTAACAGTTATTTTCATGATACGATGCAGGATATAATAAATCTAACTTTGCTTCCAATTTTAAGTTATTAAATTAGCTAGAAACATCAAATTTTCAATTACAGTTCACCTAGTTAAAAATCCACTGTACATTTACATAATAAAAATTTCGATATTATCATATCAAGTCAGTCGCATACCTTAATACCCTCACACATTAATGAGGAATTTTCACGTTTTCTAATTTTGATTTTAAAATAGAAGACAAAAAAGTAAGCAGGACAGTAGCTATTTTTCTTTCATTTGGGGGCCTAATGAGTGATTTCTAATGGGTTTTATAGCGGACTCTTTAACGTCTCTCAAAAACGATACTTTTTTCTCCGCCGAGTTTGTGACGTCATCGTTCATGTAAACACCGAGCGCCTATGCTGTTTACATGTTAAAAGGCGACTTTTAAATTTGTTTTTGTGTAAAGTATCGCATATAATAGAAATTTTTTTGTTATGTCTGGCATTAAAAAATCATACTCTAAATATTGTATTGTGCCACTCTGTAAAAATACAACAACTAATTGCAATGAGAAGATATTTTTCAGCGTCCCGAAAGACCCACATACACGTAAAATCTGGACAACTGCGATGAAAAGGGATGAGAAATTAAACCCCAAATTATCATATAAATCATCTTTATGGGTTTGTGAAGACCATTTTTCGGTAAGTAAATGCTTGCTTTTGTTTAAATATTACTAATTTAGAACAATTAAAGTATATAAAAATACATCTATACCTTTAAAAGGATTGTTGATTAACCACTGCTATTTAACTTTTAAAACTGCTAATTTTCGAGTATTATCACAGAGTTCAAGTACAATAAATATTTTATAAAGCATATAAATATCGAAAAACATATAAATATCTAAAGCATATAATTATCTAATAAATAACTCGGGGGAGGGGAAGGTTATGTATTTTCAAGGTATTATAAATATTTTCTTCAGAGATGCATACTTTTTTGTATCAAATCACAGTGATATTTTTCGATTAAATTGGTGACTAATTTGAAAAAAAGTATAATATTTTTAAAATACTTAATAATGATATTACTTTAAAAATTAAATTTAATTTGAGAAATTTTATACATTTTTTTAATTTGACATTAATATTAAAGGCAATAAAATTGTATTGCTATTTAAAAATGTATAAATAATTAAGTAAAGCCGTTTAAAGATTTTAAATTTCTTTTCATCATATTTAAAATATCTAAGAATTGGTTTGGTTTTGGAGTGCTACGGTCTACTTTTTGCAACACGAAGGCTAATGAGACCGGTCTCACAATAAATACCTCCTCTAATTTTTATTTTAATATTACATCCGTCTCTATTTATAAAAAACGATGCTACTACAAATGTGTGTATATGATATATGTATATTTATTTGACTTGTTTGTGTTTACAAACAAAAGAGCTGTGTTTAGCATGAATAAAGTATTAATACATGTTAAGTAAAATTGGAAAAAAATATAAATGATTTTACATACCTTTGGGTTTTAATTCCTCGTATTTCTGCTCCCATAAAATCCGGGTTTTTTGCCAAGAAAGAAAACATTGACATGCTGTCAATTTGTCTGATTGTCCTTTGGTAAATCCAGGTAGAAGAGACATTTATGACAAATTGAGATAACTAAGCTATCTAGATCGATAAAATAAACCTTCAGGTTTAAATAAAAATAAATTTTGATAGCTAGAAAATTTCAGGAACTTGCAAAAACAAAATCGGAAAATAGTGCGCGCTTAAAAGCAATACAAAAATATTGGTCTGCATGAACGATGACATCACAACCAATCACGGAGCGTTTTGATGTCACGTGATTTTCGCTTAACTTTAAAATTAATTTTTTAAATGATGGACCCAGTTTTTTACATTTTTGAGAACATTTTTGGAATCTACGATTCTGAAATTATCAAAAAAACACTAAGTTGTTCGAATCCCCCACATGTGCAAATTCCCCATTAAACTTACATTCAAAGGCATTTTGAAATAAGTCAATACAGCATATTTTACGGACTATAAGATACCTTAACTTTTAAGTAACATTTTTATCCTTTTTATTACTAAATTCCAAAGCCACGTTTAAATAAACAAATAAATAAAAATTAAAAATTAAAAAATTCTTAGTTTATAAAACCGAACTGACCTTTAAAATACATGAGAATCCTCATCCGAACTTTTTTCTTTTTTCTCTTCATTGTCATAGTTGTCTACTTAATACATAAGATGGTCTTCATTACCATCGAAATCATTACTTATGTAGCACATTCTTGAAATATTTAACAATAATGTTTTTTCTCACTGTAGGACCAAGACTGTTTTATCCACTGGTACACTTGTGTAATTGTAGGTCTTTTTTAATGCTGACAGGAATTTTAATTCAAACACTGGATCATTTTTATATTAATTTCAAGTGTGAAAAGCACCTGAATTTTGGAGACAATTTTTCGAAAAAGAAAAGTTTCTCTTGCAGTCCGTAAAATACGGTACCTAACCCAGATTACGAAATATAACTATTATATGAAATGTACTAATGAAACACAATATATAGAGGAGGACTAAGACTGTTTTATCCACTGGCTTACTTGTGAAATTGTAGGTCGATTTAATGCTGGAGAGAATTTTAAATCAAACACTGGACCATTTCTATATTAGTTTCAAATATAAGAAGCACCTGAATTTTGAAGGCAGTTTTTCGAAGAAAAAAGTATGTCTAACAGTCAGTAAAATACGGTACCTAATCCAGATCCCAGATTATGAATTGTAAATATTACATGAAGTGTACTAATGAAACACAGTATATAGAGGAGGACTAAGACTGTTTTATCCACTGGCACACTTGTGGGATTTTAAATCGATTTAATGCTGGCTGGAATTTTAAATCAAATACTGAACCATTTTTATATTAATTTCAAGTATGAAAAGCACCTGAATTTTGGAGGCAGTTTTTCGAAGAAAAAAGTTTGTTTTACACTATGTAAAATACGGTACCTAACCCAGATCCCAGATTACGAAATAAAATTATTATATGCAGTGTACTAATGAAACACAATATATAGGGGAGGACCAAGATTGTTTTATCCACTGGCACACTTGTGGAATTGTAGGTCGTTTTGAATGCTGGCGGGAATTTTAAATCAAACATTGGACCATTTTTATATTAGTTTCAAGTATAAGAAGCACCTGAAGTTTGGAGGCAGTTTTTCGAAGAAAAAAGTATGTCTTACAGTCAGTAAAATACGGTACCTAACCCAGATCCCAGATTATGAATTATAAATATTATATGAAGTGTACTAATGAAACAAAATAGATAGAGGAGGACCAAGACTGTTTATCCACTGGCACACTTGTGTGATTTTAAATCGATTTAATGCTGGCTGGAATTTTAAATCAAACACTGAACCATTTTTATATTAATTTCAAGTATGAGAAGCACCTGAATTTTGGAGGCAATTTTTCGAAGAAAAAGTTTGTCTTACAGTCCGTAAAATACGGTACCTAACCCAGATTACGAAATATAATTATTATATGAAATGTACTAATGAAACACAATATATAGAGGAGACAAGGTGAAATAAAAGAACGCGTTCATTTTAACAAGACGGAAAGTAATAAAGTGAAATCTGCCGTGAATTGCTTTGACCTCTTGCCATTATATTTTCCGCTTCCCAATCCTGCCAACAAAGTCTGATTCCCTCCACCATAAATCGGGATTTTAGATGTATGGCCGAAAACACTAATGGTGCCATTTCTTTAGAATCGAAATGTTATATTAACAGCAATTTGGGGATTAGGTAGCCTAAGGAAGACCTGATTGTCTTTCCTGTTCGAAAGTAAGCTGTAAATTTGTGTTCGGCCTCTTTATTCTCTTCATTACAGACGTCTTGGGAGACATTTTGTACAGGAAAATATAACCTAATCCTCTTTAAAAATTAGTATAAAAAAGGTAGGGAAGAATCCTTCAAATTTAGCTGGGCTTCGATCTTTGCTGCATAAGTAGAATAAAATACACCTTAATTATGTTGTGCATAAATAATAAAAAGAATCTGTAGAAAGGTATGTAACCTTAAATCAGATGCAGAAAATAAACCCTGAGATTTCAGTTATTCCTGTAAAAAAACATTTAACTGAGCATACATCAAGGTATATAATATAAAAAGAAACAAGAGGAAAAACGTTAAGGAAATTTATAGAACCCAAGTAAATGAAATTACCTTCATAATTCACTGTACAAATTAAAGTAAGTATCGTAATCGAGAGCACTTTCGGTTTTAAAGTTTCAACGGAAATGCCCATTATGAATAGTTTTAACTTTACGCCTCAACGTTCGTACAAAGGAACTTTGAAACTGTAAATATCCATTTTGGCATCGCTAAATGCTTTTCGAATACTTCCGTCTTTACGTCTGAGCGTAAAATCTCCAAGAATAAATATAAAGATATTAGTTGTAATACTCTGCTCAAATTTTAATGTAGTTTAGTATTCATCCTATCCTGTTGTAATAATTTCTTAGTAACTGATTAAAAATTTCCTGCATTCGAAAAATTATCATTTGCTGGAACTCCTAACAAAATTAAACTCCAACGCATTCAGTCGAAGCAGAACAACATAACTTTAAACTGCTATTATTTATGTTTTATTATGATATTTTCTTCACAATTTTTTCTTCCTGGATTTGTTTAATTCAAAGCCATTTTTTTTTCACGAAATCAAAATAACACCTGCATACTTCTTGTTTATAAAAGAAGAAACAATGCTAGTGTAAAAAACTAGTCTTCAGACTAACTAGCGATGTTTTGGCGCAGTTTTCAAAATCCTAAAATCAGTTATCTGAAGAAATTCATTGTTTGTAAAATAGAAATGTTGAGGTACTTTTCATTCCTAGTTTTTTCTACCATCATTATCATACGCGTTTGTTTTCTAAGCTTTTATGCAGAGCATAGCAATTTTGATTTAAGAGAAAAAAGAAGTTAGTTTTTTCTCATACCTTTTTCGCTCCATTTACCTTTTCTGATTATCCCTGTTTCCACAATTATTTATGTTTTGGGTGAAATAAAACGAATTTTAATACGATTTCAATTCTATTGCCAATAGGTACCTCCCATTTAATTGCAGTCTTTGCCCAATACACAATACAAACAACTTATTTTCCTGGAATAAAAGGAAGAAAAAAAAATAGCCAGTAAATTGTCCACTGTTAGCTGTTTTCATCAACCCCAACCGCAGTCATCTCATTGTAAATGCATTCCACTCCTCTTTTATCTTCTTTGTCTCTGGGAGTTGCAAAATTTCTTGATTGGCAGTCTTTAACGAGTCCTGCTTCAGCTCCCGGTGAGAAGCCGAGATAAGATAAGAGCATTCTAGAGAAAAGGAGAAGAAAAAAACAGGGAAAAGACTTCTCTCTGACTTTTATGGCAACACTAATAAATGAGAGAAAAACCTCTAGCATCGCGTACCTCAGGCCATAAGATTCATGGCGATGGCACAGCTGTCAAAGTGAAATGCTATGTTCAAGAGTCATGGATTAAAACTTAGCTCAAGCGTAAACCTGGCAGCCTCGGATTTTTTTTTTTCCTTTTGTAAAAGCTGATATTACCCGCATGTAGAGAAGCATGTAAAGGAGTAAAAAAAATTAGAAAAAATGAATCCATTTCTTTGAAAAAGTTGTGGAGGTATGCACACCTGCGTAAAATTATGAACCTTATCGCAAATTAGATGGAACAGTAATTTGGATTTCGACAGGCGTAATTAAATGATGAATTTCCCCATCAACCACATCATCGTCTTGATTTTACTTTTATTTTTTTAAATAGTGAATTCTTATTCCATGAATCAGTGGTTGTGAACTATATATTAAGCCCTTCTCTATAGGATGTTTTTATACCCGATCCAAACTAATTATTTTCTTTAATTGATGAAAATTAATGTATGTTCTATCTCGAATTAGTAAATACAAAATACTTTTGTCAGTAAGCAGTATTTTGCTTGACGCAATGAGGTCTTACATGTGATACCCCTTTCAGTGATTTCCAGTTTTTTCTGTAATTAAAACAAAATTTAAATTAAAATTTCTTAATGATATTATATTTATCAAATCTATAGATTTCAGGTAATTATATCTGTATGAAAATAGCTATTAAAAATATAAAAAATATTTGGAAAAATAGTTCTACAAATTTACTGTAAAAACAGCTTTACAACTTTTATTTCTATTTTTATTTTTATTTTTATTTATTTATTTATTTATTTATTTTTTGTCACAGGAAAGTAAAAAAAACTACTTTGAAATCATTTAATCCTTCTGCTCTTTATATATATATATATATATATATATATAGCCACTAATACATGTCATATAATATATATATATATATATATATATATATATATATATTATATTTATATATATATATACATATATATATATATACATATATATATATACATACATATATATATATATATATATATATTATATATATATACATATATATATATATATATATATATATATATATATATATATATATATATATATATATATATATATATATATATATATTTATGACATGTATTAGTGGCTAAGGCATGGAAGACACATTTCATTTCATATATAAAAACTTCTTTATTGTAATCCTTTTGTCCATAGCTGTGCCATTTAGAAATCCTTTGTTCTCATACTTTGCCCCTATAAGCATGGAGGATGTTATCAGCCCGAGTTCCCGCTCAGAACTGTCTTTTTTGGCATTGCTACCTAAGCAAAATTCCTATGTCTACTTCCGCGTCAGCTCTTTTACTCGGTATAGCTCGAGGGTGTGTCTTTCTTCTATTACGTTGTCGTTAATAAGTTCTAACTATTTTTAATTATAACTCGCTTAATTCATAACCCCCATTTTTAACAGTGATATATACATGTATATATATATATATATATATATATATATATATATATATATATATATATATTTCATGTATAGTAGAAAAATAACTTATTTATGAATATTGGAAGCATGTTGAATTGTTTTTTTAGTATCAATTCTAACAGGCATCATCATGTGTGGAAAAAATTCATAGCTAGCATCTTTGGCCTAGCTCAAAGTTTTACATCTCATCACTCCCTTTAGTACCTTGTATCTATTCTTATCTTTTTAAATACGAAAACTATTGCGAAATGTAACGAATCGTGTCACCGATCGATCCACTTGCAACGATACGACTTTTTTCTACGACTTTTCGCATGACATGTGACGCTGACCGAAGAGGTTAAACATACAATAAAATAAAATAAAATTTGTGTAAAAATAAAGTAATATAAAATATGTTTTATTCATATAAAATTTGTGTTCTTAGTAATCTTTTACATAAACGAACACTTGACAGTCATTTATGATTCTATTAACATCTCTATTCCATAAAAGTTATAAATCATTTACATTGAAAATTATACAAAGTAGATAACTACATTATATATCAAGTAAGTTAATTGTTTTTACTAAAGCTCCCTAATTAGTTCACTTGTTCCTTATGAAACACAAAATAAGTTTTAAATATTTTACTATATATGTACGGATAAAGATATTTCTGATCCTGTATAAAATTAAACTAATTGAAATAATTTTTTATACTACTCTTTACAAACCGTTCTCGAAGGATTTTTTTTATATAATATGCAGTCCAAGCGTAAAAGAACAGATTATTAGTAATTAAAAAAATGTCGACTTACCAGGAAAGCCTCTTGCGTGCTATAAAAATTAAACTCTTGTGTGAAAATCAGAGGAAAAAGTCATTTTTTGAATTAGTATACTTATGGTATTATATTTTGCAGAAAAAAACTTGTTCAGTGTTACCCGACGAATTAATTTCAAGAACTCTCCCATGATGCTGAGTAGGCTGCAAATTCATGTATATTTAGAAAATTAAGAAAAACCGGCAGTGTATTGAATTTAATAGGAGAAGATTGCTCCAGTCGTACCACTGCCAATGTTTTAATTAATGAGCCTAAAATACAGCTCTGGTTATAGTGTGATGTGCTATTTCGTCAATCTTGTTCTTGACATTCGTTGTTCATTGTTCTCAACTGGTCTCATCGTTCTCGTCGTAATCTCGTTATTCGTTGTTCTCAACTGGTCATCCACAAAAAACGTCCGCTTTGATGCTTTCTGTGTAAATTTCTAAGCATATTATTCGCTTTTATAATAAACAGATAGTTTGTTGTTGCCTATTCTTTTTGGACATCCATTCTGTTGAAATTATGAAGCTATTTGGTTAAAACAACGCCTTGATGAATTCCAATATTATTAAACTCTTCGTGTTTCTCTAAGTATAAAAGAGGCTTCCAGAAGTAACTAAAATTACAAAGAAAATATTAATAAAAAACTGTAGATAGTTAAATAAAGCCCAAATTTTTTTAAGACAGCATGATTTTCAACATTCTTTATAAAATCAGAAAAAAAACAGGTTGCTAACAAATGAAAAGAACTTGCAAGTCCACTTTAAAATAAGCTTTTGAAACCGCGAACAATGCACAGTGCTAAATAACATGTTCAACTCCTTTAGGAGCATCTTCGCAAGCATAAAGTTCTAGTTTATAACTAAAAAAATAACTTTTAATATTATCATGGCCAGTAAAAACTTGGGATAGCCTAAAATCAGTTAAAAAGCGCTTTCATTTCAAACTCCGAAAAATTGTTGGGAAAAACCTTTTTGTCCACAGTGCATTTTAAGATGAAAGGTATTCGATCAACATGAGTTTAAAAATTATTAATCTACTAATGATTTAAGCATTGCGAAGTACGACTTAGAATGTTAGTTCCCACTGTCGTTCCTTTTTACTATTTTTGCCCTTTTTGATCAGATATGTACATTTTTTAATTTATTTTACGGTAAAGAAGAACATTTTTCTCTGAAGTTTTGATGAAAAAAATCTTATTTCGTTTTTCCATTGTAGATATGAGATTAATTCGTGTTTTTTCTTATCTTAAGAAAACAAGAAGCCTTCCCCTATATTAACATTCTGTTTTTATATACAATATTTAAAAAAAATTATTGATGAAGAAACTAACACTAAACACTAATTTATGTTTTGTTTTCGTATTCACTTTGACAAATCTGAGATATTGATTGTTAAATCTTGTGTCACCAACTGTTGTCAAGAATTGAATAAAATTTAAAGCCCATATAAGACTTAAATGTATAAAAGATTTCACTAAAGATTAAAGTTTGTTACAAAGTTATTTTAAGTTCATATTTTGCTACTTAAATAGTAATCTGATGTGACGCTCAGGTGATCGACAAGGTTAAATTATCAAGTATAGAAGTTTTTAATTTTGAAATTTTGTTTAGTTCCATTATACATTTTTACTTCCCAGTACAAGCAGCAGTATGTCAGTCGGCAAATGCATCAATCTGATAACCAGACAGTTGGGGAGGTTAAACCGCCAAAGATTGGCTAGTTCATTAATGGTAGATGGGGAAAGTAAAATAGGTTCCTGGTCGCAATGTCCACGAACGGTACTTCTTGAGGGGGCAAGCTAAGCCTGGGGGTATTCTACATGGTTCCTGCATCTACATTGCTAGGACCCACTCGTAGAAGTCCAACCTCTCGAGGCAATAGCAACCATCCTTCTATGAGAAGTAATGTGACTTCAAAATGAACACGACACTAACCTATCAACTTCCTTGTACGAAATAAACAAACTATTGTAATCTCAAAAACTTTCGATCTCCAGATTTCAACCGAAATATCCATTTTGACCATACCTGGATCCATTTCAACAAGTTTTGACGTAATATATGTACGTAAGTATATATTTATCTCTTATAACTCATAAACGATTAGTAGTAGAATGATATTTTTACTTAGGACTGGACTAAATTCTTACTTTCCCAACTAAACATGGAATGAATGCTCATTCGTTCTCAAGAGGACAATCAAGCTCCAAATCGGGCCCATTTCGCCGTGAGGCCCTCCAGGCGTACCCCGGCGGCGGTGGGCAGATCACAAGTACTGGGCCGCCCCACTGCGCAGTCGACCCTTCGAAGAACCCGAAGTGCGCCCGGTACACCACAGGCGCCATCATGAGACGAACTCAACAGAGTTGTGCTGACGAGGAGTTCTCAAGAGGACAAGGCGAACGATGGCTGGATGGTAAGATCGCTGGTCTCTCGGTGTAGGAGTTTGTGGGTTCCAATCCTACTATGACATGGATGTTCGTAGCCATTCTGAATCGGCTTTAAACAGTTGGTCTCTAGAGTAGCAACACAGTAGATAGTACCGCTTCTAACCAAACCAAACCACAAGAAAAGAAGGACTTTTGTAGCATCTAATTGTGTAACTCGAATTTGAATTCTAAGTGCATAATTATCCTAATAGTAATTTCTCTCGTATTTTTGAGTTATGCGAGATACTCGTTGGTACTCCTAAAACTCGAAAGTGATTAGCAGTAGAATATTGAAATTTTGTCATTAAGGACTGGTGTGGATTCTGACATTCACAATCATGCAATGAATGAATGGTTATTGGTTCCCAAGAAGGCAACGAATGCTATAACATTGAGTTGTCCATCTCCAATTTTTGGTCCCAATCTGCATTCGATGTAACGAAAATCTTAATACGACGTAACAATGCAACCGAAAGGTAATAATATATTCACATATAGCTGAAATGTGCTTAGTTATGCACTTTAAAACAAGTTGTTTAGCACCTGAAAATAGTGTCAATAAATATAGTGAAGAGACATTTCAATCGCTGTGACAATGTCTCTTATTCAGCAACCACTCTTACAGCTCATCAATATACGATATACAATACAGGCTTTTTATAGAAGCGTTATCACATTATTGTATCTTTGACGAATGAAAAATTCAATTTCCGGTCATTTTATATACTCTGATGTATTTTTCGATACACACAAAATACCATTTGTCATAATGATACAAATCTAGATATTGAATTCAATTAATCATCCAAAACGTTCTCTGAAAGCTGTTATGCCTCTATAGTCGTTTGCCACGCAAATATTTGCTATGATAAACATTCTTAAGGAACACCCTGAAATCCCTTCAAAAACTTCTAAAACTTTTAGATTATACACAGGCCTTTTAGAGGTTTTTCTTTCAGGCAATATAAAAAGTGCACTTTTGTAACATATTATATGAGAGAAAGTTATAAAGTTCAAACTTTCTACTTGCATGAAAGCATTTTTAGATACAAAATCAGCAAAGATGACTGAGTTTTTTAAATTTTCTTCTTAATAAGGATTCAATAATCAACATGAATTACATATATTTTACATAACTTCCAGTTCTTTTTTCCTTTTATTTCTTACACTATTCGCAAATACGTATTTGTGTTTACTCATATATTTAATAATGTGTACGTCACAGCTTATTTTCAGTAGGACAGTAAAAATCTTTAAAATGAGTCTTTTCATTGATATTTTGCCACCTCAAATAAACTTACTGAAAAGTAAATTTTCATGTAAGTTCTACGCAAGATGTGATCAATTCAAATACACAGTGAGTCTGCTCATACTAGGCATACATAGTTTTAATAGTTTCTTAACTGACAAAATTATACTGATTTCTTAAAAAAAATTTTATTCTATTCACCAGCGAAAAAGACAGATTTTTGAGGGGGTTTTCTTTGAAAAACTAAGAGCGATATTTATGCATATGTATCTGCACACACACATATTTACATGTGTGCGTGCATGTGTATGTTACAGGCACATATTACTTACTCTTTTATTTGAGAGCCGAACTTTGGCCGAATGGTTAGGGTGCTGGCCTTCGGAACCGGAGTTCGTGGTTTCGAATCCCACTATGGCATGGATGTTCGTAGCCGTTCGGAATCGACTTTAATCAGAGGCCCCGCTCTCATTAGCCGTCGTGTTGCAAAAAGTAGACCGTAGCTCTCCAAAACCAAACCAAACTTTTATTTGAGTATGTCTTTCAACAAGTATCATCTAAGGTGCAAATTACAAAAACAATTAAGATGTCCTTCAAAAGAGTATTTCTGGTTGAATCATCAATATTAATATATAAAAGTGTATCTTTATATAATGCTAGGTTCCCATAGTATCTACATACGAAGCATGTGTTTAAAATACAGTTTTGTAACTAAAAAGACACACGTGTCCTTTAATATCAGTTTTATTTGGACATGAAATTCTTTACTTTAATCTAGTTTTTTCTCTTAATTTCCACCAATTTCTAGGAACTTGTAACGCAGAACCTATTTTTGAATTCCTCGTAGAAATCTGCCACTTAGCTATGTACTGACTAAACGTTTGTTTCGTGGCCCACATTTTCAGCTTCCTGTGTGAGAGAAACTTATGAGAATTTTATTTTTGTTACACAATTTCGCAAAAAACACATTTTGAAATTTAAGAACACGTTGGGGACCAAAATTGTGGATTGAAGGACACAATACTAAACATTTAGCTTATATCAAATAGCGGCAGATATCTATAAGAATTGAATTCAAAAGCTGGTTTTACGAAACAACAAGCCCCTTGATATTGGTGTAAAGCTGGGTATCTTAAACTTTTTGGTATGGAGACCCCATAATATTTACAAAAATTTTGTGGAATCCCATAAACATTGTGAAAATCCGACACACAAGTGAGTGACAGTTTCACTGACGTGTACAACCAATTTAAAAATATAGTACAATGATAAATATAAATTCATTCATTTCGGAGAATTCAAACATTAACTGTAGTCTGTCTATTAAGTGTAGCCACTTGGAAAATACTCTGATCCTGCATACGCAGGGCCTTTGATGAACTGACAGTGTTACGTGCAAAGCAAGATAAATGAGCATTTCTATTATAAAAAATGTGTTGACACGTTTTCGTTTTTCAGTTATCTGTATTGTCATTGTCTATTTTCAGATGCATTGTGTAAAAATATTTGGTGTTTTTAAAATTATTATAAGTTAAAGAAATGTTAAAACTGCCAATTGGGGTCGCGACCCACAATTTAAGAAACCCTGGTGAAAATATGTTAAGATATAGATTAAGTACATGTTTCCATACAAAAATAAAAGCGATGAAAAGTATGCGTGATTTTAATGGTAAAATTGTACTTAATAAAAACCACACCGCGTATAAATTAGATATGATTCTGCAGTCACTTGAAGGTATTTTGATTTTAAACTCAAATAGCAAAGTGCCCACATATTTCAGTATGGTACTATGGTACTATACCTGCAAAGTGGAAGAAAGCAATCATAGACTAAATATGCAATCTAAGAATTCATACCTCTAAGAATAAGTGAGTATTGACATATATGCCCTCGGTGATCCCGACTTTTAAACCTGCTCATATTCCACTCTCTCCAGGTAAGAATAAATTTGCTACAATTATGCTCCTATGTTTACACGTCCTCAGAGCAATATGTGGCTATTATTTTTATGCAAGACAAAAAATTAAAACAACTTTTAGATCAGAAAAAAAAAATCGCTTCCCAATCTCGAACATTACGGTTTCGCTAACCTCTCCATTTATTTTTGCAAATCGTCGTAATTAATATTCCCGGAACGCACCTTTGATATACCTTCCCCTCACTTCTCCATCCAATCTCCATTAGGCATCCGGAGCACTGGCGCGCGATGTTCGTAATTGCAGAGCTCTTAATACGGAGATCGAAATTGCCCCGGAGCCCTGGAGCCGATAGAGACATCAAATGGCCGCGTGACGGCCGATGATGACGGGGCTGTGCCTACCGATTGTGCCCCCCTGGCCAAGAATGAGGCAAGCAGTGCCCGTCCCACAGGTGACCCAAGGTCGGAGAGAACAGGTTATGCCATAGAAATGACCGGGATAGCAGAGTTCCCCAATACTGTGCCGAGCAACTACAATTGGGATCCCTTCCACCTCGACTTTTTCTTTCCCTCTCGATTGGATTCTACACTTTGATAATAAACGCGGAGTTGCGTCCTTCCAGCGCGATAGGAAGATTTACGAATCAAACCGAAGGTGCACTATTGCGTTAACCTCCATATTAACATAACATTTTGGGTTTACTTAAAAATGTTAATCTTCTTTCTCTCTTGTTATATGAAAATAAAAACAAAATACCATTTTGTGAATTGGTTTACTTAAAATCGTATTTTGTTTCGTGCAGAAAAAATAATTATTGAAAATAATTAACCCATTAACGCCCAGCGTCCTCATTTGAGGATAGTCAAAAAATGCTTTGTAGAGTTACTGTTTTCTGGAAACGATTTTTCCTTTTTAATGGAAATAGATATTAATCTTATGAATAATCTCCCAAGTTTTCAAATATGATTTTATCTATAATTTTGTCATTTCGATCGGCATTTTAGGATTTTCAAGCTTAGAATAGGAACGTATTATGACCGGTATTCTGAACGTATACCGGTCAAAATCATGGCTATTTGCCATATCTGTAATAAGTTATCTCTTTTCAGTACTTTTCTTATATATGATAGCAAATAAATCTCTTATCACGAAGTTTTCCTTTTTTTAAAGACATCTTATTATGTTTTAAAATGACACCTCCTCACTAATGATGACTTGATGTCATATTTAAAGGTGTTTAAATTTCATATTTTGTTTTACTTCCAGGTGTCTATAATAGCTTCTATGTTAGGTATTTACTAATATATAGTCATCAGAAATATCCGGGCGTTAATGGGTTAATATTGTTCAGTTTGATCTTGTTAAGTAAAATTCAATTAGCCTCATAAGAGCCGGAATGACTCGGGGTTAAGGGTAGAGATGTAAAAACCCGGAATTTTGAAGAGGTGGGAATAAACCCGGGAATTTTGGGGAATAAATCCAGAATTTTGGGAACTTTGGGAAGAAATCATTTTAACAATGTTTACATTTATTTTTTCAACAGTGGCTATTTAAGAACTAGCATATTATTTCTAAGAGATTTTTTTTTACTTTTGGCAATATATATATATATATATATATATATATATATATATATATATATATATATATTTCAAGCCCGAAATAATAGCAATGAGCATTTAAAATGATTTTATAGTAGTACTTATGTTGTTAATTGCCCTAGTCTTATCAAACACATAACTGGCATGGGCTTCAAATTTCAATTGCTAATATAATAATTATATATATTATTTTTGATCGTTATTTATATACCGTAAATTGCTTTATGCTAAACATTTCACCCTCCTTTTATAATATAAAAATAAATATCTTTAAATTTAAAATAACAGTTTATTATTTTTTGTAATGCATATTTTCTTTTAAAGGTGTAAGCAAATGAAACCTGTTGCATTTTATGTAAAATTCCTACACGCACAAAAACATATAAGCAAAAATATATATATATATATATATATGAATTAGTTTATTACAGAAAATTATCGGTATCATCACTTGTTACAACAAGATGAACTTTTATGACATTTCGAATTGCACAGCAGTTTGTTATTTTTACATTTGCAGCGATTTGTTGAGCACTTAGTAGTGCAACTGCATCGAGTGTAGCCTTGGCCCCTGGTCAGCGATTGTGAAGAGGCAAGGGTTCGTAATGATTTTTACTCTGTGCATATAGATGCCAATGTAAGTAGTTTCTCTTGCAAAATGGAAAACTTTCAGAGCTTTTCAGAGCTCGCAATAATATGAACTTTGTTAAATGATCCTGGTGATTGAGTATAAACTTGAATTCGCTGTCTGGGTTACTTTGCATGTCGATAAGATCTACCTGGCATCTTGAGTTAAATTATTTAAATATCAAAGGTATAGAAACTAGACCTTTCTTAGGATTAGATAATTTGGTCTGACACTGTTTGCATAAGCGGAGATACAATGTAATGATTTCCTTGGTGACATTTTTGTACTTAGTTTGCAGCTCCTTCTCCATCCGTGTGCGACCTCCATGTTCAATTTTCAAGTGAGTATTATGTAGCAAGTCGAATAACTCTTCTGTGTGCACATAATACAAAATAACGCTATGTTACTGGCACAATAAGTTTTTATTTTCCGTCAACCTCAATAACATCATATATTCTTAGTCGACGATAGTCAACATTTTCTTTTTTCTGCTTTGATTTAGCCTTTTTAACGTCCTCTATGAAAGTACAGTACTTATCTCTGCTGAGGATCCAGCTATTCCTTGCAGCAATATATTCAATTTACTTAAGAACACAGTTCTCATATCAAAAGTTGGTTCCGCATTTGCATGTGAGTCATCTTCGCCCAGCATACTAGTTTCATCAGGAGAAGCCATAGTAAAAAATCTATAGGAAAACAATACGATACTCTCAAATCACGCTGCCATCCCTTTTGTAGTTTAGCAGTTATAAGTTTTAGGTAAACTATAAAGTATTAATACCATAAATATAATAATAATAGTGTAAAAATATAAATTTGTAAGCATGTACAAATTCTTAAAACTGAGTTTTATCCATGGTATAACAAAAAGCAAACGAATATTGAAACGGCTTACCTATCCGGAGAAAGCACACTAACACTCAATCGAAATTATTCAGTTGACGGGCCTTAAACAATAACGCGTTGCCAGATACTTGATTTGATACTTCGATGCCAGATACACTGAAAATGTAACTCACTGTCCTTGCTACCATGTGCATGCCGTCATCACACCGAAATCTGCCGAACAGTCTTTCTTCAGCACATGGAACATTGGCCAGGGAGTTCCGGGCACTTCGGGAAGTGGCCGGCCAAAGTCGCATATATGCTATTCCTTTCCAGTACATTGCACGTTGGCCACACGCTTTGGCCAATGTGCGATTTGGCCGGCCAATTCGGGAACTGGCCGAATTTCGGGCTTTGGCAGTAACATATATATATATTAAAATAAATAGCAATATTATATTTTATATATCTATGTTGTTAATATGTTAGTCTATCAAACACATAATGTTGCTTCAATTAATTGCTAATATAATAATTATACATTATTTTTATCTATTTAATTAATAAATTGTATATATTAAATTTTCTCCATTTTATAATATAAAAATAAATATCTTTAAATTTAAAATAACAATTTATTATTTTTTGTAATGTTATCTTTTAAATGTAATAAATGACATGTTGCATTTTATGTAATTACAACACAAACACACATTTATATAATATATAATATATATATATATATATATAAAGAGAGAGAGAGAGAGAGAGAGAGAGAGAGAGATGTTATCCAAGAAAAATAATGATTTATGGGTTTTGTGACACTACAGACTATTGCCTAATATTTATGCAATAATAAAAATATTGGATATTTCTCAAAAGAAAAATATACTCATCTTTCATGCTAAACATGATATCTTGCCAAATATAGTTAGTTAATCCCAATTATTTATTTTTTTTCATAGTATATAATAGTTAAATTTTGTGAAAATACCAACTTTTGAGGTCTACAACAAAGACAGAAAAAAATGGTGGTTCTCATTGTGTCATAGGAATTGGCGACTTCAAAATACTTCAAAATTCCCATGTTTTGGAAATTTTCAAAATTCCCTTCCCAAAAAACCCGGTTTTTTCCCGGGCTTTTTCCCCTGCTCACAACTCTAGTTAAGAGTTTGCAAATCAGTGGTTGATTTCTAAATAGACTAGCTTGGCTATGTCCTACCCCTGCAAATTTTAGAAGGCGATTACTGAAAAGAGTTCAGCTTCGCCGAATTTCTTATCTCTCTATTCGGGTCCTGGTAATAGGCCAAACGGCAGCATTTTTCTGCATTTATTTTTCATTTGTGGCATTTTTTATTATTAACCTCTATTATTCGTCCAAAGGTATTGTAGACACGAAGTTTCTGCGGAAAAAATTGTTTAATTGGGCTGATTCTTTCTATTATTGAAAGTTGACAGATGTTCTTATCTTAATAGCGCTATGCGATTATCAAACTATGTTCATAAATCATAGTTCAACTACAATCATAGAAATATCCAAATACGTTCACAATACAATATAATTTTATTGTTTATGATTTGCTTTCTTTATTTTAATTTCATATCTTATCCTTTTCAGGATTGGTGTATCATATATGAGTCGCTGAGTATATGATTGATCTGCTCCTATTATAAAAACTAGCATACAGCCCGTCATATGATGGGATTTGTAAAATTTTTAATTTTCCAGAATTGTAAAGTAACCTGTAAGGCAGGTAAAAAAATGTTTGTTTTTTGGCTGAGAATTATCTGGTATACGTTCAATAATTTCTTTATCTTCATACTCCTCTAAAAGTCTCCCGATAATGTGAATGCAGTTTAGAATAAAGTTGAACTCATTTAGTGAAACCGCGTAGTTACGTTTAAAAAACAAACACACAAATAAAGAAACTTCTTAATTTTTAAAGATATATAACCTAAACGATAGATATTTATTAGTTCATGAAATAGACTATTAGACTTTTATGAAAAGAATTTGTTGTTAATACTGATTTTCATTGCAACAAAAAATAATCGATGATTCAATTTAAAATTAGTACATATGTACCTAATCTATTATTTAAGCCAAATATAAAAAAAAAGTATTTACGTAATATCTAAGTTCAGTGATAAGAAGTATGAAAATATTCCATTCAATATTTAAACAAGTTAAACTAAGAAACGATTAAATGAGATGGTTAAAGAAATGACGTCAAAATATTAGAAAAATGTTATTTTTATATATTTATTATGTGATAAGTGGATGCATTTCATCGCCTGCTCTTAACCGGGGAAAAAAAGGCTTACGATAATGACATTAAAAGCTCGATTAAATGTTCGAAACGAAAAGGGTGAAAGGGGTGGATTTCGAACGTTTTAAAGACTTGCTTTGAATTTTGCTAACCCTAACTCCTCAAAAATCCATTATGGATGGCCCTATCCATTCCATGTCTAACCGCTTCATAAATTCAAGGACTGACTTACAGATAACTTAGACTATTATTATATAGGGGATGTTAGAAATAAACAATAATATTTACTGTCGAATGCAACTAGTAAACTTTTTAATAACTGAAAAAATACTAGTTTTTCTATTCATTTTTACAAAAGTCAGAAAATGTTACAAAATTAACTTCACTGCATTAGCTTCTCAGTAACACATATACGTGACGTTTGATCTGAAAGGGTTAAATATAAAATACGTACAAATAGCAAATAGTAAAAAAGGTTTAGGGCGACAAAACAAAACAAAAAAAAAGAGTTCATAGTAGAAAGAAAGAAAACAAAATGAAATACTGGAGAGAACTAAAAAAATGTATTTCTTTTTTTCACTAAGAGTATTCCACAATCAATGATCTAAGAAGTCGAAAATAATGTACCCAGTACATCAAAGGAGATGAGTGTTCTTTCAACCTTCTGAGAAGAGTAGGATGCTTTATGCAGAAAACCATGATAAACGATAACAATAGAAGAAAAAGGATCAGTGAATATTATCATTACTATTGTCTCAGTCTTTTAAATTCGAAAGACCCTGCAAAGTGGATTGTTAATGACGAATTCATACGTTTTGTTTCACGAAATAGATAATTTCAAAATACAGATTCTGATTTTCAGAATAGAATTCAAGACAAGTATGCAAACATCAGACACATCTTTTGAGTTTAATAATGTTTAAAGATTGTTTCAGAATGGTGAAGTTCCAAACCGACAATAGATAATCTATTCTGAAACAAATGGCCATATTTACGTCTGTGTATCTTGCCGTTTATTATCCAAAGTGGGCCCATTCTTTTGCTCAAAGAAAGGATTTAATGGTTGTAAAAACTTAAAACAATGCATAGAAGAGTACAAACGATGTGTAAATCACAAGAGTTTTTTGATTTCTCTGAAGTAAAAGGTTTCCAATAAGGTATTTAGCAATATGCTAAATGTAGAGATTCCTAAAAAATTATTGGACGAAAGTTAAACAATGCGCTGTCGTCGTCTTGAGAAAGTTGACAAATCGTGGTCTCCTGTTGGGAGGTTCGGGTGAAGTTTTTGGATTATGCCACAAAACTTTTTAATCGCAATGGAATTGTTGGACGAATCTAATAACTTCTTGAAGAAACATCTAAAAAAATATGGGAGGCCGGGTAGCGGTAAAACAAATTCTCCTTCTATGACATATGAAAAAGCGATACATATGTATCGATAGCTCATAAGTGCAGAGAAGTTTTATCTACCACAGTAAGGGCAGCTAAACATTTCTCCATAATTATGATTTCAATACCTGATGTTGAGAATGAAATGATTGTTTGAAGTGAAATGAAGTGATACTGCTCAGAAGTAAAATAAAAACAACGTTGACAACCCAAGAAGGCATCTATTAGCCAGATTATAAGTGATTTTGTCGAAAGAGTTTTTGTTACTTGGCATCTGCAAAAGTGGATGATTCTTGTGGGAGAATTTCTTACAATTTTTTTTACACCTGACATATCACATGTAAATTAGTTCTCGATTACCCTGGGATTTGCTCAAGAACGAGGAACAGAGGTATTCCTAAGATTCCTAAAGAACGACGGCCGCTGCCGTTGGATAGTATGGGTAGGGGACTGCTTTTAGGTATCGGAGTTCATGGATGTCCACGTCAATAATGGTTCAAGTTTCACTGCTGACAACCGTTCGGAATCCGTATTAAACAACCAGTCCCGATCTCATTAGCCCTCGTGTAGTAAAAAATTACACCGTTATGCCCCAAACCAAACCTAATAATAAATAAGAGGAAGAGTACAATGCTATAACAAACACTTTGGTACAGCTTGAAATTGATTTAAACCATTGGTCCTCAAAGAATGTTACCCTATCCAGGAGGGAGGTGGGACAATGTTGAGGGGCTGTAAATTTCTTTTGGGTGCTAGTGGGGAGGTAACCATGTTTTGGGCGGTAAGGAGACAATGTGGGCATGTTTTGGCATTCAGACTTAATTTTAATACTACCAAATAACTTTATTAAATTAATTAAACAATTTACACAATTTCTGCAAAGTAATACGCGATGGCGCCAGAACAAATAATTTTCATTCCCTGTGTATGATTTTCCGTGTGTAAAATTGACACGAAATTAGGTTAATTTTTTTTCTATATATTAGCAAATATTTAACTCACTCCTATAGTATTTCACCCGAATTAATTTAACTCGCACCTGTAGTCTTTCACCCAAATTACTATTAATGGAAATTCACACTGGCTATAGTTAGGTATAATTTCAATGTGTATCACACATATATTTCATTTAACACTAGAATTACGGTGGTCTTTGTATACATAGGATTACGGCGGGTGTCATTTTGACCCCTGGATAAGATATCTGTATATTTCTCTATATGATATAATATATTTGTGAAAAATAAATTAAAATAACTCAAATTATGACAACTACAGTTTGTTTTTAAAAATATACAGACTTTGCAGGTATGTAGGATCAATTAAACGATTTACTACGTTCTCTCCTAAACTTTGATCACTTGGTCTCATTTCATCTTTTCCTAAATATGGAAATCCGTTTAATAAGTATTTTGTCCTAACATCTACTGCTAGCCAAAATTTTATTCCGAATTTATCGAGCTTGTTAGGCATATACTGCAAAAAAACGGCATCTTGTTTTTGTAGGGAATAACTGTTCATCAAACGTAATATTTTCATTTGGTTTGTAGCAAAGCTTACAGTTTTCTATAAAAGTATTCCATACCTCGGATATTAGTGTAAATTTATCACACTGCAAACGTGAAGACCTTGTTAGTTTATTTTCAAAACGAAGAAATTTCATAACTTCCGGAAACCTATCTCTACTCATAGTTTCATGAAAAAACTTTGGTCCCCAAGTCTTGGACCACAAACTAAGAATTGGTAAGCCCTTGGCGGCTAATGCCCCCCTTACGTACAACAACGCTATGAATGCTTCCAGTTCTGCTAATAAAATAGTGAAAGAGTCATTATGAAGTTTACACTTGTCTTCAACATCAGTATATAGCCTGCCGTATTTCTATAATCATTTGTTAGGGCTAAAATAAAAATACGATTTTCTTGAAATCTTTACTATTTCGTAAATCACAATGATTTAGGAAAAGTCAAAAAAGGATTAAGATATTTGCAAAAAAATAGAAGAGCTGTCAGAGATAAAAGTTCGCTAGGTGTCAAAATGACCCCTTCCGTAATTCTAGTGTTAAATGTTTGTTTTGAAATCTATATTAATATTTCAGATAGTGAGAAATATATGTCACTGAAACCTTTCACATTAAATTCTTGCAATTTTAGTGTTTTTGCAGTTAGGAGTAGCAAAAACACTTTCGTTTCCCTTAAATTTTACCTTTTTTGCTTAACAATAATCTGTTCTAATAAAGCTATCAAAGGGTAAATATCTTTTTTGAATGAGTAGCAACAAAGTGGCGGGGGGTAATGTTACTCTCATCCTTAGGATACTTTAATCTACACGTGCTTTCTGGGTAGTGCTAAATAAGTAACGACTTTTTGCAAGATTGGAGCAATGTGTAAGCCTTGGAAGCTTTGAACTGGAATGCTGGAGGGATGTTACAGGCAAAGAAGGTCTAACTAGAGATTATCTGCCGTGAGAAGCAGGGCCGTAACTAAGTCTTTTAGCGCCCGTGGCATAAAACTGGTCTGCGCCCCTGCCACCATATATAGTGAGAAAATATGTAAGCATGATTTTTTTTATCATATATTCAGAATAAACTCGCACAATGTTTTGTTAGTTCTGAAAATGTTCCTAGTACATTAATTTTTAATTTTTCTTCTATTTTTACCTTATTAATACTTAAAAATACTTTAAAACTCTTTGTAGATATTATTTTGCTAATAAACTGAATAGTTTTTTTGAGGGGAACATTTTTTATTTGAAAGTTCAATTTTCATAGAAAATTAGTGAATTTCTAAATTTAAAATTAGTTTTAATAACTTTAAAATTTAAAACGAATACTCGGATTTGTACTAAGGCATATTAGGAGTGTTTGGTAAACATTTTGTAAGAATATACAGTATGTTTAGTCTCTAGAAGTATTTCTAAAAATAAGAAAATTCATTAAAAAAATCATTTATAAACACATTGGATTTTATAATAAAAAACTATTTTTCAACTTATCCTTACTTCTACTCGGGGCGAGTCGTTCTCTTTCGGACTTCATTTTCTTCATGGAGCGGGTTCCCTAAGACTGATGCACCCGTGGCACCTGCCACTTTTGCCACGCCCTAGTTATGGCCCTGGTGATAAAAATGTCGATATTTTCTCTCCTGTCGAAGCTAATGTCCTTCATGAAACTTTAAGAAGCCGCATAAACATCTGTAAGAGCCCCTTGTGCAAACAAAATTTTGAAATGGACAAAGACCACCTCGCAAAGTGTTCATCTTTGAAAGAGGAAAACCTCAACAATCGATATTGGGAGGCAAGAAAGATCATGCAGTCGACATCCAGAGATTGATTTTCTTTTGTTTTTAATGTTTTATTATTCATGTTTTAATATTCTTGTTTCTGCGAACGATGGCCGAATGGTTAGGGTGCTGGCCTGCGGAACCGGAGTTCGTGGGCATGAATGTTCGTAGTCGTTCGGAATCGGCTTTAAACTGTAGGCCCCGGTCTCATTAGCTTTTGTGTGGAAAAAAGTAGACCATAGCGCTCCAAACCAAACCAATGTTCTTGTTTCTTATTGTAGTTTTTATGAAGTTTGTTACTAATTTATCGTTTTGTAATTATTCACGGCTCCATTCTCATACATCTGGGATGTAGGGAAGCCAATGATGTAGAATCAAGAGCTTCTGCAGTTAAAAGAAAAAAGTAACAAAGTGGCATGTAGCAAATTTATTGCTAAAAGGAAACAGTGTTTTTATTTAAGGGCGACAATCCTTCCTCTTTCGGACGTCATTTGCAGTGGCGATTTGGGCTCATATGCCTGGACCCCGAATTTCAAGTGGCCCCAAGTTTCAATGTTATTAACATGTATCATAATTTGAAAACTTATTTTGTAGAGTCAAAGGAATAAGTAAAATGTGCAGGGCAGTAACTAGGTCCTTTAGCACTGTGACGACTTCAATGTTCTTGGGTGAAGAAGTAGCGTGAAGAGGGATCACAGTCTTAACAGAATTGGAAATCACTTTTATTTTCTGGAGTAAATACTGGTTATATACAAAAGAATTCTAATCTCCCCAAACAAGTCGAAATGTAAAGGATTGTTGCTTGCATAACATCACCACGACGATCACAGTCGGAAAAAAAGATTAAATAATCTCACACAAGTGGGGAGGCTTTTCCAGGGTGCAACGCAAACCCAATCTATCCCCCCATTCGCTGTCCGAGACCCTGCCGTTCCTTATATGAGCGGACTTTACGAGTCTCCCGAACGCAATCGCTAAAAATCTGGCTCCAGTCAAAAGTCGCGGAAGCCTCCTCGAGGTAGAAGAACCTACATAAAAAAATGTCGAAAAGCCCCGAGTAGTTGAAGATTGTTCGTGGTGCATTAGCTATGAGCTGTATCCCCTGTCTTGAGAGTGAAAAGTTTCTGTCAGGGTATGCATCAGGAAATATGTTTTACACTAGAGAACAGCCCATCATATGATGGGATCAGTAAAATTTTTAATTTTCCAGAATTGCAAAATACCCTATGAGGCAGGTAAAAAAAAAAAAAAATGGTTTGCTTTTTGGCTGAGAATTATTTTGCGACAAAATATTACCTTAAGAAAATTATTTACGTAATATCTAAGTTTAATGATAAAACGTATGGAAATAATGCAGAAGATATTTAAATAATCTAAAATAATGATTAAAAGATATGATTAAAGGAATGACGTCATAATGCTAGAAAAAAATTGTTATTTTTACCTATTTATTATGTGATAAATTGATACATTTAATCCCGTGCTCTTAAAATGGGGCTTGATATAATGATGGTAATACGTGAATTTAATAAAACAAAAATAATAAAAATCATAAAAATTTGAAAAATGGTAAAAATTTATTTTAAAAATAATAAAACAACTTTAGGAATAAGAATTCAAAAGAAAAAGCAGATATTATTAAATTAATTAGACATTTAGAAAAACTCGGCTACGTCGGGGGCAGAACCATCAACCCGAGAAGTACGACGATAAAATGGGCAGACACTCTACCCCATGTACCAGCTTACGCGAAGTGCAAGAAGTAGTTAGAATATATAAGGGTCAAGTTAAAACAGTCCAGAAATTTAAATATTGCTCTCCATCCTATCAATAATGAATTGAGTATAGAATAAGAGGGAGAATAAGGCTTGAAATAATAACCTTAAACGCTCGAAAAGGGGGAATGAGGTGGATTTCGAACTCGCTTTGAATTTTGCTAACCCTAACTCATAAAAAATCCAATGTGGATGGCTGTATCCATTCCAGGTACAACCGCTTCATAAATTCGCGGACAGACAACTTAGGCTATTATTATATAGGGGATTAAGTGAAAGATTTGCTAGCTGTCTCGATTCCGGAATTCTCGAGGCAATCCTCCGGGATCATTACCGCGACCGATGAGGGGCGTGACTCCTATTCAATCGAACTTTCAACATCCCAGCATCGCAGCGCTATTGTAGTCGGATCGAAATAGGAGGGATTTAGATCAGCTGATTTCGGTCGTTAGTGTTCTGAACAAAGAGGGGTCTTCACAGCACCCATGGTAAAAGACTAGCCTGCGCCGCTACCACCAAATACAGTAAGAAAATATATAATCATAAACATGTTTCCTCTCTATATTATATTCAGAATGAACTTACAAAACAACGTTATATTTATATATCATATATAAAGAAAAGGTGTTTATATCATTATTTTCTAGATTTAGCATACGCTAATAAATTAAGGATTTCATTGTAGTTCATATGTTTGTAATTTTTTTTCGATTTAAAAAGGAATTCTTCAACTTTAAAAATAAACTTTTTACAAATAATATATACTTTACTGACAAATATTCTCAGTATGACAAACAGAAATTGCCCCCCCCCCTTTACTTAATAAAATGTGCTTTTCCGCTTGACTTTTATTTTTATATATGTTGTTGTTCTCTGTTCATTTAAAAAAGAAATGGGAACATTAATCATAACGTGTTATGGGGACAGTAGAATGCATGAAAGGAGTGTTGTGAAGAGAAAGCGGTTTCTGCAGTAAGGAATTTTTATATTTTAGCAAAACTTTTATGTGAAGCTGGCAAGCGAGTACGAGTTTCAGTTGATGTGCGAACGTTTTGCGCTTGCCCCAACAATTAATGCATAAAATAAAAGTAAATTATCACTCCTAATTTTGATTTTATTAATGCTAACTTATTGCCTTTTAACAGGAAAATATGTTTTTCCCTTTTTTCCTTACACCTATTTGGGTCGAATGGTTCCCTTGTGGACCCCATTTTCATCGCGTTACGGCGCCCTATAAAGGATGTGCCCCGGTCAAATGTTACCTTTGCCAAGTCTATGTTACAGCCTTGAAAATGTGCAATACGTGCAAACTTTGAAGCAGGTTTGAGTGGACCTATCACCATTAAGAAATTTTAAATAGAAGATTTTTTTCGTATTTTTCATTTCACCTTATCTTTTTAATCCTGATCGTAAATACATGGGATTTTTAGCATTTGTTACCTATCCCCTATATAATAACAGCCTAAGTTATCTGTCCGCCTGTCCTCGAATTTATGAAGTGGTTAAACCTGGAATGGATAGAGGCATCCATATTGGATTCTTGATGAATTAGGGTTAGCAAAATTCAAAGCGAGTAAAAATTTGAAGAAATCAAAACAACAGTTTTCAACTGAAGAATATGAGATTACCTGTTTAATATGGCAGTGTTTTAACTTGTTTTAGCAAAAGAAGTCAGCAATTGAGGCATGCAGATTAGTATTTATTAACGAAAACTTAAGTAATATACAATTTTTAGTATTTCAAAAGATAATGTATCACAGATAGCTGCTAAGTTGGGATTTGAAATATTACAATCTTTAGACGGAATAATGATCCTCAATGCATACCACAACTTCTATAGGAATCCCTGTTTCATAATGTTTGAAACAGCTAGAAGGCACGAACAATCTTTAGAATGGTAGCATATAATAATAGCCTAAGTTATCTGTCCATCTGTCCTCGAATTTATGAAGCGGTTGGACCTGGAATGGATAGAGCATCCATATTGGATTCTTGATGAGTTAGGGTTAGCAAAATTCAAAGCGAGTAAAGTTTATCTTCTCTTAAACTATCGATCCGATTCTAAAATAAATTGGTATAAATATGCTACATATTACAGTGAAAAATACTGTAGTCTTTAAAATGTTTGAAATCCACCCCTCCCCCCCTTTTCGGGCTCTTTATGCCAAAATATCAAGCCCTATTTTAAGAGCAGGAGATTAAATTTATCAATTTATCACGAAATGAATAAGTAAAAATAACATTTTTTCTAGCATTATGACGTCATTCCTTTAACCATCTCATTTAATCATTTCTTATTTTAAATTATTTAAATATGGTCTGCATTATTTTCATACGTTTTATCACTGAACTTAGATATTACGTAAATAATTTTCTTTTATATTTGGCTTAAATAATAGATTGGGTATATATGTGATAATTTTAAATTTAATTATCTATTAAATTTTGTTGTAAGATAATTCTCAGCCAAAAAACAAACCATTTTTTTCTCTGCCTTATAGGGTACTTTACAATTCTGGAAAATTAAAAATTTTACTGATCCCGTCATATGACGGGCTAGTGTATAAAATAATCAGCAAAATTGGTAAAATTAAAAGAGCTGATAGAAATTTTAAAAGAGGAAATTTTTATTTAAGTGTCCCAGAAGAGGAATCGAACATCCCCCTCTGGCTATGGCTCTGTATAAGGCCCTTTAAAAGTTGTCAATAAAAACAAACTTTTATTGGACACAATTAACTTTTTTCTTAAATTAAGAGCTTCAAGCGTTAATAAAATTAAAAAAAATTAAAACCTAATTACACTTACATTTATATCAATATTTTGGTACACCTCGATTGCGTTTGCTGAGTGTATGGGGGTAGACAGATTTTGTATATTACATCTATAAATTAAGCGTTTGTCTGCTTACGATCATATCCTGCAAAAATTGCTATCGTGGTAGTACATCTCATGGAATGGTGTTGGGTAGTATCAAGTCAGGTGACTGGTGGTGCCATCTTTTGACACAATATCAAAATAAATGATACATGTGGTATAGTTTGTTAGTTGAGTACAAATTAAGTCATTTTGTGAGCCTTTTAAGCATGAATTCAAAATCATTTCTTCAGGCAATTGAAATAATATATGGATATTTGATTTTTCTTTACGAAAAAAACCCTTTTTAAATGGTATATACACAGGGACGTTCCATAGCTGACTGCGTACATTCATAAGATAAGTGAAAGTTCGCTAGCTGTCTCGATTCCGGAATTACATTTTTTTCTAGCATTATGACGTCATTCCTTTAACCATCTCATTTAATCATTTCTTATTTTAAATTATTTAAATATGGTCTGCATTATTTTCATACGTTTTATCACTTAACTTAGATATTACGTAAATAATTTTATATTTGATTTAAATAATAGATTAGGTATATATGTGATAATTTTAAATTTAATTATCTATTAAATTTTGTTGCAAGTTAATTCTCAGCCAAAAAACAAACGATTTTTTTATTTGCCTCATAGGGTACTTTACAATTCTGGAAAATTAAAACTTTTGCTGATCCCGTCATACGACGGGCTAGTGTATAAAATAATCAGCAAAATTGGTAAAATTAAAAGAGCTGATAGAAATTTTAAAAAATTTACCAAGGCCGTCCCTATGGCCTGTAACAGGCTGTAGTGCCTTGAAAAACGAAGAAATCAGAATTATTCATTTATTTTCTCAATTTTTGTTGACTGATACTTAACACGTTGACTGCCAGACGCATTTTCGATGGTTTGCCCAAGGCGCCGATGTGAACTTATAATTATGCGATGTATATTATGCTGAAATATTATTTGCAGCAGATAAAATTAGTTATAAAATCTTGCTTGTAGTTTTCGTGGTGGAGGTCACCGGTGACTCTTATGGCAGTCAACGTGTTAAATTATTAAGAACTTAATATATCCATATTAAGAAAAGAAGAGACCACTGGCTTAAAATGAAATTAAGTACTAAGCAAATCTAAGTGATTCAGATTTTGACGGGATTTTTTGACGAGACAGTACGACAGTAGCAATTAGGATCCTTCTGAGAATTCAAGTGATAGTGAAGATGAAGTCTTCTTCGAACCTGAAGTTGATCTTCTCCTATTGATCCGATTCTAAAATAAATTGGTATAAATATGCTTCATATCACAGCAAAAAATACTGCAGTTTTTCAAACTTTCGTAATCCACCGCTTCAAAAATAACATTTTTTCTAATAGTATGACGTCATTCCTTTAACCATTTCATATAATCTTTTCTCATTTGAAATTATTTAAATATCGTCTGCTTTATTTTCGTACGTTTTATCACTGAACTCAGATAGTACGTCAATAATTGTCTTCTATATTTGACTTAAATAATAGATTAGGTACATATGTGATAATTTTAAATTAAATCATCGATTATTTTTTGTTGCCATGAAAATTTTATCACCGGTATTAACAACAAATTCTATCTACCTCCAGGGTGTAGTGGAAATGATAGTTTCATTCCTTTACTTCCATTAATTACTGTGGAAAAAATTTGGAAGAACTCAATGATAATTTCAACGTAGCTAAAAAAACTTTCAATTATCTTTTTAAAGTAGCAAATAGACCGTCATCGGGAGACTTTAGAGGAGTATGAAGATAAACAAATTATTGTGCATGTACCAGATAATTCTCAACCAAAAAACAAACCATTTTTTTACCAGCCTCATAGGGTACTATATAATTCTGGAAAATTAAAAATTTTACTGATCCCGTGATATGATGGGCCATATGATAGTCCGTAATAATAATTACGGAAAATGTAGAAAAATCAAGAAATAGTGAAATATATGCTTGAAAAATGTAACAGCAGTAAAAACTATTTAAGTTGACTTAATATTGAATCTGTTGATGTAAGAAATCTTAAAAATCCTGCAGTATTGCAACAGTATGTACAAAAAGCAGAAATAATGTTCTAAATAAATTTAAGCGGTGGATGTGGACATACCAGGCCACCATGGGCATAGACCCTTGGTTGTGGTCCTGGTGTGAAAACTTCCCTTTGTCCGAGCACGGCCAAAACAGCTGATCGGAGTACACCTGTTTACCTGGACAATAGCTTGGCGTCGCAGAGTCTGGGATCTTGACAATCAGACTGGATAGACGAATACGCCCCTGATGGATCTTGTTAATGAATGCTCGGAAATTCCGTAAAGGGACAGCCAGCGAATGAGAATTCAGCTAAAAAATATAACTGTAACTTTAGCTGGAGTTCTCAAGTAATTGGGATCTTAACTGACCCCAAAAACAATTGGCGGAACAGTAACTGACCCCCCCCCCAGGTATAAAAAGCCTACAATTTTGCGATTCATTGCTTTTCGTCATTTTTTTACGTAGGTGTGTTGACCTCGTGGAGGCTTTCGCGTTTTGTTAAGGGAGCCAGCTTTCTAGTTGGGGAGATTCGTAAAGTCCGCTCATATAGGGAGCAGCAGAGTCTCGGATATTTAACGGGGGATAAATTGGATTTGATTACACCCTGAAAAGCCTCCCCACTTGTAAGAGATTATTAAATATCTTGTTTTTTTTTTTTTTTTTTTTTTTTTTTTTTGTTTGGTTTTTTTTTTTTTTCGACTGTGATTGTCATGAGGAAGTTTTACCGGCAACCATCCTTTGCAGTTCTACATGATTTGGGAATTAACATTCCTTTGTAAATAGTCATAGTTAATCAAGAATAAAAGTAAATTTCCAATTTTATCTTTGACTGTTATCCATTCTTCACGTTACATCTCACTCCAGAATATTGAAGGCGTCACACTGGCAATCAGTCAGTCGTACACAGGACCGCCAGAAATTGTTTTCCGGGAAGGACTAAAGATAAAAAGCATTGCTATTTGTGAATGATACTTCATTAAAACAAAATTAAGGTATTAAAGCATGGATGAGGTATGACAATTATCTATTTTTAACTAAAATAATTAAAAAGATTTGATGGCAAACGAGAAAAGACCTAAACAAGAAAAAGCAAAATCTAACGAGAAAAGGTAAATATAGCAGAAGCAGACTATACAGAAAATGTTAAAGTATTGGCCAGTGGCTCGGCAAAACTTTTTATAGCCGAAGAGGCTTTTTTACGAACATGTTCTTATACAGCTAGGCAGATTTCACCTACACAACACATGGAACATTTTCTTTTGACGAAATAGTCTTCTAGAATTTCGGGAGGGGTCCGGTCCTCCAAATTCCCCCTTGCCTACGGCCTTGATCGTACATTTACCATAATGCACAATAGAAAACAAGCATGTAAAATTTAGTTTTTGCTCTTAAAACTAAAGGGGGAAACTAATAAATATCTTAACTATAATGTCACTAATAATACTATAAATTCAAAATCTCATGAAAACGGAAAAGGTTAGGATGCATACAAAAATATGTTTTGTATATATCATAAATTAAAAGCAAAACTTTAAAAAGTGAGAAATGTATAAAAAGAGAAACAGAACAAAAATAATATTGAAAATTGAATTAAAATATTATATGGAAAATCGTATTAAGTACTGTGCAATGGAATAATGAGATTAAGTACGTATAAGAGGTATTATATATATTTCATTCATTAGAAGTAAATTATCGTTAACATCACTGTCATAACGATACTCTGTATAAAAATGCACAGGAGAACAAAAGTATTTTACAGTTTTGTTGAAATATTATGGTGGAAAAATCTATTTTAAAGCAATGATATCAAATAATTTGGTAAAGTACTGTAGTTTTAATGTTTCATATAAAAAATTCAATATTTTATGAATATTTGACTCAGTTTGATTTGGCGGCCTATCAGAGAAATACATTGATTCATTGTAATATATGTTGTTCAAGGCCGTAAGCAAGGTGGGGGGGATTTAGGGGACCATTCCCACGAGTGGATCGGGACAGCCAATTTTGGTACTACACTTCCAGTAGCTTGGCTCACTGGCGTCATCTATTAACTAAAAACCTATTTAAGTAATCGTGAGCTCGTGTCGAGGATTCTTAATACACCGTGTTAAACATGGAAGGTGAAGCAAATGTGGATAGCGGAGGTTTAAATTGCACAATCTGTGACAAAATCTTATATTTTTCTATCAAAGAATATTCAAGAAGAATTCTTTTTTACTCTTTACTAAGTGAAATAATTATTCAATATTGCTGTATACTCTTGAGAGGAATAGTAAAATTTAAACTTATGAGTATTCTTTGATAGAAAAATGTAAGTTTCTAAATTATTATATTGAATGACATTTTTTAGAACAATGTTTTTATCTT
Source organism: Pardosa pseudoannulata (assembly GCA_032207245.1). NCBI lineage: Eukaryota > Metazoa > Arthropoda > Arachnida > Araneae > Lycosidae > Pardosa > Pardosa pseudoannulata. The sequence continues at coordinate 12,764,803 of CM063506.1, forward strand.
TAAAAATCAGGCTGTTTACTGCCCATTATAGACAGCTTGAGGTTTAAATAAAGTATCATTAATGCTTTATACTCTTTAGAAGGTAACAATAGAATTAATAGTGATATGATTAAATTTTTGGTTGAACAGATTTCATTTCTTTGTGAGAGTAGATACTCATCCGACACTTTAATTTTTTCAACTTTACTGCACACTATTGCTCCACAGACATATCGATTTATAAGAAAATCAAATATTATAAATATTCCTCACCAAAATACCATTTAACGTCTGTCTTTATTTTTTAATTTAAATCCATCCAAAGAGCAATTTAACCGTAAATTTTTGTATTATACCCGGAAAAATTTTTCACTCATAGAAAATTGTGTTAAACTTCTAATATTAATGTTACATGAGATCCATTTAAAAGAATATGTTGAATATAAAGGCGGTAGCATCGTAGGTGTAAGCTATAATACTAATGAGGAATTTTCACGTTTTCTAATTTTGATTTTAAACGATAGAAGACAAAAAAGTAAGCAGGACAGTAGCTATTTTTCTTTCATTTGGGGGCCTAATGGGTGATTTCTAATGGGTTTTATAGCGGACTTTTTAACGTTTCTCAAAAACGATACTTTTCCTCCGCCGAGTTTGTGACGTCATCGTTCATGTCGACACAGAGCACCTATGCTGTTTACATGTTAAAAGGCGACTTTTAAATTTGTTTTTGTGTAAAGTATCGCATATAATAGAATTTTTTTTGTTATGTCTAGCATTAAAAAATCATACTCTAAATATTGTATTGTGTCACTCTGTAAAAATACAACAACTAATTGCAATGAGAAGATATTTTTCAGCGTCCCGAAAGACCCACATACACGTAAAATCTGGACAACTGCGATGAAAAGGGATGCGAAATTAAACCCCAAATTATCATATAAATCATCTTTATGGGTTTGTGAAGACCATTTCTCGGTAAGTAAATGCTTGCTTTTGTTTAAATATTACTAATTTAGACAATTAAAGTATATAAAAATACATCTATACCTTTAAAAGGATTGTTGATTAACCACTGCTATTTAACTTTTAAAACAGCTAATTTTCGAGTATTATCACAGAGTTCAAGTTCAATAAATATTTTATAAAGCATATAAATATCGAAAAACATATAAATATCTAAAGCATATAATTATCTAATAAATCACTCGGGGGAGGGGAAGGTTATGTATTTTCAAGGTATTATAAATATTTTCTTCAGAGATGCATACTTTCTTGTGTATCAAATCACAGTGATATTTTTCGATTAAATTGATGACTAATTTGAAAAAAAGTATAATATTTTTAAAATACTTAATAATGATATTATTTTAAAAATTAAATTTTATACATTTTTAAATTTGACATTAATATTAAAGGCAATAAAATTGTATTGCTATTTAAAAATGTGTAAATAATTAAGTAAAGCCGTTTAAAGATTTTAAATTTCTTTTCATCATATTTAAAATATTTAAGAATTGGTTTGGTTTTGGAGTGCTACGGTCTACTTTTTGCAACACGAAGGCTAATGAGACCGGTCTCATAATAAATACCTCCTCTAATTTTTATTTTATATTACATCCGTCTCTATTTATAAAAAACGATGCTAATACAAATGTGTGTATATGATATATGTATATTTATTTGACTTGTTTGTGTTTACAAACAAAAGAGCTGTGTATAGCATGAATAAAGTATTAATAAATGTTAAGTAAAATTGGAAAAAAATATAAATGATTTTACATACCTTTGGGTTTTAATTCCTCGTATTTCTGCTCCCATAAAATCCGGGTTTTTTGCCAAGAAGGAAAACATTGGCATGCTGTCAATTTTCGGTAGGTTGTCTGATTGTCCTTTGGTAAATCCAGGTAGAAGAGACATTTATGACAAATTGAGATTACTAAGCTATCTAGATCGATAAAATAAACCTTCAGGTTTAAATAAAAATAAATTTTGATAGCTAGAAAATTTCAGGAACTTGCAAAAACAAAATCGGAAAATAGTGCGCGCTTAAAAACAATACAAAAATATTGGTCTGCATGAACGATAACATCACAACCAATCACGGAGCGTTCTGATGTCACGTGATTTTCGCTTAACTTTAAAATTAATTTTTTAAATGATGGACCCAGTTTTTTACATTTTTGAGAACATTTTTTGGAATCTACGAGTCTGAAATTATCAGAAAAACACTAAGTTGTTCGAATCCCCCACATGTGCAAATTCCTCATTCTTGTGCTTCAAGTGCTCGTGTTTTTATGATTAAAAGTGTTCTATCAAAATTAAAGGATGTTGTACATGTCTTACCTGTTAAAACTTTGACGGCTGATAAGTTGCATTTGTTCCTCAAAAAATAATTGTAGGTTTAAAAGAAATAGGGCTTAATGTTTTATGTGTCATTACAGATAACAATTCTATTAAATCGAAAAGCAAAATTAAATTTACTTCTCCAGCAAAATTTCAGTTTGTGCTTATCCACCCTCTAGACAGCAACAGCCACTATTTTACCTTATTGCTAGTGTTCACTTTTTTAAATGCATTAGAAACAACAAGCTAAATAAAAAAAAAAATCCTGAAAAATGTTTTTACTACCCAGATTGTTATGAAGGTTTTAATATAAACAAACCTCACAATTTTAAAACAGCATGTTTAAATACACTAAAAGATCTACACGATATAGAATGTAATTCATTAATTAAATATGGCTATAAATTAAGCTTTAAGGCACTTTTCCCTACAAATCTAGGGAAAATGTTAGTTTGGTTTTACAAATATTTAATGAATTTGTTCTTTTGCAAATAAAATGTTTTGTGTGTCAAAATATTTCTTACTCTAAAGTATCCCAGCTAGCAACGTTACGTTGGGCCAACGTTGTACTGCATACGTTGGGCCAACGTTGATATGACACGTTGGCCAACCGTTGGCCAACGGTTGGTTAATGGTTGGCTAATGGTGGTTTGTTTACATATTGCCAACGCAATACTACGGTGGGCCAAAGTAATACTACGATAGGTCAACGGAATACCAACGTTTATATTTCTGTTTATTATTTTGCTATAGTGTATAATATAGAATGGACATGTGCTATTACTTTGAAATAAGCTGATGTTTTTATAACATAAGTCATTTTTAAATTTTGCAATAGTTGAAAAATAGAAAATAGATATAAAAAGAATGACATAGTTTATTTTAGTCCCCACCACACATACTTACTCTGCGGCAATCCATTTACTCCTTTGAAATCTGCATTAATTTTTTTAATGATACAAACTGTTTCGTAAATAAGAAAAACGAAAATTTCCCCTTCTGAGAGCTAAAAATAGATAATTGAAGAAAAGCACAACACAACAGAGGTTAAATATATATATATATATATATATATATATATATATATATATATATATATATATATATATATACATATTTTAATTATTTTTCTTTTATTTACAATTTTTTTTTTTAATTTAAATTCGGCCACCATATCCGTCTACCAAAATTCTCTACATTTTCTCTGGATTCACAATTTTATGGCATCTGAAACACAAATAAGTAACTCAAAAAGTATATATTATAAAATGTTTTAATGTTACACAAACATTTCTTTTTATCCTTTTACCTTTTTAAAATGATTCAAAGATGATTTGAATATGTAAAAAAGTAAAGGCAAATATAATTACATCTATTAAATAAAATAAAGTTATAAAGTAAACGAGTTTCATAACTATGATAAAGTGAAATCCATAATATTTACATATCATTATACAACTTTATTATTATTATTAAGAAAAAACACAAAAGAGTAACCTAACGATAATTTAAATCAGCATGCTTTAAAAAAAATTATGTCACCTATCTTAAATTGACTTAAAATTTGCTATTTTCTTAAATCTGTACTAAAGAAGTGTATTGAAAGGTATTAAAGACTAAAGGGTACCAAAACACCGTGTACATACTTTTGTAAATGGTATGTTACTATTAAAAACACAAAAGAGAAACTACAGTTCAGATAGCCAAACATCGTTTTCTTCAGGAATAAATTAATAATAATGAGGGCATATCATATATATATGATAGAATATAAAAATATCAAGAGAACTTACCCTGCAAATTTGAAATCCTGCAGCGATGGCGTGTTAACCCTAAAGATGGCGGTTGATACACAACTTTCTCTTTTGGCGGAGCTTCTGCACATGCTCGTAGATATAGACGGTTACTTTTATATTTCTTAGCCAATGGTATGCCGATATTTGTGCAAGAGGCGTAAACAGAAAATCTCTTACGTTGGCCCAACGGTTGGCCAACGTTTCAGAATTACCGATGGCCAACCAAACATTTTGCCAACTAATTACCATCACTTCATTTCCCCTTTTCAACGTTTACCCAACCAAAGACCAACAGCCAACTTATAGCCAACGAAAATCCAACGTTTCCGTGCTAGCTGGGATGTTAAAACAAATTGAATAAATGATTTCTGTATGACTTGTTGCGTGTAACTGAAATAAAACAATTGAAAATTAGTTGTTCTGTTATTTTCTTTAGGAAATTTTTCCTCTTTTTTTTCCACTGTGGTAGCAAATATTCAGCAGAGAAGAATTAACAAAATAATTTTTATGGTTGAATTAATATATTTAACAGTATGCGTTAATATAAAAAGTTTTTAAATTCGCATTTTAATTTCTTATGTTTTATTACGCTGAAAGTAATACTGTGTTCATTTATAAATACTTGGCTTGTTTAAAATTTTTTATAAATAGCACGATGAAATTCTTTTTAACCATTAATTACTCTTTCATTAAATCCTTTATTAAAATGTTAAGTTACAATATAAATTTAATCATAAAAATACATAAATCCCCCAATTTTCCGTACTGTTCTTGGGATTTGAATTAGTTCGTTTACACTGGGGAAATCTCACTTAAGTGACGTCACATTATAGTTGGGGGGCCTGGTCGGGGCCATCGTGATCATGATGACCCCGGCCTGGTTCTCGAAGGTCACGGCACAGCATGTGTGATCAATGAGTTAGATTTGTACAGTGTGAAAAAGTTAAAAAATGTATTTGTTTTATTTGCTTTCGTTGAGTTTGTGTCAGTATTAATTACACTGAGATCCAAATGCGTTAAAAAAAGACAGTAAATGTTATAGGTTATTAGTTATTTATCATTAGTTTAAAGGGAAGAAGGGACTTTTTTGACTCGGTTTTTATATATCTCCGTCACCTAGCATTCAAAATTAACACGATGTAGAAGAGGACTTGTACACTAGATAGCTTCTTAGAATAAAAAACAAAAGGTAAGTTTTACTTATTACTTTTTAATTACTTTACATAAAATCTGTCTTTATTCTTTCAACATAATAAAAAATATTTAACAGCTTTTATACAAATTTTTGAAGATTTGTAATATATAAATTTGTGCGATTTCACGCAGTAGTGCACATGTCAACTTATGACGAAAAATTGCTCAATTTTGTAAATGTATTTTTAAATATATTAAGAGGAGTTACAACCTTTAAGTAACTTTAAAAAAACGCTTTTGGGTCTATTTTGAAAGCGTTGATAAACTCACTATCACTTCATTTGTAGTTCGATCTGCATACAATTTTTATCTCTGATTTTTTTTTTATTATTTATAATTTACATTGTCATAACTATCGTAGTCATTTCCCCACAATCGGTTAGTGCTAAGCGTAGACAATATGGCTTATTCTATGATTTGCTTTTATCTACCACATAAAGACTGAGCCTAGGGACTGTTTAGCTTCATTGAACACTTTTCTGATATTCCTATCATTTTTGAACATTGAGCTGAAGTTGGATGAAGAGGGTTTTTAAGAACCAGGGAGTAAATAGTTTATTTACACTACGTAGTGTTAGGCTTTCAAGATGGCAACAAGTATCAGTGATATGTGATTTAGTGATTTTAACATTTGTAGTAGTCTCGAAATATTATTTTTGACCTCTATAAGATGGCTGCTAAAAGATTTGTTAGATCTGGTATTGATTGGGCGGCTTTTGCCGAAAGAGTACCTGCTTCAGAGAAGCATAGCTTCCAGCAGTTTAAATCTAAAGTTGATCAATACACTAAAAAGTAAGTTTTTATCTTTTACGATCCCCGTTTTCAGTATTACCGCTGCATGTGCGGCTGACTTACGTTGTCCTTCATATATATTCCTTTAGTTTCTATATGTTTATCATTTTCCCCCTATTTTTTGTTCATAATTAGACATTGTAAACACTAATTTAGCGGAGTTACGATGCAAAAAATCAAGTAATATCCTTTTATTTAGCTTGGGTTAAAACTTTATTAATTTCTTATGCATTTTGAATGTTTGCACTAAGTCACTTATAGTTGAGAGAGAATTATTGTTTTATTATGTAATTTACTATTTTTCATTTGACGTCTCAATAGTTTTAAAGTGGGAAAGATGCATATTTTCAACAGCTGATTAGTGTCGTGATTCAGTATTTCTAGATTGTTTCTTTCATTGATTGACCAATATTTAGTAACATGCCTTAAAAGTAAAGTTTTAAGTTATAATTAAACAATTAGAATTATTTATTAAACATTTGTGGTGATAAGCAAAATTTAACATTGCAAACAGTCTTTCGGTGATTTGAAAACACTATTGCCATGTTATTTAGTTATTGATTGTAACTCACTTGTTTTATTTCAAGAAACTATTTTTCGTTTCCAGTGCACCATATAATTTATCAGTATTTTTCACAGTTCCACATAAATACTTATTGTTTAGGGAAGGGAAGTTGCATAGGTGGTTAACTTTACATTTTATGAGAGGACAGTATGCTTTCATCAAAGACCTAAAGAACATTAAAACCCCAGCCAATATTATGGATATTAGTGACATTAACTCCTATGCACAGCTATAAAAAACAGACAAAGAACTGCTTTAGTGTCTTGTATTTAATTCCAAGTAACAACTCAGAAGCTAAACCTGAGTGACTTTAATCCTCTTAACCCTTTAACTGTCAAGTTATTTTGATGATTTGGGTACACAAATTGTCAAATTTTTTAATTGCAAAACTCAAATGTTTGCTACAAAATAAATTATACTTAGTAGTTAAAAATTTATATTTTGAAGTACATGATATATATTTGGGTATAACAGTACGTTGCATTAATAAAAAAATTACCCCGAGTAATACTCAAGCATGACATTTTCGAATACCAGTGCTGTTCCCGAGATTATCTCGGGAATGACAGTTAAAAGGTTAAGTTTGTATTCATACAGAATCACTCAGCGTGATCACAACAATTGTTCAGATTTACCAGTTCCTTTAATGGTACTGTTTGACCATTAGGTTACATAAAATAAACAATTTATTAAAAAAAATTTTTTTATTTATGTTAAGATTTTAATATTCCATGCTCAGTTTATAGTAGTAGAGAAGTCAGTGTGATTTAAGAGGACAAAACATGTTCATTCCTCTCTCTAGGGTTGGCATGTTTTTGCCAAAGGTGGAAAAAACTGGTAAAAACCGTCCTGACAAAAATGCATTTTTGCCACTTTTCGCCAAGTGGTAAAAATGGATGTTTTATTTATGGGGATGTAACTATTTTAACTTTTACTAATTTTAACTATAATCTAAAAATACATAATATAATGTTTTTTTTTAACATAGAATATTCAATGCGTCATTGAAACAGTAATCTAAATCTAAAGTTATACTACCAACAGATACAAAAAAAAAAAAGATAAAATGAAGATTGATTTTGCAAGTTTTTATGTGCAATGTTGTTTTTAATGTAATTATTAGCTTATTTCCCCTACAAACTGTAGGTTTAAACATTTTTAGTACTTATATACATATGTATGTATATACACTTTACAATTAAAGACAACATTACAATATTAAATTGATAAATAAAGAAAACATTTTTTATCCCATGCCTCCGTCACATAAATTTATTTACAAAAAATAGAATATTGTATTTTCATTGCTAACATCAATGAAAATTATTTTAAATTGTTTAAATTGTCAAATTAATATTAATGAAATACCTAATTAATATTCTGATTTAAGCCTCAATTGTATTATGTACAAAATTATTTATTTTGTTATTTATTAATTATTAATTAATTTGTACAAAATCCAACCAATTTTTCTAGATTTTGCCATTTTTGCTGGTTTTTACCAAATTCTTTCCAGTTTTTGCCACTGTCCTGGCAAAAATAGCATTTTGCCAGCAAAATGACCAACCCTACTTCTCTCTCTCTCTGAAATAGGGCTGCTTATCTTATGGTAGGAAATATATAAGTGAAAAGCTTAGGATAGAATAAAAATTGCAAGGCAAACTTCAAAAATTGACTTTGTTTTCAATTTTTTTTAGAATTTTTTTTCTTTCATCGTGTACTCTAAATACTATCCTGAAAAGAATTTTCTTGTAATTAACTCAAAATTGTATTTGGAGTATTAGTACAGTTTAATGTTATAAAATGTTTTACAGTCTGAACATCAGTGTTTTTTTTTTAAATAATATATAGCATCTTTGTTTCAATGGCTGCATGTGAATAGAATTATTTTGTTAATGGTATTATAAACATTTAAATGTAAATAAAATTGTCATCTTCCATTTTCCAAAATATATACTTGCTGTGTTTGTTACTGATTACTATTATAAAACTTTATACACATATATATCTGAATTTTATTTACTTTATTTTTAGTATATTTATTGATATTTTTTTTTCAAATGTCCATTAATGTTTAGGATAAAAATCTAGGGATAAAAAAATGCAAGGCTTTTTCTTTCAACAGCCTGTGAGAAGAAATTATGGTATTAATCTTTCCCATTTCAGTTTTAAGTGAAAGATATTTATTGATAGATGTACAAATGTTTGTTTTATGAAAATAACTGGCATTAATTATTGGGAATTAGCCAATAAAGTTTACATTTCTATGTATAAACATTGTCTGCGAACATGTACATGCTTAATACAAAGGTGACATTTCTCTGCATATAGTGATATTTAGTCCTCATATGTGTTTACTTCTGGTTTGAAGAGTTTATGCTCATATTTTTCCCAATCAAAATACTATTTTCAATGTGTTTTGTGGAAGTTTATTTATAATGTGGATATTCTATATTACGTTTGCAAACCTGTATTTGACATTGAAAATAGTTTATTTCAAGCTGTTTCAGTTTGTATATACAATACTGAAAACATGCTTTATCAACTGTAAATGGTCACCGAATTCGCTGAAAGTAATGACTTCTTAGCAATTTTATAAAAATTTCATCTCTGAATGATGGGTGAATGGTAGAATGCTGCTCTTTGGTACTGGAGCTTGTGGGTTTAAATCCTACTGATGGTATGGATGTTTGTAGCTATTTGGAATCTACTATAAACAGTAAGTCCCAGTCTCATTAGTCCTCGTGTAGCAAAACAATAGACCAAACACTATAACCAAACCAAAAATTTCACTGTGGGTAATGAGTCATATATTAAAAATTTGTATCTGAGAAGGTTATACAAACTTGCTATTGATGGATGGGAAATATTCTGGAAGCATAGAACTGATTTGCATAAGCAATTTGTTTGCTGAATATTTATTTTGAGTATATTGTATAAATAGTACCATTGACTTTGGATTCAGGAATCAGATATAATAAGCTTATGCCGAACAATGGCAGATTGGTTAGTGTGCTGACCTTCGATATCGGAGTTCGTGGGTTCGAATGTCACTGTGGCATGGATGTTCATAGCCATTCAGAATCGGTTTTAAGTAGTAGGTCCCAGTTTCATTAGCCCTCGTGTTATAAAAAGTAGACCATACCATTCCAAACCAAACCAGGAATCAGATTTGTAATTTATTATGCACAAATGTTTCTTCATTTTTATATTGGAGAAAATTTTATCACTATATTAGTATCAAATTGCCTTCCATTAATATATTTATATATCTATTGTCCACTTCAGAAGATTCAAAATCGCATCACAAAAACATTCCAAAGCACTTCTTTTATATGTATTTATTCAGACAACACACAGTAGAATATTTAAAGTATTACTTATATACATTAAGACATTGGAAACAAATTCTAAGAAGAAATTCAAATAATTTTAGGAATGTCACTGACTTGGAACAGACCCACACACAATGCCCTCATGCTCTGTTCTCCCTCTCTCCCAAGTTCACAATCATAGCATCTGTTCTACTCGTAGAAGAGGCCAATCACTACACCTGCCTCCCCAACATGATGGTTGTTGCTGCAGTCTGTAAGGTGACCTCCATTTACAGTATTAAATTCAACATAAATTATTTTCAATAACCAAATGTAGGCAAAATTAATAATATTTAAATAATTTAATTTTTACGAAACATAAAAAAACTAAATATATTAACGACACAAAATAAACGGAACTAAAAATAATTACTCAAAACAAAAGAAATGAACTGAGCATCTTATCATACTGGATCAGGGAAGTATGTTTTGATGGGTAACAGTTTCTCTCGTGAAATATCTTATTTTATACTTCTTCAGTCGCACATCTGCCCAGGGTGGGCTATGGTCTTCTGTAGAATCCAATTCTATGCTGCCCGCTTCTTGTACTGACTTCTCCAGTTTTTGACTTTGAGGACCTTCAGATCTATTTCAAGTTCCTCGATCTACCAGATTTGATGATCTTGGTCTTCCTCTTTTTCGGGCTCTAGTTGGTTTAGAGTTCAAAATCTTTTTGGGTGGTGCAATCATTTTCTGTTTGGATCAAATGTCTTTCCCATTTCAGTCTTTGAATTGAAATAAATTTTACTATCTCTGGCTCTGTGTACAATTTATAAATTTCCAAATTCATTCTTCTCCATGTACTTTTTATGCCTCCCAAAATATGTTACAGTGTATTTCTTTTAAAGACTGTTAATATTTTTTATCACTTTCAGTCATTGGCCACATTTCAGGTGCATAAGTAACTAAAGTTTTATAAAGTAGCAGTTTAGTTTTTCTGCTAATTAGACTAGATTATAAATATTTGCATATTCCATAGAAGCATTTATTGACAGCAGTAACTCTGTAATGTATTTCTGATGTTATATCATTAACAGCATTCTTATTTTGTACTTAAAGTAGTTTATATGTTTATTACAATTGTATTTCATATTTGCAGTTTGATGAGTCTACCTGAAAAAGCCCCTACTATTGATTTTGCTGCTTATCGTAATAGACTCCCAAATGCTGCTATGGTAAATGAATTTGAAAAACAGGTAAATTCATATATTTGAGTAGACATATTTAAACCCATTGGTTTAATTTTTTCCCCAATGTTTTTACAAAAATACCCGTTCTTTTGAGGAAATATTTTGTTGATAATTGTAGCTATAAATTCTAATGTTTATTATTTATTTTATAGAAAATTTTCTAATGACTATGTAAATATTTTCTTTATTGTTGGTTCATGTTTTATTTTCATTGAACAAGATTGTTTAGTAATTATATTACTTTTGCAGAATTATAATGTAGAAAAGGAGTGGGTGCTAAATATGGATTAGGTCTATAATAAACAGAAGCAGTGCAACAAAAATGCTTCTCAACTGTTAAATATATGCAATGATAAATATATAAACTGGAAAAAAAAAAGTCAATTTAAAGTCACAAAACAATAAAATGAAAGCTATTATTGATCTTGCTTTATTTTTTCTTTAATATGTAAAAATGTTTTTGGATTTTAAATAAAATTACTTGAAATTAGAAAAGAAAGAATCAAAACTGTGCCCACAGAAGGTGATATGTCACATCAGTAGTTGTAGCTGTTATGTTTTACCATTTATACACATTATTTGAAGGTCTCATCACATTTAAAGTAAAGGACATTATAACATAAATTACATCATAACTTGATAAATTTTATATTCAAATATTTTGTTTTAATTTTTTAACAATTATTACTCTGTTCTTTGTTAAAAATAATTTTTATAAAATTCTTGTCTATATAAAGACATTTTCAAAGTTTGGAGGAAATATAGAGCTTATGAAACTCTTACCTGTTTAAGATTTTATAAATTGTTGATTTGCAATACTTAAGTTATATTTCCCACTTTTTTGAAGTGAAACTTAAATTAGTAGAGGAGAATTAGTGAAAAAAAGAAATTGTAATTATCCAAAAGGACTTCTATTATCATTAGGAAAAGGGAAAAGAAGCAGGGGGAAAATGTGAGGCCATAACATACCGAGAACAATTAATATGTAGACTAAATAAACTAAGATAATTATACAGTTGTACTTTAATAATCTGACTAAACATTTTAGAGCTATATACTGAATGCAAAACTGGTATACTATTTATGTGTTTAGATTATGCATTAATTTTGCATATTTTGTATAGTATATTGAATGTTTATTTTGTCTTCTAAATTGTAATACAAAAATTATTTTGGACTATATTTTATGCTTTTACAAACATTAAATTATAACATTTCATAATAAGCATACAGTGTTGTTGTCAACTTTAAGCACCAGATCTCTCTAATAACACCTTGTTGCAGCAATACTTCGTAGCACTTCCAACTAAACATGTGACAAACTTTGTCATCACTAGACTTCATAATAGCTTTTTAAATTTTAATGTTTTTCTCAGTTTATGAAAGATGTATCCAATTAAATACAAACTAGTGGCGACATGAAGTATTAGTTTCAATGTCTACAGTAATCTTTGCTCAGACTTGCTGGTAACTTCCTTTTTTACTTTATGTAGAAAGTTAAATATATGTAAAAAATTTATTAATCGATAATTTATCATTTGAAATTTTATTTTAACCATAAAATATTATAATTTCTTCTTTTTATTATACCATAGTAACATGATTTTCAAGACATATTTTTATAGAACATATTTTTTAAAGATGCAGTTGTTTTAGATGTTTTCCTAATGGTTAAAGTAATTTTTTGTCCAATTAGTTTTTTCTGTGTATTTTTTACAGCATTTAAAAAATAGACCTCATATAAAAGTAATAATAAAAGATGTAATTGATATTTTAGTGTAAGATTGTGAGAAGTATGCTATACTTTTAATTTTTTTTTGCTTTGTGTTAGCTACATTTATTAATTTTTTTTTTCATTTCTAGTATAATAGTTTGAAAGTTCCATATCCTGCTGATAAAGTTTCCTCTCTTATTGATCAACAAGAGAAGCAAGTGGTACGTTTCTAAGATATGTTTATTTAGTTTGTTTTGCTTATTAAATTTATTTTTAATTTGTTTTTGTAATTTTTTAATTGGTATATATTTAAATACCTTTATTTTGTCTAATCCATTTAATTCAAATTTTTTATTTACAAATATGAGATTTAAAAAAGTTGTTTCTTTTATTGGTAATTTTGTGGTTAAAAGAAAAATATAGTTTTCATATACTCAGTCTATCTTTGATATATACCCTCACATTGTTTCTTTCTGCCTTTAATTTGCTTTTCTGATATCAGTTTCAAAAGTTAAAGAACATTGATGTTACTAGTTATTCAAAATTCATAATACAACTTATGTAAATTCTACACTATAAAAGTATAAATGATTTGTAAGATTATTTCATGCTTTTATTGGAGTTGTGTCATCCTAAATGTAGATTCTTATCAATAAATTAATATAGTTTGAGAATTCATTCTCGCAACTCTTGTGGGTGTTTTTTATTTGAGGGGGGGGAATATTTTACTTCAGTGCCTGGTTATAGTTTAATCTAATGTTTATTGTATCAGAAAATAGACTTATCATAAATAAAATTTATGATTTTGAAATTTGATATTCAAGATTTAAAAATCCAATTCTAAGAAGACTAATTTGTTTAAGATCTAAAAGATCAAAAAAGTTTTGTAAGTTTTTCCTTTTAATTGCTAAAATTAAAGCAGTCACTGAAATTTATTAAATCTAATATTAGTAACATGCAGTTATTTTTTATGCTAAATTTACTTTTTTTTTGTTCCAGGTTTTTGACTACAAATGATACAAATTTCTGTGTTTTTTACTTAAACATAATCACCCCTGGATTCCAATTGAGATTTCATTTGTAGCAATTGTCATTGAAAACAAAATATCAATAAATTTAGTTTAAAACTCGATTTTTTTATCAGCTGATGCAGAAGTATCCCCATTTAAAAAAAAAAAAAATCTGTATAGAGCTCTCTGCCTCTAAGCTAAAATCATCTGCTGATTTTATCTATTGTATGGATTTTTGCTTGAGAAATATATGCCGTATAAACATGCACTTGATTCCTATTGCCAGATAATTAGCATTTATTTATCTATTTTGAGTAAGTAAATCCTTATCAAAACCAGTCACTTAACATTTTTAAATAATTAAATTTCTTCCAGCAAAAAATATAAATGAAAACTAACAGGTTAATCATAAGCAAGTAGATGCCTTTTTTAATCTGTTCAATTCTTAAGTGGCTGTCTGACTTGCTTCATGTAGAGATGAGCAAAATCGAATATAAGAACCAATGTATTCAGTTTCTAGCCTGTATTAATATTCTGGGAGGCAGGTGAGAGAGAGGTTTGGAATCGGAAAGAAAAATTCCCCCTCTCCTATGGTTGATATAAATTGCGGGAATTCTTTAGCAATGTATAGCAAATGCCTTAAGACCATATATGTAGAGGACTCATTACACAGTATCAGCCAAGAAGTATATAAATTTTTTTTTTGCAGCAAGAGTTGTAGCAATAGCCATACATTAAAAATGTTTATTTTTTAAAAAAAGCTATCACTGTTTTGCAATTAATATTTCTGTTAATTTTTCCTTCTGAAAATTCTGAATTTATTGTTGAAGTTTGCTCAAGATCAAATAGTATAAAATCTAAAAATTCTCATAAAATTTTAAATATTTTAAAGTAGTTTTTTATTAAGTAATTAATAGTTCATTACATGTTGTCTTAAATTGATTATTTGAATATGAAATAGGATTTTAAAAACATCTTTAATTTCAACTTTTTATTTCAGTCTGAATGTACTAGCATATAGCCTGTCATATGACAGGATCAGTAAAATTTTTAATTTTCCAGAATTGTAAAGGTACCCTATGAGGCAGGTAAAAAAAATGGTTTGTGTTTTGGCTGAGAATTATCGTTCTACAAAAATAATCGATTAAAATTATCACTTATGTACCTAATCTATTTATCAAGCCAAATCTAAAAATTTAGGCAATATCTAAGTTTAGGGATAAAACGTATGGAAATCATGCAGAAGATATTTAAATAATCTAAAAGAAATGATTAAATGAGATAGTTAAAGGAATGGCATCATTATGCGAAAAAATTGTTATTTTTACCTATTTATTATGTGATAAATTGATAAATTTAATAGCCTGCTCCTAAAATAGGGCTTGATATAATGGCATTAAATGCTCGAAAAGGGGGATGGGGTGAATTTTGAACGTTTTAAAGATGACAGTATTTTTCACTGTGATACGACGCTTATTTATACCAATTTATTTTAGAATCGGATCTATAGTTTAGGAAAAAAAACTTTACTTGCTTTGAATTTTGATAACCTTAACTCATCAAAAATCCAATATGGATGCTCTATCCATACCACGTCCAACCGCTTCATAAATTCGAGGTCAGATACAGATAACTTAGTCTATTATTACAATACGAAAAGAAAGTTTAAGTCACAAAAAGTTGAAAAAAATAATAAACATTTATTTTAAAAGTAATAAAACAACTTTAGGAATAAGAATTTAAAAGAAAAAGCAGAAAATATTAAATTAGACATTTAGAAAAATTTGGCTGAGTCGGGGACAGAACCGTCAAACTGAGAAGTACGATGATCAAATGATCAGACCCTCTACCGAACGTGCTAGGCCTACACTCAATGAAGGAACTAATTAGAGTATATGAGAGTCGAGTAAACATAGTCCAGTTTTAATATTACGCTCCGCCCTCGCTGCTCTCTTATTCTATACTAAATTCATACCAAGAATGAATTGAAATAATAGCATTAAATGCTCGAAAAGGGGGGATGAGGTGGATTTCGAACTCACTTTGTATTTTGCGAACCCTAACTCATAAAAAATCCAATATGGATGCCTGTATCCATTCCAGGTATAACCGCTTCATAAATTTGCGGATAGACAACTTAGGCTATTATTATATAGGGGATTATAAACTTGTACTTTATTACATGTTACTGTATAAATTTAGTTATTAAACTCTAAAATGTAATTACCATATTCTTAAATAGGCACATTGTTATTTATACTTATTTATTTTATATCTGTAAAGAATAAGATAATATCTATTCTTGCTTACTAGAAGTAATATGTTTATATTTATGAGATAGTTTAAAATAGTAAAAGTATTGGGTATTAATTTTATTCTAATTTATTAAATAGTATATGAATCTTTTTGTAATTATCATAACGTTTAATTTTCTGGCATTTGATTTCAGGATCTGAAACTCGAAAAATTGAAGGAACTTGTAGATCTCCATTGCCAAGTTGCTGAAAAGGAGGTAAATACTTACCTTAAATTTTTGAACAGTTATGTAGTTTTACTCATCATTTCTCCGTGCTTTGGCTTAGTGTTCTTTTTTTATATGAAAACTTAAGTTTTAAAGTTAGATTTCTCTTCATCATAGAAATTCTTTATGTTTTGTTTTCTTTAAATATTTGACTAGAAATAGTTTTATGAAATTGGTTTTACAAAAATTGTTTGAATATTTGTCTTAGTCTTATGTGAAGAGATATACAGCATTAACTAATAGTCTTCTGTTCAAATTTCCTTCACTGAATAATGGCTGAATAGATAAATCACTGCCTTTTCAGTAAGAAAATTCATGGGTTTCAAATGTTAAAGAATAAAAATTTTCATGTATAGATGGATAGCTGCTAATTAGAATTTTTATTTATTTTTAAATAATGTAATCCTGTAATAAAATGAAAATTTTTATATCACATTTCTAGCAAGGATATTTGTAGTCATTTAACTACAAACTTTAACCCCTTCCAGGTTCATTTTATTTGGGGATTATAGGTAAAAAAAATGTCAATTTTTTATGCTTATTTTTATACATACATAGCTTTTTTAACATAATGGCATCATAAAAAATTTTCTAAAATTTAGTGTAAAAAAATCAATTTAAATAAATGAGTAATTTACTTGTATAGTTGGCTTTCTGTACAACAGATATCATTAGAGTCAGTTCACACTAACTATAAATATAAAGCTCAGAATACCTAGCTTTTATCTTTAATTAAATTTTATTTATATCCTATGCATTTACATAAAGGATTATGAAATTATTAATCAAAATTTGGCCGTGTATGATACAATCAAAAACACGGTACTGCACAGAGTCCAACATCGCAATCTGGACAGTAGAACCTTGTTTATCTCCTTACCTTCTTCCCTCTACTATCTCTCTTTGAGAAGCAAATAATCTAGTTGCCAGAAAAGTGAACAAAAGCATTCAAAACCATAAAAAGCACATGTGAAATAATTCAGGAAAGACTGATTGCACAGTGTAAAATTTCACAGTGCCTGAGCTACACTCGGGATGAGCCAGGGTGGTACATTTCGCCTGCCTGAGTTCAGCACGGGAAAAACCAAGAAGGGGTTAAGCAGTATCTCCTGGTCTTACAAGGTAGTGACTGTTACATTAACATTATAAAGCGGTAGTTACTAGGGTTGGTCATTTTGCAGGCACAGTGGTATTTTTGCCAGAACATTGGCAAAAACTAGTAAAAATGGCAAAAGCTAAAAGTAGCTGGATTTAAAAAATGTATAGAAAAATAATTTTGTACATAATACAAGTCAGACTTAAATTAGAATGTCAGTTAGATGTTTCATTAATATTGGGTAATCAAAACAATTTAAAATAATTTACATTTGATGTTTACAATCAAAATACAAGTATAAACATAATCTGTATTGGTGTTTAAAATTAAGGTTACAAACATAAAAAATGAGATATTTGAGATATATGGGTTTATGAAAATTTGTTATATTAATATCATGTTGTAAGGCAGGAAATGGTTATAGAAAAGTTTGCATAAGAGTTTAGTGTAGGCTGATATACAAATAGAGCAGCACAGGCCAAAATAGGATATATTGTAACTGTTTATTGCTTCATCTAATATGAAATGTGGCCAAGATGGGTGAGTGGGTACAGAGCTTTTTTTAGTTACCAGAGTTTGTGGGTTTGAGCCCCTCTGCTGGCATGGCTGTTTGTAGCCTTTCAGAATTGGCTTTAAGTCATAGGTCCATTAGTCCTCATATATCAAAACAGCATATTGTAGTGCTAAAGACCAAATTAAGTGGATCCAAGATAAACAGGCTGTCTTGTGAAACAGCATGAGGGAAACACACACAAACATTGCTGGTCTTTGTGCCTAAAGATTCCTCTCAATTAGTCATTAATACAGTTTGTTTTTATCTGCTGATCCTCATATCTCTAGTGCCATGCATTTAAAGTCCACATATTGATACTCCAAAGGTATTATAAGTTTTAGATGACCTTGTTTAGTCCTTTGTGCTAATGCTCATTGTTTGAAACTGTTACCATAATTTGGAGACTGACTTAAGCTGAACATAACTTTAACTGAAACATAAGAATTGTTTAATAGTTTAAACCAAAGCCAGTGAATTAGTTCATTGTTATTTACTCTCCACTTGTTTGGTAATCATATTATTCACTGAAAAACATACAAACTTATTTGCATTTAGACATAGATTACTGTCTCAATGATACATTATATATTGTTAGTTAAAAAGCATTAAAGTTATATAGTATTAGATTAGAGTTAAAATTAGTAAAAATGAAAATAGATGCATCTTTTTGAATAAAACATATCTTTTTCTTTTTGTCCCACTGGCAAAAAGTGGTAGGAATCTATTTTTACAGGATAGTTTTTAATGGTTTTTTTTCCATCTTTAGCATAAGCATGCTAGCCGTAGTTATTGTGTTACATGTTCGTAATTAGTCTTTTCTTTTTTAAAAAAAATGAAATAGTTCTGCATTTTTTATATATGGTTAGGTTTAGTTTAAAGCAGTACTTATGGTCTACTCTTTTGCTGCATTTGGGCTAATGAGACAATAATTTATTGTTTAAAGCTTATTCCAAACAGCTATGAACATTTATACCACTAATGGGATTCGAACCTACAAAGTCTGGTACCAAAGCACAGTATTTTGATTTATAAATTAAGTTGTCTTAAAGGGATATCTGTCCTAAATTAGAGTGCTTAGTAAATTTTACTGATTTCAGTTATAATTTTTAAAAAATTAAGTTTGTAGTATCTTTATCTTGGTAATTTATTCAATTAATATTATATTCCATGCTAAATGTGGCATGGGAGTTTGTGTTCAACCTCTCACTACTGACATTATGATCATAGCTATTCGTAATCCCCTTTAAGCAGAAGGTCTGGTCTCATTTGCCAACATATCTATCCAAACCAAACCAATCCATGCTAAAATGTTCTTTCTTGTTTATCATCCTTGAATGATACAGAATTGAACATTTGTATGAAATTGATTAATAAAATTTATGTATATTTTCTTTTTATATTATACAAGGGGTGATTAAAAAAAAAGGTTACAAGGAGAATAAAGAAATATTTATTAACAAAAGACAAAATACATAAGGGAATTAAGAGGCATACATGCCTATCACTTTTTGACATAATCACCAAGTTTATTTAGGCATTTATGAGAGTGCAGAAGCAACTTGTTTAACTGTCTTGGTAGAAATCAGGTCCCTGTCCATTGAGCCAGGTCTCGGTGGATGTTTTCACAGCACTGTCTGAAGAGAATCGACTGCCGGATAAGTGCTCCTTCAACTTCGGAAACAGGAAATAGTCACTGGGTGCCAAATCTGGGCTGTATGGGGTGTGACTCCAGATTTCACACCTGAACAATCAGAACAATTCCTGCATTGCAAGACTTGGCTCAATGGACAGGGACCTGATTTCTACCAAGACAGGTTAAACAAGTTACTTCTGCATTCTGATATATGCCTAAATAGACTTTGTGATTATGTTGAAAAGTGATAAGCATGTATGCCTCTTAATTCCCTTTTGTATTTTCTGTCTATTGTTAATAAATATATCTTTATTCGACTTGTAACCTTTTTTTTATCACCCCTCGTATATTGTTTTAATTCTTATTCAATTAATACTTTATTACTGTTCTTTTTTTTCTTACTTTTTTCTCTTCTACAATTTTTATTCATAAAATTATGTTTCTCTTTTAAGATCCAGTGGTATAAGAATATGATACCTATTAAGGACATGACTATGGATGATTTTGAAGATTACTTCCCTGATCGCAAAGATAATGTTGCTAAATATCCTAATTTCTGGCCACATGAAGATCCACCAAGACCAGTTTTCCCTTATTTAGAAAAGAAAGACCACCACTAAAGAAATAAAATAAACCAATTGAAAACTTTTGAAATATATTAGTTCAAGCAAATGTAACCTAAGAAAAAGGTTAATTGTTTATATTAGGTACTGTATCCTAAAGAATTGTACAATTAATTAAAAGAAGTTTGATTTATCTTGTATGTATATTTTTAATCTTTATAAGAATCACTTAATATATGTAAATGATAGCTTAAAAGTTTTCTTATTACTGATTGTTCTCACTTTTTATGTTCTCTAAGTATTTTTAAAAACTATATCCTTCATATAAACATTAGAATTTACATAACTGTTGCTCTTTCCAATATAAATTTTTAGACTGTAAATAATTAAATCACAACAAAAATATAACAGCTTGAATTAATAATAATGAACTGTGTATATTTTCAGAATTATATAGGTTACTAACTATATATATTTCCAAATATAAGCCCATCTGTGTATAAACATTTTTTGTTGAAAAATTTACTTAAAGTTGAAAACCCGTATATAAGTTGAAGTGGAAAAATTTCTTTCTAACGTATAAAAATGTTGTCAAGTAAGTGAAATGGGTGAAATATTTTCCAATCAAATTGTTGGTAAAGTGTAAAACCAATGGTTCTCAAACTTTTAATCACAGAATCAAACTTGAGAACCTTCGAGGTAGAAGATTGGCTGCAAATACCAAGGTAATTTCTTAGCATGTTTCTACAGTGATGAAGAGAGGCATCTTAAAATTTAATTGTTGAGCATCTTCATACATTACTTATTTCACAATTTTAAGTCTACTTTTTTTGATAACTGTTACATCACTGAGTTTGAAAATCTTGTCCCTAGATCATGTGGCAATAAATTTTTTACATATTTGACACTACTAGTTTAAGCCCTGGCAACCCTATAAAAAGTTACCCCTTTTTTAGAAATTTAAACAATGTAAATTTTAAAATATGAAAAAGTTATTTTTAGCAATTTATCACCTGTTTCTGGTGTTTGGAAAAATGTTTTCTACAAGATTAGCCAATCAGCTACAGATTTAGTATAGGTTTCCGTAGTGTGTTTTAAAAATTTTGGTACTTTTTTTACTATTTTAGCTTGATTATAGCACAAATAGGATTCTTACAATTATATATGTATATATAATTATATGTGTTATATATGTGTGTATCTATATATATATATATATATATATATTATTGATTTGTCTTTTTTTTTTCACCAATGCTAGCAAAGAACATTGTTCTACAACTGTTCCATAGATAACCATATAAACTGATCCCTCCACTTAACCTCAATTAAAAGTCCCAGAAGTTCTTGGCCTATACATGAAAATATATGGTATACATACACTGACACAAATGTGTCTATAATTATGTATATTTTAACTGATTTGAAAACATTTTTCATTATGAAATATTTCAATAGCATTACTGCATTACCATCTGTTGTAAACTGGCAAGATTATCTGTTAAAGAGTGATATATAACAGTATGTGAAGGGGATTTTAATATGACAATACATTTTTCTTATTAATGGTATCAAAGAATTCATGTTCAGAATTAGGTGAGTCTACAGCAAATCATGTTGATTTGTATGTTAAAACTAGTCTTAATAGTCATTATTTAAGATTGGTTGGCATTCTTGGAATTAAGTCAGTAAAATCATCCCCCCCCCCAAAAAAAAAAAGAACACTGAATAAATTTTCCTTGCTGTTGCCGAACAATGGCCGAAGGGTTAGGGTGCTGGCCTTCGGAGCCGGAGTTCGTGGGTTCGAATCCCACTATGGCATGGATGTTCGTAGCCGTTCGGAATCGGCTTTAAGCTGTAGGTCCCGGTATCATTAGCCCTTGTGTTGCAAAAAGTAGACCGTAGCACTCCAAAACCAAAACCAAAATCCTTGCTGTTACAAAATTGTACTCCCCCCTTTTTTAAAAAAAAAATCAATCCGTGCAAGTTAAGAGAAGGTACTTGAAATAAATTATTGTTTTATAAACCGTGTAACAACTAGATCGTTAGCTCTAGAGACTTGCATCAAAATTTTTAAAACAGTAGCCTGCAATCATAAATTATTTCTTTGGTTTTGTACCAAAGTTAAAAACACATGCAAGTCTTAAGTAAAGTGTTATAAATTTTCTTTAAGGGGCTGAAATATTTGTAACTCTGAAGACAAAACGTTTTACAAATTTTACAGTATTTAAATGTGAAGATTGTTTAGTGCATGTTCTCTACATATAAATAAAAATCCTTACAAAAAGCATTTTGAACAGGATTTTTGATTTTTTTGCTCCTTTTTCATATATTTACCAATGATGATTTTGTACCTTTAGCAATTATACAAGGTTCTTACATTCCTTAAATTTAGGTAATTGTTCAAAAAGGGCCCTTAAAGCTATTAATTTTTATATTGGGTCTTTAATTTTTAAACAAATTATTCTTAACAGCAAATTAATTTGAACTAAATCATTAAAAGTGAAAGCTGAGATGCCAAAAAATTTTACTGTATGGCCTGTCATGAAATGAAGTTTTAAAATAAGATATTTTGAGAGAATTTTGTGAGAAGACCAAACTATTTAAAGCTTAATAAGCTTTTATGTGTATTAATAAATAGTTCATCTGTCACGTAGAACATTTATGAAGCTTTAAAAAATGATTTAGAAAAGTTTACAGTGTGCAGATTGTAGTTATTTGGAACATCAAAAATGCATACATTGGTTCCATATTTTAAATAGTGCTTTTAGAAAATTGGCATTATCTTCTGATTGGAATATTGCTTCAGTGTTATTTGGACTGAATTGGTTATTTAAAGTCTCTTCTGCAAGAATAAATAATTTTATAAATGG
The DNA here is from genome assembly GCA_032207245.1 of Pardosa pseudoannulata. Taxonomy (NCBI): domain Eukaryota; kingdom Metazoa; phylum Arthropoda; class Arachnida; order Araneae; family Lycosidae; genus Pardosa; species Pardosa pseudoannulata. Next base: position 12,787,999 of record CM063506.1, read on the forward strand.
AACAGCTTTCTGTAAAATTTTGTAATTATAATGGGGTGGGGGGAGGGGAGTGTTTCTGTCAACCATAATTTTTTCTAGGGAGGTCCTTAAAAAAATCTCCGATTCTTTAAAAACTCCTTTATTTTCACTTTAAAAAACTTGTATGATTTTTATAATTGTTTCACCAGTCAATGAAAAAATAAGCTAGCTGTCAGTAAAAGATCACAAGTTTTTTTTTAACATTAATGAAAATATTTTGGAATTACTGCAAAGTTTTTGTTGCAAAATTCTGCATTGAAGAAGCCTGTTCTTAATGTAGATGCATATTTAACGAACATGCCCTTTGATTTGCTTGCAGATGAATATATGGTGAAGGATAGGTTTCAACATTTGAAAAAGAAACAAATCACAAGTAGGGGAACATTAAAATTTAGTTCTCCAGTGTAAAAAGAACTGGGAATTCAAAATATCACTTTTGATTCAAGCTGTAAAAGGGGCATTATTGTCACATGAAAGTGATAGTTTTAAAGGAAATTTTCAATGTCTGGGAGAATACTGGCTGATAAAAGTTGCTGAGGAACATAGAACAGTAGATCAATAAACTTAATGGTGAAAGACAATATATATAGTTTATAAAAATATTTTGTAAATATTTACCAAATATATTAGCTTTAGTGAAATAAAAAAAAGTAAGATTTAAGAGGAAAAGGAAGTTACATTTTAAAGTCATGAGATAGCAATGGATAACACTCTTTAAAAATCATGGGCAAGAAGAAAAGTTAATATGAGAAATTTAATTTTAACTTTACTTTATTCTGTAACAGTTTTTTAACTGTGGATATACATTTTTTTTAATCCCTCCCTTCTTTCTCCAGTCAATATCATGGAGTGAAGTTTTGCATGCAATTTTTTTTTTTTATAATGCTTGTGATATTTCTAGGCTAGTGTGTCCAAAAGCAATGCTCAAAAAGATTAAAGCCAAACGATGGCCGATTGGTTAGGGTGCTGGCCTTCGGTACCAGAGTTTGTGGGTTCAAATCCCACTATGGCATGGATGTTTGTAGCCATTCGGAATCAGCTTTAAGCTGTAGGTCCCGGTCTCATTAGCCCTCGTGTTGCAAAAAGTAGACCATAGCACTCCAAACCAAACCAAAAAGATTAAAAACATCCATTTCTTGCACCTAAAAAATATTTTATTTCTTATTTCACATATTACATAACTACCAGCATATTTATAAACTAATTGGAGATAGTTGACTAGATTTAAGATTTTATACAATTTTGAGATTAAAAAAATGCACATTTGTTAAAACTCAATTTTAGTATGCAAAACCTTTATTATTTATTATTTTTAATGTTTCTTCATTATTTTTTTAGTTACCACTTTTTTAAACTTACAACTTTCAATAAAATTTGTTTTTAAATTAGCATTACATTTTACTGCATTACAGAATAGTCAGTTGCACAAAGCTTCACTTTGTTAATTATCAAAGGAAGTATTTTGAAGACTTGTATCATGAGAAAATTTACAGCATAGTTGATTATTATACTAAAGTTGGTTAGCATTTTGGGCCTGTTCATCACCTATTTTCACATACTTGCTCTGTATGTCAGAAAGCATTTTCTCATAATTTCAACTTGAAAGATCATCTTCGTATCCACACTGGAGAAAAACCCTTTGCTTGCAGTATATGTAAGAAATCATTTTCTCGAAAATACCGTTTGGATCTTCATCTTCGTACCCACACAGGAGAGAAACCATTTTCTTGTTCTGTATGTACAAAAGTATTTTCTCAAAAACATTTCTTAGATATTCATCTTGCTTCCCATATTGGTGAAGAAAACCCATTAACTTGCTATGTCTGTCAGAAAGAATTTTCCAATAATACCCACTTGCAAAATCATCTTCGTATCCATACTGGAGAAAAACCATTTCCTTGTACCATATGTATGAAAGCATTTTCTCGTAATTCTATCTTGAGAGATCATCTTTCAATAAAATTTGTTTTTAAATTAGCATTACATTTTACTGCATTACAGAATAGTCAGTTGCACAAAGCTTCACTTTGTTAATTATCAAAGGAAGTATTTTGAAGACTTGTATCATGAGAAAATTTACAGCATAGTTGATTATTATACTAAAGTTGGTTAGCATTTTGGGCCTGTTCATCACCTATTCACATTTGAAAAGAAATATACATATATACACATACCCATTCACCTTTTTTGTTGAATCCTGTTGATGGCATGAATATAGCTCTTCAGAATTATTTTAAGTTGTGATACCAATCTAATAAGCATCCCATGAGCAAAACTGTAGAGTCTCAACCAAATGATAAACTAATCAGGTTGTCATATTTAGTACAAATGTGAAATTTCGTTTAAAATTTGGAAACATATGTTCAAGACTTGAACTTTATGATGATTGCAATTTTTTCTTTTTGTATATTTGGAAGTAAAATCAGATAGTAAATGGAAAATAATAGGAATAAAAATGAAAAATAAGATAGCAAAAAAAATTTTTTTTTTAAATGTCACTTTCATTTCAAAGCTTTCATAGGGAAAATGCATCTCAAGAACTGTAACAGTTAATAAATGATTTAATTTATTTACTTAATTTTTTCTTAAGAGAAGACTGAGAAGCATTATATGTGAAGTTCCAAAGTTCAAACCATCTCTTGCATCTTTCCATTTTTTAAAGTTGTTTAGTTTCAAATCTGATCACTAGATGGCACTACAATTCCATATGATCTCCCTATTTATTTTTATCATCTCTCTCTCAAGATCATCAATTATATCCCTTCAACTGTCATTCAAGTCTATATGAATGGCATACATGACAACACTTGTTCCTGTGGTAGTGTAGTTTTCATTGTCCTTTTTCATAAACAAAGTTAGGATGAGAAACCCAGACTTCTGCTCTGTTTTTAGGGCTGAATTTATTGCTATCAAAGAGGCACTCAGGGTTTTGATGATTGAAACTTCATCTGCAGACATTTGGATCTTAACAAATAGTGCCCTTCAACACCTAAGCAGCTGAACTGAAATTGATGATAGAACTTCAGTGTCAATTATGAAAGATCTCGAAGTCCTTTTGAAATGTCACAAAATTTACTTTCAGTAGGTTCTCTTTAATATTGAGCTATATGGAAATGAGACTGCTGATATCACCACCAAGAGAGGTACTGGTGGTCCTTCAACATCACATATCGGCTAACATTCTCTGAAATAAACTCAAAAGTTAAGATTTTAAACAGCAAATTTGGAAAATCTGTCCCTTTCATGATATTCAGGGAAATCTGGCTATATACTAATGATTAAAGATGATAGAGGTGACCAGGTCACCATCACTAGACTTATTAGCTGATACATCAGGAGGCTTACTTTTGCCAATGGATGAGACTGGTAAGAATTGCATCAAATGTCTTAGTGCTAAGGCTTCTCCTGTCCATCTATTGAATTATGTGGGGCTTCTGTAGCATGACTTGTTTTCTTCACCTCTCCTTGTTTGCGATGCCGAACGATGGCCGATTGGTTAGGGTGCTGGCCTTTGGTACTGGAGTTCGTGGATTTGAATCCCACTGTGGCATGGATGTTCGTAGCCGTTCGGAATCGGCTTTAAGCTGTAGGTCCCAGTCTCATTAGCCCTCGTGTTGCAATAAGTAGACCGTAGCACTCCAAACCAAACCAAACTTTGTTTGCGACTTCATGAGAATTCACAATCTCCTGGACTTTGTTTAGCCTTCAGCAGATCAAAGGGTATATGCAACAACAACTATACCATTGTTTAAGATTTGCAGTTTTACTTATTTCTATAGAATAGAATGCAGGCAGATACTTAATATTTTAATCTCAGTTGGTATTAAATTAATCAGAAACTCAAAGTAAAAGCATACAAGACTTTTGAGTCAGTTTTATATAGAGAATAATAACCTGTAACACTGCCACAAGACAATTTTCAAATTTTCTTTAAAATAAAGAGCATTTTTTTGTAAGATTTGCATATTATGAGTGTGTGTATTTTACATACTAGTTCAAATTTTAGTAGTATTATATCAGTTGAAAAAATGAATATATGTATTTATATACAACAAATTCTTGTTTGAGAGAGTAAATGTTCCTTGGTAAAGTTCACCTTTCTGTAACTTTAGATTTTTAAAGTTCATAAATCCAGGAATCTTATTCTCCTTGCTCACTTCCCATTCCCTTTCTCTACTGTTTTATCTATTAAATACATATACTATAGTGAAATACCTCAGTGCTGACCCCACTATTGATGGCTAGCACATTGAGTAATAAATTTCCTCTAGTACTGATTTACTATTATATGGTTTAGAAAGCCAATATATGTATTAATGATTTTTGCAGCTTTTTGTTCTTATGGTAGGCAAAAATGTATTTTACCTTATGACCTTGAACTGCTTCAAACCTAAGTACCTGAACCACCATGGAAAATTTCATTATGAATGATCCAGCCATTTTGGAATTTACAACAGATATATGCACATGCAAATTATATATACATATACATTATTATATTTCTATATTACTCTGAAGACAAAAATAGAAATTGAAATATGGCAGCATTTAGTAGAATATCTTGAAAGTAAATGAACTAAGTTTTATTGTACAAATGATGAATTGGGACTCACTATTTATTTTAATGGATAGTTTTAAACATGTTTAACAAACAAATATTACTTTTTTCATTATTTTTATTAGAGTGCCCAACTTCCATACATAAAAAATCTACTTTTTCTCATAAAAATGTATTGTGATCTGTTTGTGCTTACAGGAGTAGCCATAGCTTTCATTTTTTGTAAACTTTTTTTCTTTATGTAGTTGGCAATACAGGCACTATATGCCTTTATACCAATACAAGGCTATGAAGCTGTTACCCATTTAGCAATGCCTGCAGAGTATGTGTAGCTTAAAGTATGCCACGGACGCAATTAACATTATCCCTGTTGGATCATATTTTAGAAGCAGGGAACAAGCAGAAGATCCCCAGGCTTAACCTGCCACCTCCAAAGATATCATTTGAGAACATCGTGACCATGAACATATTTTACATGCCACAGTCACTTTAACAAACACTGTGGATCTTTGGCCTGCTCAAGCCCCAAACCCGCAACCTTTCAGTTACAAGATTGCTACCTTTGCTGACTGAGCTACTGCTGCTCATGTTTTTGTAAACTAACATCACATGCATTACTGGAGAACAGACTCGTTCCCTGGGTAAGAATAATTTTAAAATTTGACTTCTGGAAATAGCATTTTAAGCTAAGTTCATTGATGCCTTTTTTTTTTTACCTTGCCATTATAATTAACTAACTTCACTTAACTTTGCACTTCTGAATGACCATACTATCAAGCTAAACAAGTGTTTGCTTCTGTCAGTCATGAGCATCTTGCATTAATAAACTGACATTATTTATAACTCAATTACTATTTCACAATTGATTAAACTTCTTACTCATTTCTGATATAAATAATAGTAGGACAGATAGAAAACTTAAATGTCAGGAATGCAAAGCTCTTTATTTATCACTTAACACTTACTTGATTAAAATATAGAATTGACCAACATACGGAGCTATTTGCTCTTTTATAGAGTAGTAGAATATTCTGATACACTTCCAGTAACATAAAAAAGGTTCTAATACCTTATAGAACTAACAATAAAGCAGGTAATTAAAATTCCACAGTGTCCATGTAAGGATTTGAAATGGAGACCTCATGCACTGAAACCTAATGCATTATTTCTTCCCCAGACAGACCTTAACAGATAATAGAACAATTTTAAGCAGCAATATAGGCACATACAAATGTGTTTGCTCGATTTTCATCCAAAAATCTGTGACTCAATTTATTTTCAATTATTAAAACCAAGTTTAATCTTCTAACACACTAGCACTAGTTGTCTTATATAGTAATTAATTGTATACACATATAGAAGTATCTATAGTTTTATTTCCCTATTTAATCCCAAATAACCACTGAATTTTTTATAGCCATTCCCTAAAGAATGTTTCATTTACAGCTGTGTTACAGATAAATGACACTTTGAGAGGTGCACGAGAGAGCAGTATTTGCTTTAAGGTGTTTTTTGGATTTGTATTTCTAAAGTACATGTCTTGTTCTGGTAAGCAAGTAAACAATCTTTGGCAATCTAAAATACTTTATTTTGTTCATCAGTAAAATGCTGGTTATTAATAAAAAAGAATAACAATTTTTTGAGCTACATTTTAGAGGATTTCATACATTTTTTATCATGGATAAAATAGTCAGATAATGGCCAAATAGGTAGAGTGCTGCATTTTTTTTTTTTTTAAATCAGACTCCAAGGTTATGGTTGGATTAGATTTCAAAACAGTTCAGAATGAGATGCAAGAATCATGTCCTAATCATAGTATAGCAAAATTTTATTGATTTCACTTAAAAACCAAACCATGGATAAAGTACTTGGAAAAATCTCTTTCAAATATAACACAATTTAAAGGTTTGGTGTTAACAAGAACAAAGTAATATAAATATACAATTTATATAAAACTTATCAAACTTTTGTGACAGTAATTTTTTTTCAGAATTTACACTTTAAGTTATTTTTTAAGTGAAAGTTTGTTTAAAACTCAAACATACAATTTATTTTTTCTCAATGTTAACCCTCTGACTGTCAAGATCTGAGACAAAAAATATACATGACTTGTCTTTATAATCCAGCTAAATACATTAATTTACATCCCGTATAAAATTGAGGGCAGTATGATAAAGATATAAAAAAATATGTAAGCTCATTGGAATTTAGAACAGTACATGCTTTTATCAATAAGAATGAAATGGAGTGAATCTGTACAAGTATGGGTTTGACAGTCGGAGGGTTAAGAAAAATGACCTTTAAAAGGAATTTTTTGAAAAATAATGTTTATACATACTGAAAAAAAATATATATTACTATAATGACTATTAAGATGAGTATCTGAACTGCTATTTTGAAAAATGTAAGTAATTCATGCACTATCAGGTAATCTGTGCAGTCTTCCCGTGTGACATCATAACTGAATGATAAATTGTGTAAACTGTACAGTTCGCCCCAGTATTTATTTCTTCAGTTCTATGGCCCGACTCAATTGACCCTCTTTTGCTATAACTGGTTAGTTAACTTTTAAACACACAGTTTACTTAGTTCACTATTAGCTTTCAACAGGGTAGGTACTTAAAAAAAAAAAGGTTCTTGCTTTTATTGAAATTTTCTGGTCACTTCCTGAGCTTTTAGAATACATAAAATATTTCTTATTCAAACCAGATTTAAAAAAAAAAAAAAAAAAATGTTGCTTATGAAACTTTTATAGATAAACTGAAAGTTATTGAGTCCAAAGCTACACATTGGTATATTGTGAAAAATAACCTCAGATCTGGTTATCAGAAAAAATGCAAAAAGATAGCTATTAGATATTCGGATACTTCTAGTCCGATGTTTATGTAGCCAAACCCTTGGTATTTAAGAACAAATGTTTTGATTTTGAAACTCGAACAAAACAAGATTGATGAAAAAATTAAGGATGAACTTCAATCCCCACATAATCTGAATTCAGTTCCTTGATAAGTATTTTACTCAGTCTAATTGTTTAGTGCAACTGTCAAGCTTCGATGTAAAGAAAATACTTTCGTACATATACTACAAGAAAATGGCTTCTGTTTAGTATGAGATTGAAGATGAACATTTAAGTGACTCTTTTGAGAAAATGATTTCTTACATTGACTACAAGTAAATGGTTTCTCACCAGTGTGAGAACGAAGATGAATTCTCAAGCTAGAATTACGAGAAAATGCTTTCATACATATGGTACAAGGAAATGGTTTTTCTCCAGTATGGATACGAAGATGATTTTGCAAGTGGGTATTATTGGAAAATTCTTTCTGACAGACATAGCAAGTTAATGGGTTTTCTTCACCAATATGGGAAGCAAGATGAATATCTAAGAAATGTTTTTGAGAAAATACTTTATAAGTGTGAAAATATTTAACAAACAATACAAGTCAAGGCCTTTTATTAGTATGGGTAAGAAGATGAGCTTTCAAGCTGTGATGTACAGAAAAGGCATTTGTATATATACTAATATAATGGCTTCTTCCTAGTATGGGAATGACAATGAACATTCAAGTGGCTTTTTTGAGAAAATCATTTCTCACACTTACTGCAAGCAAATGATTTCTCCCAAGTGTGGGAATAAAGATGAAGATCTTGTGAAGACTCCCCTTTGTCCTGACCCCAAAAACAATTGGCGGGACCATAACTGACCCCCCAGGTATAAAAAGCCTACAATTTTGCGACTCAGGGCTTTTTGTCTTTTTTTAAGTAGGTGTGTTGACCTTGTGTGGAGGCTTTCGCATTTGTTACCAGAGCCAGCTTGCTAGTTCGGGAGATTCGTAAAGTCTGCTCATATAGGGAGCAGCAGAGTCTCAGATACCAAATGGGGGATAAATTGGGTTTGATTGCACCCTGAAAAGCCTCCTCATTTGTAAGAGATTATTACATCTCTTGTTTTTCTTTCGCCTGTGATCGTCGTGAGGAAGTTTTACCGGCAACCGTCCTTTGCAGTTCTACATAATTCAGGAATTAACATTCCTTTGTAAATAGCCGTATTTAATCCAGAATTAAAGTAAATTTCCAATTTTATTCTCTGACTGTGATCCATTATTCACATTACCTCTCACTTGAGAATATTGAAGGCGTCACAATCTAAATGGTATTTTGGAGGATAAATTAATTTTACACACTTTTAAATGTTTAAAACTTTTTATCACTATGAGTAAGAAGATGATCTTTCAAGCTTCGATGTAAAGAAAATACTTTCGTACATATACTACAAGAAAATGGCTTCTGTTTAGTATGAGATTGAAGATGAACATTTAAGTGACTCTTTTGAGAAAATGATTTCTTACAATGACTACAAGTAAATGGTTTCTCACCAGTGTGAGAACGAAGATGAATTCTCAAGCTAGAATTACGAGAAAATGCTTTCATACATATGGTACAAGGAAATGGTTTTTCTCCAGTATGGATACGAAGATGATTTTGCAAATGGGTATTATTGGAAAATTCTTTCTGACAGACATAGCAAGTTAATGGGTTTTCTTCACCAATATGGGAAGCAAGATGAATATCTAAGAAATGTTTTTGAGAAAATACTTTTGTACATACAGAACAAGAAAATGGTTTCTCTCCTGTGTGGGTACGAAGATGAAGATCCAAACGGTATTTTCGAGAAAATGATTTCTTACATACACTGCAAGCAAATGGTTTTTCTCCAGTGTGGATACGAAGATGATCTTTCAAGTTGAAATTATGAGAAAATGCTTTCTGACATACAGAGCAAGTATATGGTTTTTCTCCTGTGTGGGTACGAATATGTTCTTTCAATCTGCAATTAAAAGAGAAAGATTTCTCACATATAGAGCAAGAAAATGGTTTCTCTCCAGTGTGGATACGAAGATGAACATCTAAACGATATTTTTCAGAAAATGTTTTCTCACATAAACTACAAGCAAATGGTTTTTCCTTTGAGTGGCTATGAAGATGATTTTTTAAGTGGAAACTATGAGAAAATGCCTTCTGACATACAGAGCAAATAAAAGGCCTTTCTCCTGTGTGGGTACGAAGATGAGCTTTCAATCTGCAATGAAAAGAAAAAGATTTCTTACATACAGAGCAAGAAAAAGGCTTTTCCTTAGAGTCTCTGGAACTAAAATGATCAAATGTGCTTTTATCCATTTCAAACACAATTGGAATTTTATTATGGCTGTTATAACTTCTTTTCAAAAAGCTGAATGCTCATTTAAATAGAGCATATGCTCAAGGTTCCTACGTGGTACATTAGATTACATCCGATTCTTTTGACACAAGAGTTTTTAATTCTAGTAGATAGTTTTTTAATAAACCTTGATTCAACTCTACGGAGAATCACAAAGATTAATCTTCATTTCTATATCTGTAAGTAATAACTAATATGTACTGCTGCTAATAGTCCATATCTGAACTATAGTCTGAAATTTTCAATATTAAAAGATAGTATTAAAATTTCACCATTTTTTGCTAAAATTTACGGCTGTTAAATCTTCTTCTACTGAAGTATACATTTCTGTGCTAAAAGACATCAATATTTAATTGAACTTCCTTCCATCAAGTGTAGATAAGCATTTAAAAGGAAATGTTACCTATAAAACAAGAGAAAAAATGTATAAAACTGTAAACACTTTATAAATGTCTTAAACTTTATAAATTTGTCTATGTTTGGGAGTGGGAAGAATACAATATACCACTTAAGTACTGGTTAGCATTAATTTTAGCTACAAAACTTACTGTTTTGAAATAGTGTTTGAAATAGTATAATACTATTTTTCCTCTTATGTAATGTTCTGAATGCATCATATGATAGGCTAACTTATATTTGATTTATTTGATTTCAAGTGGTGTTCATTTTTGGTTAATTAAAGCTTTATCTATAACTCTTGATTATTTTGAAATAATAAACAAAAGTATTTATTTGGTGTGTTTTGTAAATAATTTTTTATACATTTTAATACACAGAATGACCTTTTACCATATACATTAGAATAGACACACTTAAATATATTCACAATCATATTTCTATGTTTGGAAATGTTGATACCATTTTATGCGTTCTTTTTAAGTGTTCAGCATTTTCATATCAATTTAAATTGTATTTAATTTCTTGTCGAATTTGCTCCTCAATACCACATGACTAACATAAATGGGAATACTTCTCTAAAACTAGGGTGAGAAACATGGAATTAAATAACATTTATAATAGGATAAAAGCATATCGCAAATAATTTTCAGTTTTAAAAATAATATAAATAAATATCAAAACTATTATATTGTTATGTGCTCTGTGAACATGACTAAGTCTTGTAACCATATAAAATGCAATATATTTTAGTTTATTTTTTAATTATGTACAGTTGTCCAATAAGAAAGCAAACTATCTTATTTAAAAATCTTTCTAAAATAGAAATTTTAACAGCCTTAGACATTTGTTTATGCCATGGCCATGCCCTGGGTAAAAATACATTCAATTAGCATTATAAAATATGAAAAAGTATTACTATAATGCCTGTACAGAAAGAACTATACAACATTAGTCCTTAAAATGTGTCTACTTTTGTCAATGAGAATCCAATAATACCAAAAGCATCATTACAAACTTACAATAGCTTTATCTATCTTAAGGTCACACTATGGAAAAATTAACCCGCATTAATACTTTCACTTTTGAGGAAGCTTGAACATCTCAAGAATATTCTTTTTCTTTCTCCAAAACATCATTTGAACTAAGAAGCAAAAGATACCATGCATACTTAAAAATTCTTGACATTTCTAAAAGAAATAAGAGAAGTTTCAGCTATAATACATCTAGCACAGTTTTACACATATTTTAATATTATTGAAAAATTATAATAGTTATACAGAAAAAAAAAGTATTTCTATTAACACATTGTTCACCGGTCACAAGTTAACTAGTGATTTTATGGCCAAATGTTGCTGACCGGCCACGTGTAAACTCGTGATGGATTTTTTTTTTCGCATCGCTGTTGTTTTCTCTGTTGGTGACCATACAGTGCAAGTGTTGGTCAGTACAATACAAGCTGTTTCTCTCGCTTATAAGACCCGCCAAATCTTTTGTTGTAAAATATATTTAAATAACTATGACAGAACGTAATGAAGAATCTTTCAATGAATTACACGTGGATGCTTTATCTGATTGTACGAGTGATTATGAATCAAATCGTGCTAATAGCCGGTGACATGAGATAAATTTTCAGTAAAATTGATGGTCAAGAATGTGTTAAAACATAAATCAAACCTACTTTAATGTGTTGGAGGAGTTTGTATTCAACCTGCACTAGATAACTAACTCACAAACTTCTAAAAGGTAGGCTAAATGATTAGGTAATCAAGAAAAATATTACTTTGGTAGGAGGGAAATTGGCTGAACTGCAGTGTCTGCGATGGTTGCAACCATAGCTTGACAATATCTCTCCTTTTTTTCAGAGCAGAAAGTAAATAGTAAACACCCTAGATCAGAGAACCAACGGATACATATTGAATGACATTTTACATATTGCTGAGGATTAGAAAATATTTTATTATGAGGGTGTATTGAAGTGTGTTTGTAAAAGAATGGCATAGTTAAAAGGAAAAAGAGTAAATTTTGAAAAAGAAAATTTAACAGAGAATGAGTAGATGGAAAATGAGTGTTTAATAATATGGAAAGGGATCAAATAGACAGAACTTTTAATCTTAATTTAACTTAAAATTGTCCACAAGAATTCTCTAAAGCATGTGGATCATTATAAAATGTAGATTAAACAGCATTCTTCAGGTCTAGGATGAATTTGATTCTAATTTGGCTGAGTACATCTAATGAAGAAATAACTAAAACCTACCTGACATTTTCTAAGTTTTACTATGTGTAATTGAATGGATTTACTTATCTACAGCTGAATTTTACTAGAAAGTGCAGTTTTAAGCATTTTTTTTCTGCTAAATACATTTAGTGTTATTATACCTGAATATATTTACTAATATTAATTAACTAAGGTATTTTATAAAATTTCCAACCTTTTTGTTGCTTTTAACCTTATTTCTATTTCTTTTCAATATTATTTTTAATTATTATACTTATGACTAGAACTCTTAGAATTTCTTTAGTTGATTTTGACTTATTCATAATATACTAGTATTCATAGTATATTATGAATAAGTTAAAATCACTAGTATTCATAATATACTTATTTATTTTATTAATCATACTTATGATTGCAATTTTTAACATTTCTTTAGTGAACTCTGACATTTTTTTAAACACTATTTGACATTTTTTTGCTACTACAATTTTTCAAACGTACTGCTATTTTTTATGGAGCACAGCATCTTGTTCACCAAGTAAATATGGCCACATCCAAGACTCTGCAGTTTTAAGGGAAAATTAATGAAATGAGATAATATATTGTTTTTATTGTAAATCAATAACTTTAAATAATAGTACAAAGGACAGAACTGATATCACAAAAGTCTTTTACTCAACATAAGGGAGGCATCACTTTTAGTTTATATAAAAATTTGTTTAGATTGGTTAGAAATAATATAAACTTTGTTTAAATAAATAGAAAGCTCTGCAGCTAAAAAAGAAAAGGTTTATAATATTTTTTAATGTCAGAACTAGGAATTATGTATTTATGAAAAGGCTGGTGGGTTGTCAGTAGTCAGTATGAGACACATTCTTTCGCAGAATTTCTAAAAAGCCCAATAGCTGAGAAACAAATCAATATCCAAAATCCAACTGATTTTCTATCCCTCCTGGATATCTGTGCTAAAGGAGAATCTGACTACCAAACTGGATATTTAGAGGTGGAAATTCAAAGAAACTGCTCTCAATTAGAAAACAGATTTAGAAAATTTTATAAATTATATGTTCTCGAACACCTTAAACAACAACAACAAAAAAAGGCTGTTTGTCTGATACAAAAATATATAAAATTTAGTATTATGCGATGGCTGAGAGCAAATGTCTACTGTGAGCAGACACATTTGTGCCTTACCTTATCCTGAAAAGTGATCAAGCCAAAGAAGCTCTCCCCCCCCCCCTTTGTGATATTTTGTTGTTTTGAAATCTCCTGAAATTCAACTCAGAAGTTGAAGATGATCCTTCCTTTTTGATAATTTCTAGCACTGTTTATTCTTATGATAAACAGCTCCTTCATGGGTTCCTAATACAGATTTTCCATTTTCAATTTTTACTAGAATTTGCTCATTAATATAATTCATAAGTATTGATTTATAGCCCCAAGGCTTTATACTTTTAAAATTACCTTGAATGAGCAAAGTATCCAAAATGTTACTTGACCAAAAACTTAACTGAATACAATTTAAGCTTTATCTGCTCTATATATGACAGAATATTCCTCTATATCTATAAAAAAAAAATATAAAAAAAATAATATTGTTACTGTTTTAAAAAAAAAAAAGAGTTCTATGATCCTAGATACATGAGAAAAGGGTAATTCGAAAATATCTTTAGAGATAAAACAATAAAATGGCGTTTACTGTTATTTTGCATTCAAAATTTTTTTGCTTACTTTATGATGAAAATACAAAATGTAAATTGTATAATATTGTTGCCAAACGTAGTACAGTAATTCATTGTTGCCATAGCAACATTGTTATGTTTAATTGTACTGCTTTTCGGGAACATTCAGTCCAACTACTGGTCGTCTACTGAAATAGTCTACTACCGAAATCGTCTACTGAACGAAAAAAATTTACCGATAGTTAAAACGAGCATTCGACCGAAAGAGATTCTCCTGTTTCGTTGCGAATCGTAGTTTACGCTAGTTCGCTAAGACGAGTTTGGAGTCGAGGGTAGGGCCGACATAATCCAGGCTTGCGACAGTGATTCTGAAGATCGTCATTTTCACCCGTGACTCTTGTCGGAGTGAATATGGTAGATCCCCTAGCTTCTGTTATCATTTGTGTTCTAAAAAATGTCTCTAGTCTCCCGATCGGCCAAAACAACACCCCGTCAGTATGCCACAATGGTTAAATTCATTGAAAATAATAAAAAATGTTTAACTTCAAATTAACGCCCGATTTCACAGCACAGGATAAGGAAGAAATATGGAAAGAATTAGCAAACATAATAAATGCTGATAGATTGGGATTCATCAAATCAGTAACAAAATGGAAAAAAAAACAATTATAGTTCTACATACTATATTTTGAATAAACTAACTTATTTGGTAAATTATAAAATAGTTAAACTGTAAAATTTGTTGGATAAGTAATTCTCATTTAAAAGAAATTTCTGAATTTCAGACAAAATTTTTGGAACTTTTCTAAAAAAGCATGCCAATTTAAAGTTAAATATATTAATAAGGTAAATTTTCAGATGTCGGTATTAGATCTGGGATATATATATATATATATATATATATATATATATATATATATATATATATATATATATATATATATATATATATATATATAACATATATATATATATATATATATATATATCATATATATAATTATATATATATATATATATATATATATATATATATATATATACTTGAGGTAAAAGATGGTCATTTTCTTAATTTACAGAAAAAACTTGTTTTTTTGCAATTTTTAGTACAAACCCACATAAATTTTCTGAAAATTCCTGATCAGAATCACCCCTGGTTTATTTCTTGTTGAAAACATCCTCTTAATTTTCATGAAAGAGCAAAATCCATTTACAATTATTTGATTTTATATCATCATTCAAATATTTATCAAAACACAGAATTACAAACCTGAAAAATTACTAATTAAAATATTCTTAATTTTATCTAATTTTAAAATTGTTTTGATATATTTAACATTTAAATAATAAAAAATAAAAATAAGTTTAATCTTTATTTATATAATTTTAGTTTCAAAAGGCTGTGTAATATGTCCAACACTGACTGTATAGTGTTTCGCGTCCTTTTATTACTATATTCCTTTTATTATTATTATAGTCCTTTTATTGACAAATACTATGTCGAATTCATGCTTAAGTTTGTTACATAATTGACAACTAAATATTTCAGCAACAGAGTTTCGTAATCAGGATTATCTTCTACTTCTTAAAAGAAATGCAACATCGCCATTTGCTGGTCGAAAGGAATTAAGAGCCCATACTCGGAATTTGGCATTTTGAGGAGGACATTAAATTTTCGAGTGTTGTTGGATCTTAAAGCAAAAAACCTTAGAAATCGTGGTTGAGAAGTAATAACTATTTTAGAGTTACTGAACGTTCTTGAGAAATTCTTGATTTTCCGCGAACCTAAAGAACAGTTTCTAGGCCTTTATTTTTGTAGATTTACATAGCTCAGTCTTTCTTTAGACCTAACTGTGGCTTTTTGAAGTGAATAGAGGATGTTAACTGACAGGCGAATATATTGTGTTCCACGTTTCTTAATTATCCACACACACTTTTCTGAAAACGTCTTTCCAATTGGTATAAGTCCCTTTCTAATATTGTTTTCTCTTTTAACCTTTTGAGGGAGGGTGGTCAATATTTCCATCAAGACGTGCAAGTCTTATTAGAAAAAATATAGAAAAATTAGAATTAGAATTAGAAAAATAAATATCTAAAGAAGAGATTTGTTTTTGAATTTTTACCTTTTTGAATTTATTATGTTTGTTATATATGTTATGTATCAATGTAATGTTTATATTCTAATAGTTTCAGAATTAAAATCCTAAGTATCTTATTTTTTCACCATCGAATGAATTCTTAAAATAGTTTTGATGTTACGTTTATTATGTAGCTATTTCATTATCATACTCCTTTCATTAGTAGTTTAATTAATTATTTATCTTTTTAATTCATTTTAATAATTATTGTCAAAAAGCAGTTTTCAGAAGATTTACTACATGTTATATACAGTCTAACCTCAGTCTATCGTTCCCGGATAATTCGTTTGATTCATTTGGTTTCAAACTTATTCCCATAGAAGTAACGTTATTTCTTCCCACATTCATAGACAGAGTCGTTTTAAACCATTTTGGGTTAAAACCCTAAACATTACTAAGCTCTCTCCATTTACCACAAGATACAGAACGCATAAAAGATATAAAATAATAATTAAAACAATATTAAACAATGTGAAAATTAAAAGAAATCTTAAATTTTTATTAACAAAAATATTTATTATACAACAATAAATTTTCTTAATATTAAAACCACTTTCATTATAATATCCTTACTCTTCTGCATCGATAGATTTAAAGCTTTATTCTATATCACTATTTTTTGCGCGAAGTGTTATTGCTTTCTATTTCATCTTGGCGAGATTTTTACTTTCCATAATTATAAATATGCCATGTACTATAATTTTGTTTACATTTTGTCTACATTTCTTAAATAAAATTTATTGTCATAGGTTTTGTCAATTAAATTTTAATTTTTATGTATTTAAAACCTTATTACCAAGAACATCAGTAAGACAATAATGCATTTAAGAAAAGGAAAAAGTTTTCTTTTTGTAAATGGCAACAAGGAAATGCAAAAAATTGATAGAACATGGATACTTTTGATTATTAATTACATCACTAGGTAATACGCACTGAATATAAAGATTATTGCTATCTCATTGAATTTAGCATTGAATTATGGTGGCGACTGCTGTGCTGTTGGTGATAAAAAACCAAAAAGGTCAAAATCAAGAGATCAAAATGACTATATAAACAAGATTTACTTTTTTAATAGATTAATTTTTTCTACACCGATATATGTAAATATTTTTTCTTCTTCCTCATTTTCTTCGAGAAAATGTTATTTTTTCAGTTTTATCTTGGCGAGATTATTATTTTCAATAATTATAAACTCTCATGTTCTATAATTCTTTTTTTTTTTTTTTTTTTTTTAAATTTTACAGCTACTATTTCTAAAAGAAAAACTTTTGTCATAGGTTTTGTTATTTAGAACTGAAATTTTATTCAAAATTTTAATACAGTTGAAAATAAATAAGCAAAATTTCAATAATTATAAGCTCAACATATTCTCTCATTTTGGTTTCTACTTCATAGCTGGCATTTCTTAAAAGAAAACGTACTCATTGTCGTAGTTTTAATTATTTAAAACTTTAAAATTGTTTTGTGTTTAAAACATTAATACAAAATAATCATTAAAAGGCAAATGAGAAAAAAATAGTTTTCATTTAAGAATTGGTAACTATGAAATGTAAGTAACTTTAATAGAACACGGCTATTTTTCATTTATATAATAGCTTCATTAGATCAATCCATTAAATTGATAGTCTATTACTTTTACATTGAATGTATTACTCTTTACTTTTTACTCATCCTTTTATACTTTAATATAACTGAAATTTAGGCTAAATAGGAAGAGATGCAACACAGGTCTTCATTCGAGTGTTTTGCTGTTGGCGTCCGAAAAGTAAGCAAAATGGTTGCATAAATACACGCAAAGGTAAAATAATCACTAAAGCAACAATAAAAATATTTAAGGGTAAAAAATAAAATTTTCAAAAATTTTAAACTTAGAAGAAATTTGAAAAATGAAAACAGATTTGTAACAAGTCTTATATCTGAAATAATCTCTGCAAAATAACGAAAAAAAGCGCCAAAATTGTAAAACCCGCTACTGAGAACTTATACTCTAACAATAAGTCTACATCTGGACCATTAAATCTATAAATACTATCTCTATAAATAAAAGAGTGTCTGTTTGTATAAATTCATATTTTGTGTACTAGTTTTCCAATTCTTTGGTACTGGCAAATGTTCACTGACAAGATTAAACCCTCATCCACCCAATCTATTACGTGGAATGACAATTTGTGCAAGTGAAACTCGAGTGTAACACTACATTTTTTTTTACGATTTTTGAAACTTGCTCAAAATTTGCAGAACTAACCGAGGCATATAATACATCTGTTCTGATTTTTCAGGGGAATATAAATATGTGTTCTAATATAAGTATAAAATTCAGATTTTTTTTACACCTGCAAGTCCCCTAGTGGGAAAAGCACGTTACCCCCCTCTATCTATATGTATATAGATTATTTTGTATCTCTGTTTTGTACATCATGATAGTTTAAAAAACAGGGAAAATTGTAACTCGTTGGAGAGAGGAATAAGCTCTGAGACTGACTACTTGAGAATTGAGTTCCCCTTGGCAAATTTGGCGGAAATATTGGCGATATTTACTAAAACACAAAGGTAATCCACCCAATCATTGTATTTCTTACTTTTTCTGGCGACTTTAATTAATACACAGTGCGCCATCGTAATAGAATTATATGCTCTTACTTAATTAAAGATAATGACTTGAAAACCGGACATTTATATTTATGGGGAATCAATCCTTTAACAGTTTACAAACGCAACAGTTCCAAATTATTAAAAATCAGCCATAGTGAATCATTAATGGTTTGTTATATCTAATTTTTTAAGCATTGCGCACTTTTAATATATCCCCTATATAATAATAGCCTAATTTATCTGTACGTCTGTCCTCGATTTTATGAAGTTGTTGGACCTGGAATGGATAGAGGCATCCATAGTTAGCAAAATTCATAGCGAGTAATGTTTATCTTCTACTAAACTATAGATACGATTCTAAAATAAATTGGTATAAATATGCTTCATATCACAGCGAAAAATACTGCCTTCTTTAAACGTTCGAAATCCACCCCTTCCCCTCTTTTCGAGCTTTTAATGCCATTAATTCAACTCCTATTTTCCCCGGTTAAGACCAGGCGATTAAATTTATCAATTTGTCCCATAATAAATAGGTAAAAATAACATTTTTCTAGCATTATGAAGTCATTCCTTTAGCCATCTCATTGAATCATTTCTTATTTTAAATTATTTAAATTATGCCTTATTTTCATACGTTTTATCATTGAACCTTGATATTACGTAAATAATTTTCTTTTATATTTGGCTTAAATAATAGATTAGGTACATATGTGATGATTTTAAATTGAATCATCAATTATTTTTTGTTGCAAGATAATTCTCAGCCAAAAAACAAACCATTTTTTTACCTCCTTCATAGAGTACTTTACAATTTTGGAAAATTAAAAATTTTACTGATCCCGTCATATGACGGGCTATATGCTAGTAAGAAAAGAGTTACACAAGGAAAGTTGGATGTAAATATCATATAAATTATAATATCGATACAGATTGTTTAGATACGAGATTGGGAGAAAATGTTAGGCAACCATACTTAAACCATTATCGCCAAATTGGCAGGGGAACTTAGCTCTTTAGTCAAGCCATAAACTCTTTATCCCGCCTCTTGCTTCACCACTTATATATGGTTTAAAAGATTAGTTTTTCGTTAAGGTGGCATCAAAGTACTTTTTCTAAGGCTGCAGTCTGATAGGATTTCTATAAATATTCGCGAAGGTTTTGCAGTTATGTAGACAGTTAAGAACTATTGCATTTGTTTTTCATCCCACTCGGACGTGCTTTTCTTCTGCTCTTGATTTCTTGTTGCTCTTAGTTTTCGGCATTCAATGAGTGGCGGGAGCAGCACTCTGAGTATATCTGTTCAAACTGAGAAAATCGTCTCCCTTAATAAATTCTCTTCCCTTAAAGAAAAAACTCTCTCAGAAAACCCTGTTCAAACTTCTGCCCCTAATCCACTTCAAGCCCAAAATTAAGCAAATTACAATCATCAAAACTGAAAATTAACGTCACTTTCTCAATGAAATTGCTGGAAAAAATAAGTGAAAATTCCATGCTAGGGTTGGAGGTGAATTTATTCGTCTCGAGCCCAAATTTGAAGATGATCACAAAGCCATCTCTCAATTTATTATTCAGAATAAGATTGAAGGCTATATCCTTCCTACTGGCATTGTTAGGCTCCTAAAAATCATGATCCACGATCTTCCCAGTTATATATCAGTGGAATAAATTAAAAGTGAGCTCACCAGTGTAAACTTCTCCGTGTTCAAAATTTCTCAACTTATTAAGCAAAAAACTCCCCTCCTTAAGTCACTTTTTCAAGTCCAATTCTTTCCTAATGACCTAACCAAAAAATGTTTTGAACTTGATTCTTTTGTTCAGATTAAAATTTCCATAGAACGCTACAAGGCTACCATTAAGACTCAGCAGTGTCATAACTGCCAGCATTTTCATCACCATTCGGTAACTTCCTTATGAGGCGAGGTTGCGTCAAAAGCGCATATTTTCACAACACCAAAAATTGTCCTCGGGGAACGGGGAAAATTGAGTCCCCCACTTGCTGCAACTGCAGTGTCTCTCACCCCGCTAGCTACCAAGAGTGTCCGAAGTTCCCTAAGCCTAAAACAGCTACTCGGGAAATCATTGCTGCCGTTCCTAAGCCTCTTACGAAATCATTTGCTCAGGCGCTATCGAAGAACAGGACCTCAGCATTAGTTTCTCACCCTTCTCAGACCACTTCTATAGCAACCTCTCAGGCCCTTAATCATTCTGAAACTAATTTGTTCACCCATTCCTCACATCAATTAGGAGAAATCGCTAGCGTACTTAATGAGATAAAAAAAATTTTTAGGAATCAAGTACTCCGACGAAATCCTCACTCAACTTAATAAAATTAAATCTATCAGGGTTAGGGCTAAGATCTCTGAAGAACGCATGCTAGCGTTCTTTTCGGGTCTTATCCAGGCCCCCTTCACTGGCACTTAATAGCTTCTTTACAAGGTTTCTTACAGCCCTTGCATTATATTTCAATGGCGTCAATGCTTGTTTTCACTTGTTCCTTTCTTTTTGTGTTTTGTCTTTACTCTTAAAAAAATAAAAAATAAACCAAAAAATGTTTAAAACTTTCAAAAATTGTAAGAAAAAAACTTTTAAATTTTTAAAATTCTAGCCAAACATTATTCTTTTGTATTTTTCCCTATCTCTTCTGCATTGTAATTTCATTGGTTTACTCCTAGAATTCCTTGAAATTCTGTTGGTCGAATCTGTGAATTCTGATTGTCTCTCCCAGTTTCGGGGGAAACTCTCAGATTCAGAGAAGTATAATTTGTCTTATCGCTACTGAGTTCGGATGTCCCTGGCCACAAAAATTTATTGTTTTCTACCCTCTAAACTTTTTACTCTCTAGTTTTTTTTTGTGTCATGTACTCTCACTTCCCCTCTACTTTATTTTTTTCTCATTTTAGTTGTTTTATTTTCTTCTCGTTGTCATTTTCATGCCTTCTGTTAGAAATATCTGGATTAGAGGGCTCGGCCCATAGAATCCAGTTGTACCATCATCTTCAAGGTCTTGAAAGTCAGTCATGTAGCTATTCGTTTATGTCTTTCAGAGAGGTATTTATCCTATTGTAAAATATCTTACAGTAAAGAAGAGATTACTGATGTACAAAGGCAACCCAAAGAAGGTGTCGTTAGACATTTCATGCTTTTTTTGCTGCAAGAATCTTTTTCCATCTCAGATTTGAAAGGGAGATCCCATAGCAACAATCATCATCTAGTACCGATGAACGTAAGGGAACTACTGTGCAAACTATTGATAGCCAGGATTTTCCCTCTTTTGGCCCTGATCGCAATTTTAGTTAGCGGCAATTAGTGCCTTACGGTTCCTTGACTTACCGGAGGGACTTGTCATTTGGAGTTTTTTGGGAGACTGCGTTTATTGCTTTCTCCTGAGTAGTTCCTCTTCTCGAATTTTCCTACAACATTCCTTTTATCATATTTCGGGAGCTAAGGTCGCTTTTTTTTGTGAAAATAAAACTAGTCAACGGATCCTATTGTGCTGTTGATTTTTACAAGGTAAGGAGATTTTACTCATTTTATGGATAATTTAATATGGTCTAAAACCGATTTTTCTAGCCAGTTGTGTTCTTAAACTTATATTTATGAAAATTGAACTTGGACTCTCATCTGGGACATTATTTTTAAAACGACACGGCAGTATCCATGCCACAGAGGAACCGCACCATCCAGCGATATTTCCTTTGAGAAATTAATGGGAGGTTTACTCGAGTATGTATAAAAAAGAAAAAATGACAATGAGAATATAAATGGAAAAGCAATAAATGACACGGAGACATTTTGCGTGAATAAATTTATTTTGTTGTCCACAGACGAAAACACACAAACAGCATGTACACAGCAATTAATGAAATGAAAGGAGAATAAATAAAAGTGCAACGCAGTACTTGGAAGACGCGGTAGAACCATTTCAGAGCACCCCGGCCAATCACTCCATTCGACTTCTAGTCGTATTAGGAGGGTCGGTGTTCCAACCTCAGTGATCGAGCCACACTTTACAACTATACCTGATTCTAGTTATACGTTCCGAGGGAGTTGCAGATTAATTCAGTTCAATAATTTTATCACACTAATATCAGAGGGTCTTTTAAACTATGATAATATCTTTGAAAGTAATTAATGTAAGATATATATTTTAAATGCAATGAACTGAGAGAAAATCTATTTTTTTCAGTAGAAATTGATTTAACTGTATCGATAACTATCAAAAGATAATGTAAAGAGAATCCCAAATTCTCCAGAGTCGCGGCAGTAGGGTATTTCTTGCTTTGACTATTTTATGAGTATTTAAAATTTCTCGAACTGACTTCTTCAACTCACCAGCGGATTGTATACATACGTACATACACACACATTTATATATTTATATATAAAAATAAATAGTATATATGTAAAATATATGTATGCACATTCTCATGCAAACTTTAAAATTGGAACTAGATGTATGTAAACTGAAATAAGCACGCTCTGAAGAGCTAGGGATGGTTGCAAGAGCTTTGTCCCAGCAAAGCCTCAAGATGGACTGAGTAATTGTCCCTGAATACGATGCCTGCGTAATATATTATTGCTTGGATATATATCTATATATATATGCATACTCTCCGTCGAACACTCGATAATGATCCTAAAACTGTCAATGAGAGAGAAAACTGCGCGCGTAAAGGATCGCATATGGGAGGAGGGGAACTTTGTTCCCAGCGCCAAGGACAACGTGAGCTATTGCGAAGTCCTTAATATTTTGAGGGTTCAGGATATTAGTTGTTGGCCAATCTGATCTCCATGGGTTCTCTCTTAGTGTCTGAATATTTAAATGATGTTTTTTTCATAGGTTGGTAATGAAAAAAATGTTCCAACCCGTGACTAAATGCTTTTGGCTTCACGATTTGCACGTTTAAGGTTTTGGCCAAGAGGATGGAAAGGAGAACAGATGGTATATTATCCCACAACTTAGACAATTATGTAGAGATTATCTCTGGTCCATAATATTTAGCACATATAAATTAAATTATGTGCTGATAGACAAGCGTTTTACCACAGTTTGTACATGCGATAGATTTTAAAGCGCTTAATGTCATTTATATGATCTAAAATTAGCTTCAGCCATTTTAATTAGGTGCAGGAAGCATTAGACTGGTACAAAAAATTCCTTTTTGCTTTCCAGGAGAAATGATTCTCAACAAAACATATCCCAACCAACCTGAAAACCTAAATACGTAAAAAACAAAACAAAAACTTACGTAATATTTAAATATATAACTATTAAAGGCCAAGAAGGTTCTTGCCGTGAAAACAGTCTCTAAAACAGGTTCACCAAGTCAAAATAAACAAATTTTCGGAGAATATCTATTTTTTTTCCCACGTGGGTTCGTTTCAGCAGCAGATTTGGTTAAAGAAAAAGCCTATTGTGTTATCAATTAATAGGAAGTTGTTAACTGATGTTCCTCTCGTAGTGTGTAGCGAAAATATAGCAAAGGATTTTCTCATAGGAATCATTACTTTGAATGATTAATCAGAAAGAAAGAAGAAGAAAGAAATGGTAGGAAATAAAGCTCAACATTAAATAACACAAAATTCTGACAATGTTCCAAAGATTAAGAGAGAAAAGCTTTGCAATTTAAGCAAGGCACTACAAAATGCAAGGCTATCAACGAAACGCCCGGGAAAGTCTACGTTCCGAAAATTGAGCGATTTTGATTCGCACAGAGTATTTTTACAAAGATATGTCACAAGAGGCGAAAAAAAGTCTGTTTTTCCATGTTTTTCTCAACCTTCTTGGCCGGACTTGGATGGATCACGGTAGCGGGTACCTCTTCTAGCATTCATCTCCTCAGCACTTGAAAAGTTTCTTGCATTTTCCTATTTCCGTTGAGAGGGCACCAGCTTTGAAGACGTTCATCTTGGGTCGCATGTGTTTTGGAAGAAGTTTTTCAAGAACGCTGTAAAAGAAATTGTTATTATGATCATAGAACTATCATTTGAAACCTTTGTTTTTATATGAATATAACCCCTTTCGCAAATTATAGCCGTTTTCTCGATTATAAAGCTACTTGTGAATAACAAACGAGTTTTTCTTTAAATTTTATTCATCACTGTTGATGGTGTTCTGCATCAGTACATAGAATACAATTACTCCTGAGAGTTCACTCGTCAGGGAGTGAAGGAATTTTTCGGGATATTTAAAGCATAAAGAGTAGTGAAAATGAAACGAAATAAAGGATTTACAATTTTATTGAGGAACTAATAATAAGAAAAACATTAAAATTTTCAAATTAGTTAAAAATAACCTTTTTTGATTATCTGCAACTAGCATAAAAGCTTGACACTGTGACAACAATTGAAGTGTGAGATACAAAATCGAAAGTTTAACTTAGTTTTATTCATTTCACAAGGCAGCAAAGATTTAATAGATTTCAGACTTTAAATAAAAACTAGACCGCTCATCATTTTAATGCACTTTTGAATAGAAAGAGATACTTTCTGTAGCTTTGTTAAAAAACATTAAAATTGTAAAGCATATATTAGTTTTCTTAATTACAGTTTTTCAATAAAAGTGAGAATAATAAAGTATAATTCGTACTAATCTTTGCACCAAATTCTTATCTCTTTTTATAGTTTAGAATTCTGATAATACTTTATATTATTGGTATTAATTTTGTTTTGGGTTAATTCAAACTAACTTTAGATTTAGGATTCATATCATATTCAATAAATGAAAGAAATATAACTTGATTAATAAATAAAATTAATTATATTAAAATTTTTCTTGGTTAAAAATATTCTGTGCTTTAAATCAATGATACAAATGATACATTGTCTACAAATAAGTATTTGGACACCTATGCAAATGACGATATCTGTGGTACTGAGGTATGTCACGGCTTCCGCTGGTATACATCATGTAGGAAACAGCATCGGCATTAGTCGCATGCAAGATGCCGCGCAGTTCGGAGCTCTCTGATTTCGAGAAAGGTATAATTATCGGGTATCACAAATGTGGCTGATCCTTGGTCCTCATTCATGGTAAGCTCAACGCCGATGCCTACTGCACTATTCTGGATGACAATGTGCTGCCTACGTTGTGGCAGGTTTACGGATTGGACCCCTGTTACTTTCAGGACGATAATGCCAGTTGTCATGTTTCGAGGTTAACCAAGGCTTGGTATGGTGCCAATGGAGTTCATCGAATGGACTGGCTTGCCCAGAGCCCAGACCTGAACCCTATCTAGAACCTCTGGGACGAGTTGGATCGCCGAATTAAGGGGTGCACTACCCGTCCAAAATCAGTGAAGGATGTCTACTCCAAGCCGAGTGGAAGACAATACCACTAGCTGTAATACAAAGACTTGTGGAAAGTATGCCCCGGAGGGTTCACGCTGTAATTGCCTCTCGTGGAGGCTCTACCAACTATTGATTTTGAATAAAGTTAGTTTTTCTTTTCTATCACAGGTGTCCAAATACTTACTGGTAGACTGTGTATAATCACTAAAGATGTAGTGTTTCATAATTTAGACTAAATTTTTACCTAAAGTAAATTTTTAAGATATAGTAGCTGAAGTTTAGAACAATCCCTCTCTTTCATTTAAACGGATTCTATCTGTTCATTGTATATTTTTTATATTTGTATTTGTAAGTCCTATTTTCTTATTATAGTGATCGAGACACACCTTACAACTATACCTGATTCTAGTCATACGTTCCGAGAGATGCAGATTACACAAAATTAATCCATTTTATCACACTAATATCAAGGAATTTTTTAAACAATGATCATATCTTTGAAAACTATTAAAATATATGTTAAATGCAGTCAAATGAGATAATATCTAATTGCTTTTAGCAGAAATTGACTTAACTGTTTCGATAACTATCAAAAGACAAATTAAAGGCATACGGAATTTTACGAACTGACGGCAGTAGGGGATTCTTTTTCTTTGACTGTTTTTGCTACTTCTATAATGTGAGATTCATTTACTTAGGTATTGAAAATGTGACAACTTAAGAGAATCATGCTGCCAAGTTTTTGGTTATGGAATAAAACTGTACGGAAGTGAAACTAATTTACTCACAGCACAACAGCTCCTTTTCCCTTGACGTCACTGACGGCGGTTCCAAATTCACAGATGATCCTGTTCATGCATTCTTCCTTTTCGACGGCAGTTCTGTAGAGAGAGTAGTATTTCTCGAGTTTATCCTTGTATTCGCTGATCATAGAAAGTGGGTGCTTCTGGGTGGTGTCAGTTGTGGATCTCTTGGTTCGGCTACCCAAGTTGCTGGTCACGGTGGGGATGAGCATGGTCAATCCAGCTAGAGCAAGCATGGGCATGATCAGACTGCCCAAGCCATACCTGTAAAAACACAAAATATTTAAACTAGTCAAACACGAGTCTGGAAAAGCATTAGAAACATATTGTTCTTTTCAAAAGGTATTTTTTTTCAAGTTTTTATATCTGTGCAAGAATCATCCCTTTTTAAAAGGAATTTTAAAACTGCATAATGGAGAATAAATATGGTTGAAATATTAACTGCAACCCAAAAGGGAATTTCTAAAACTGAATTTAATTTTAAACGGTTTTTTTAGGTGCAGAATTCATATCAAATTTCCCTTTTAGTTTTCTATAGAATTATTTGTTTTTAAAGTAAAGATTGAATTAAGAATTTAAGATAAACTTTTGTAGGTTTTAAGTAGTTACTCTCCTTTTAAATTAAATTAGTTGGTCAAAGTACATCGGATGAAGACCTTGTAGTGCCAACCTAAGCTCAAAAATAATGTTAGATACTATAATGCAATTTTATTTTTCTAGCTTTCTCCCTCCCCGTGCTTCTCTCTAATTCTTCATTTAAACTAAAGTTGATTTTTATCTCATTTTTCAACGACAACGTAAAGCTAATCGTGTACTTTTGTGTAATTTTATTTATGACAATCTATGTTAATATTAATACAGATTTTCGGTAAATTAAATGAAGAGCTTTGGATTGCATTAGCATATAGAATATTGTGAATAAGTAGTTTTATATTTTGAACAAAATTAAAAAAAAAAACTTGAATTTTTGTATTGTTTCTGCATTTAAGTAATGTGTTTAACAAATCCTATAAATGGCAAAATTTACCATAGACAATTCCCAGCTTTTTAGAAAAGAGTTTACTAAATTTTATCAGAGGAAAAAAGCAATGTTATTCACAGTTAATTTTATGTAGTAGAATAGGGTTTGGGAAACTAAAACTTAAAAGAGAAATTAAACACCAGTTTAAGAGTTATTATTAAAAAGTTATTCAGAGTGCTTGACTTTTATTTTATTACTATGAGTGATAGTTTCAAAAAATGACAATAGCAAATATAAATATCTCTTATCTCTTATAAAGATAATTTTTTATATGAGAGTACATTGATAGTCTAAAATCGATTACAATTTTATCTTTATCAGGATTAGTATTTGCTTTAAGCAAGAAAATGTTACAATACTTTCTACATCAAACGAATGTTAAGGAAATTATCTTAAAATCTTCTTAAATGGTAAAAAATCATTCGAGGGAATGGAATTAAGAGGGTACCAATGTAGGAGAATTGAATGAGATAGCACTGAAGGAAAATACCATATCTAAAAGGGGGAAAAATACCTTCTGTTAGTTTGGCCGTAACCTTGGGGAACTCCGTAGTTAGATGCAGCAGCTGCGTATTGGTTTCCACCGTAGCCGGTAAGTTGGGCAGCATACTGGGCAAGAGTTGAGGGTTGAGCAGCGTAACTTCCAACAGCGGCGCTTCCTGCAGGGTAGCTTCCTGCTGCATAAGCACTAGCTGGTAAACCTGCAGCTGCGTATCCTGCTGGTGAAGCACCATAAGCACCAAATGCATTTCCCCCGGTCAAACCTCCTCCAAGAGAGTATCCGTTGGCCAAACCATATTGGCTTAGTTGGTTAAGAGCTCCAGCATAGGCTGCGTCTTGCGATACATATGCATCACTGGCTTGGGCAGCATGGTAGTTGTTCTGGGTAGAGTCTTGTCCTTCGTAGGAATTAGAGTTGGCAGGTGCTGTGGCATAGTTATGGGTAGAGGAGCTGGCGTAGGCGTTATCCTGTGCCTTCTCTTGTACAGGGTAATAGTAGTAGTAGAGATTGCCTTGACCATTCTGCTGGGCCTTGTAGCCAGCACCGGATGCATCGGAGCTGTCAAAAGCAGTGCTACTGTAGCTGGTGGAAGAAGCTG
Source organism: Pardosa pseudoannulata (assembly GCA_032207245.1). Lineage (NCBI taxonomy): Eukaryota > Metazoa > Arthropoda > Arachnida > Araneae > Lycosidae > Pardosa > Pardosa pseudoannulata. The sequence continues at coordinate 12,817,036 of CM063506.1, forward strand.
AAGGGGAGTATACTGGTTGACCTCCATTGTTACCTCCGCCATTGCTGGGGTCCTCTCTCTTTGTACTGGTTGCAGAGGCCCCACTGGAGGCAGGTGCTGCAGCCTGAGCGGCCACCACCAGAAGTAACAGCGAACACCAAACTGAAATCATGACACCTAAGGAAAAAAGAAGAATGTCAATTAAAATCTCGCTGTAAACAAGTATCAGTCCTATAGTTGGTTGAATTATTAATTACTGTGTTATACATGGATGCAGGAATATTTTCAAAAAGCTTGAATAGAGACTTAAATTGTACGAAGTAACTGCTTTCTGTAAAAATCAATAAAACAAAAGTATTTTAAGAGAACCGTAAATGCACTTTTTTTCTAAATTCGGCATCACAATGTATATATAACAGGGTATTAAATGTCATTTGATACTTATACCGAGTGGTATTATAACTAGCTATCGTTAGAGTAACTAAAATTCAATAATTTCTTTACAGCAAAATTAATATATAAATTTTATTCTATTTTAAAATACTACCACAGAGAAAAGAGGCAATTTTACTTTTACAAGCAGCAAAAATCATTGATATACAGCATTATTTATTAATAACATCAATAATGATATATCATTATGTATTGACTACATTATTTTACAACGTTCGATATAATGCTTAACTTATTTAATATCATAAAAGTTCCTTCTATTGCTCCAATTTTATTATTAAAAATTCTTATCGATTGAAATCTAAAATCTTTCGAAAAAAAAATCCCATTATTTATGAGCATGTATTTTTTTAAAATTTAAAGCTGTAGTATTGACATCTCTACAGATTCATTTACCGGGGATTATTTTAGTTCCCATCCGAAAAAGAGAAGATATCTTTCTCAAAGAGATGGGTAGTGAACGCTGAGCCGTAAAGTGATGAAAGGAAACAAGACTGACCTACTTTTTTCCTCTTCGGATGCCGCGACAAAAATTTTCTTCCTCCCGTAGCCGTCCGAGACCAATTTGTTCTGTTTTTTCAGTGTCACGGTCTGCTCTAGAGTGTCAAGGTTTCTGCGCATGCGTCGCGACACACTCAACGCTACGCGGTCAACCGGTTTCGAACTTCTTTTCCCTTCATCCCTCCTAGGAAGATCGCTTCCCAGCTATGCGGATGTGTCCCCGTTACCTGCAATTTAGGGAGGGTGGAAGCCTTGGGGAGGAGAACCATACCTCGTGTCTGCAAATTGTCATTTCCGCTGCTTTTATTAACAATATGGCACCCGGAGCGTAATTTTTCGTACATCTGATATCACATACTAACGTGCCTTGATTGCTTGGCAACTTGCGGATGTGAATGAAAATTAAGTACATGTTAATACTAAACATATAATGACTAGCATATATCCCGCCATATGACTGGAACAGTAAAATTTTAATTTTCCAGAAATGTAAAGTACCCTATGAGGCAGGTAAAAAAATGGTTTGTTTTTTGGCTGAGAATTATCTTGCAGCAAAAAATAATCGATGATTAAATTTTAAATTATCACATACGTACCTAATCTATTATTTAAGCCAAATATAAAAGAAAATTAATTACGTAATATCTAAGTTCAGAGATAAAACGTGTGAAAATAATGCAGACGATATTTAAATAATTTAAAATAAGAAAGGATTAAATGAGATGGTTAAAGGAATGACGTCATAATGATAGAAAAAAATGTTATTTTCATCTATTTATTATATAATAAATTGATAAATTTAATCACCTGCTCTTAACCGGGGAAAATAGGGCTTGAAATAATCGCATTAAACGCTCGAAAAGGGAGGAAGGAGTGGATTTCGAACGTTTTAAATACGACAATATTTTTCGCTGTGATATGAAGCATATTTATACCAACTTATTTTAGATCAGATCGATAGTTAAGGAGAAGATAAACTTTACTCGCTTTAAATTTTGTTAACCCTAACTCATTAAGAATCCAATATGGACGCCTATTTCCATTCCAGGTCCAACCGCTTCAAAAATTCGTGGACAGACGGACAGATAACTTAGGCTATTATTATATAGGGGATTAATTCCCTAAAACTATCCTATCTACTATCCTTCAAAATATATCGATATTATGGCATCTTAAAAAAATTACTTTGTATTATTTTTTAATTCCGTGTCACTACAGAATACAAGTATATTCTTTGTGGCATTTATTTGCACTATGTAGGAATGTACTTTTATCCCGGGTACATTATTTTCATATATTAGAAATTTTTGTATGCTCCAGAAAACCGTTGCGTAGTTTACTGTTAATTACGAAATAAAATTTCCTTTTTGAGAACTTCGGTAAGATAGAATGAAATTCAGATGTTTGTAAGCAGTTTTCCTTGCCTTTGTTTTAAACATTCATCGATTTCTGACTTTTTAAAGTCAATTTTAAACTTTTTAAATTGCTAATAGCACACTAACTTGAATAATTTAAGAGATAATACAAGTATATTCTTTGTGGCATTTATTTGCACTATGCATGAATGTACTTTCATTCCGGGTACACTATTTTCATATATTAGAAATTTTTGTATGCTCCAGAACCCCGTTGAAATGTTTACTATTAATTACGAAATACAATTTCCTTTTTGAGAACTTCGGTGAGATAGAAGGAAATTTAGATGTTTGTAAGCTGTTTTCCTTGCCTTTGTTTTAAACATTCATTGATTTCTGACTTTTTAAAATCAATTTTAAACTTTTTAAATTGTTAACAGTAGCTTGAATAATTTAAGAGATAATACAAGTGAAGAGAGAATACAAGTTTAAGAGGAATACAAGTATATTCTTTGTGGCATTTATTTGCACTATGCAGGAATGTACTTTCATCCAGGGTACACTATTTCCATATATTATATATTTTTGTATGCTCCAGAACCCCGTTGTGTAGTTTACTATTAATTACTAAATAAAATTTTCCTTTTTTGAGAACTTCGGTGAGATAGAATGAAATTCAGATGTTTGTAAGCCGTTTTCCTTGCCTTTGTTTTAAAGTCAATTTCTTACTTTTCTTTTCTTACTTTCTGTCATTGATTTCTTACTTTTTAAAGTCAATTTTAAACTTTTTAAATTGTTAACAGTACACTAACTCAAATGATTTAAGGGATAATTTTGAGAATTTTGCATATTTATCTACTGTTTGATCTATTTATGATCAGTAGTTTTTTTTGTGTAATTTTTCTGCAATTGATTCTTGATGAATTTGAAGGGGAATATTAACACTAGTTATGGGAGTTACATTGTTTTATGAATACACGTCCATACAGTTCTATGGCCTTGTTGACACCTTATTATGTAAGTACTACATCGGTGGCCAGCAACTCTGTCTATGAATGGACAACACAAAGGATAACTAAGTCTTAACACTAAACATACCATATAATACCATATAATTCTTTGTGTTTATAATACATAAAAGTAAACTTTTATGTATTATAAACACAAGAATTTTTAATTCATTTCCCATCGAATTTTTTACATATACCTTATGAGTCATTTGACCCGTTATATGGTATGTTTAGTATTAAGCGGGATTTTAACCCACAGCCTCCATCGTAATAGGTGAACGCGATAACCACTATGTCGAAAGGGTGCATACATCAGTTATTTTAAATATACTTAATTTTCTATAAATATCCATGTTTTGAATAGCATTTTAAAACTGTATAACATATGAATATTCTCATTTAAAGCCAAAAAACTTCTTAATATAGATTCGACAGTTAAAATTTACAAATATGACATTACCCCAAAGCAAATCTGTTGTTAATTAATTTTAAAAACAATATTTTTTTGGCAAATTTTAAGTTTATTTACACTTTAATGGTTTGTTTATTATTGAAATCGATAAAAAATATTTTGTAAGGAGGATTAACTGAACTGTAAAATATAATAAAAACTTCATTCTATATTAAGTTAATCACTAGATTATTCAAGGCTAATTATTTATCTATCCTTCTTTATTTCATGACTCTCATCACGTACTCTTTTTCTATTATAATCATCTGTAAGACAAAGCTAAAACAATTAGCTTCTATTGTGCATTATCTCCCAAAGCTTGTTAGCTACAAACTACTTGAATTAAAGGGGTTAAATTACAATCAGTTAAATCTTTATTATTTATATTGAGTACGTTCTGTTATTTCTAATTAATCCTTTGGAACAAAATGTTTCGTGAGGCATTCTAATCTGCCAATTTTAGACCTATATTGTGCTTTGTTTTTCCCAAACAAACGTTATCGAAATGAGGTAGCTCTAAATAAAATTGCAGTTTATACGTGTACATAATTTAGATTTTTTTTCTTCACCTCAGCATCTCACATAAGCAAAAGTTTTCAGTTTCACGCAAGATTACCATCATTGATGCCTAACAAAATAACGCTTTCATTTTCTACCGCAAAGATGAAACTTTTTCTTAAGCCAGTGAGTATTCGCTCTACCATATCACGCTTTTGTTAGTTTAGAATATGAATATCCCAAAGGACGAACAGCGCGTTACTTTATAAAGTGAAAGGATAAACTTACATGCTTTTGTTACAATTCTTATCCAATTTATATAAAATTTAAAAGAGATTGTTAGTGATTTAGTGACGAATATTTAGCTGGAAAATCACTAGTGTTTTTTGAATTCTGCGTTTAAATAACTATATATTCTATAAATTCTGTAAAAAAAACTTTTTTTTTACCTCGCAGGCTTATCGTAAATATTTCAAGCAGCAAAATAATTTATACTTCTATTGCTAATCTTTTATTTAGCCGAACGATGGCCGAATGATTAGGGTATTGACCTTCGAAACCGGAGTTCGTGGGTTCGAATCCCACTATCGAGTGGATGTTCGGAATCGTCTTTAAGAAGTAGGTCCCGGTCTCATTAGCCCTCGTGCTGCAAAAAGTAGACTGTAGCGCTCCATAACCAAATCTCTTATTTATTTTTATACTAAACTCTGCAATTAAATCAAATACTAATTAATTTATCTAAGTATTCGCATAAATAAACGACTTCCAAAAATATAAATAGCATAGACAGCGACTCCATCAATTAATTTTTTAAGTGTTTAAATAGATTTTTAATCTTTAATTATTTTTTTATTTCCATTTTGTTTTGCCTTTCTTTAGACTTCGAAGTTTGCTTTTGAAACAACCATCGTAAAACTAGCTGGTTATTTTTTAGAAGACGCCATTTAAATCTCGTATGTTGAATAAGGATTTAATTGACAATTGTCCAGTGGAGTGAACTGAGAATGTGAGGGAACGAAGTCTTTCCTTCATTTTTTTTACCAAGTTTGTCAATTTTGTTTCAGGTGTTTGGATGACAAAAGTTAAACAATTCCAAAACCCGCCAAAAAACATTAATTCCTTGAAGTACCAAAGATTTGGTACATAAATATCCTTACAAGAATTACCTGATTTTTTTTAATCGCCAATCTTTTTAATTTTTTCCTAGAAGCGGATTATAGATTTTTTCATCAGTTTATCAATTGACTTTTGGTATATAACATTACTTTTTATCCAGTTTGAATAAGTATTTTGTATATCCTTCAAAACTCAGTGACCGATAAGTTTAAAAAAACAAAAACAAAAAGAGCTTCTTTTTTTTGGAGTATCGGCCTTACCAATTGCCGACAGTGTGCTGTTTATTTAAGCAGTTAACTATGCAGTTGTTTCAAAAGATTGTCTATTAGTTCCGGTCGGAGAACTGACGAAATACCAGAGCACAGTGGTGTACCCAAAAGGTGTGGGAAAAGAGACATATACACCCAAGACCTTTTTTTAAAAATTGAAATATATTTAAGGATAATCTTTATTATACCATTATAAGTGTTCTAAACTTAAAAAAGGAATTATTTTTTTCTCCCCATGCTTAATTTTTTTCACTACGAATCCAAAAAATGATTTTATTTAAACCATTTTCTTAGAAAATATTTAAAAGGTTCTGTTGTGTCTGAAAAAGTTTCTTTGGGTCAGTATTTGTAAACTAGCATATAGCCCGTCATATGACGGGATCAGTAAAATTTTTAATTTTCCAGGATTGTAAAATACCCTGTCAGGCAGATAAAAAAATGATTTGATTTTTGGCTGAGCATTATTTGGTACACACTCAATAATTTGTTTACCTTCATATTTCTCTAAAGTCTGCTGATACTATGAATGTAGTTTAGAATCACGTTGAATTCATTTAGTCGAACAAACGGACAAATTTCTTAATTTTCAAACATATATAGCCTAAACGCTAGATATTTATTAGTCCGTGAAATAGGCTTTTAGACTTTTATTAAAAGTATTTGTTGTTAATAACGGTGATAAAATGAAGCAAAAATAATCGATGTTTAAATTTAAAATTAACACATATGTACCTAATATATTATTTGATACAAATATAAAGGAAAATTATTTACGTCTTATCTAAATTCAGTGATAAAAATATGAAAATACTGCTGACGATATTTAAATGATTTAAAATAAGAAATGATTATATGAGATGGTTAAAGGAATGACGTCATAATGCTGGAAAAAATGTTATTTTTACCTATTTATTATGTGATAAATTAATAAATTTAATCGCCTGCTCTTAACCGGGAAAAATAGGGCTCAAAATAATGGCATCAAACGCTCGAAAAGTGGGGAAGGGGGTAGATTGGTAGATTTCGAACGTTTTAAAGACGACAGTATTTTCCGCTGTGATGTGAAGCATATTTATACCAATTTATTTTAGAATCGGATCGATAGTTTAGGAGAAGATAAACTTTGAATTTTGCTAACCCTAACTCATCAAGAAATCAATATGGATGCCTGTATCTCTTCCAGGTCCAACCGCTTCATAAATTTGAGGACAGACGGACAGATAACTTAGGCTATTATTATATAGGGGATGAAAAGAGGAGAAGCGTCCCTATAGAATACGCTCCTTCCTTCTCCCACCAACAGTTTCTTGGGAAAGAATTACAAGAAGCATTCTTTTCTTCCAGATAGATTTTCAATCTTTAAATGATTTTAATAGTTTTTTCAAAGATGCTGGATTCCACCAATTCTAGTAAGCAGAAAATTTTTCTCATGGTATTTTTATTTTTCGCAAATAATTTTTGTTTTTGTAAATTTTATAATTTGATAAAAGTTATATGAATCCTTGAACAGTTTTAAGTATAAGAAATAAGACTGAAATATTCTATTCTTTAATTTTTACCAAGTCAAAATCTAAACTGAAGAAATTGCTTCTTTCAGGACAATGCCGATGATCATCCTTAAAAGAAATTTCTTGGTATGCCACTGTCATTGTTCAATATAAAGGTTTTGGACAAACAAACAGTCTACCGATTTGGCCCATTTCTCGTGTGCCTGTTATGACCCCGAAAGTGTCGCATCTACCCTAAAGATGGCATCACGGAAGTCCTTCACAAAAGACTAAATTATATTTCAAATCGTTGAATTATTTTGTTTTACCTTTTAACTATATTTTTAAATTTTCTGTTTTATTTTTAATTTTCTTAGCTAAATTTAGTAGTGAATTTTCTTCAAACTCGAGTTGTTAAACTAGATTGTTACATTTTTTAGTAGACATCCTTTAAATCCCGTCTGATCTGAACGGTAATTTGAAGAAATATTTAGCAATTTAAAATGCAAATTTTATTTTACTATGAGCGGGAAAATACAATCTAATATGTCACTGGGGGATTTATCTACCGTAGCTTTTGAAGTAAACAATAGTCTGCCGATTTGGTACATTTCTTTAGTGCATTTTCTATCGATGGAAACGTCACATCTATCCATCAAAGTACTCCCTCACAGAGGGCTTAATCAATGATATTTTAAATTTTTAATTTATTCTGTTTTATCCTTTAACTATTTTTTTTCATTTCATGGTTTACTGGGCCTTTACCAAAACGTTTTATCTGTTCATTAATTTTTTCAAACCTCTGGCGTCATGTTTTACCAACCATCATTTAAATGTCATCTGATACAGGTGATAATTTGGAAGACAACTTAACAAGACAAATTTTTTTTTGAGTGGGTCACACGATTTAATCAGTCATAGTAGAAGTTACCTACTATCATACTTCTGAATGGACTAAGAAATAAGAAATAGGGACTTCCGATTTGATACATTTATGTCTTTCTATCTCATATAAACTTCTTTAATTATTTTTTTACAAAGTCTTATAATTAATTTAAATAATAGTTTAAGTCCTTTAGAAATTTCTTATTAAATGCCTCCCGAGAATATAAATATTACAGACCAAGATTTCATGAGTTATTTTTCAAATTGAAGACCCTGAAGGTATAAAGTGATAACCCATATTTTACAGTTCGGTGATAAACAGATTTATATTTTCATAAAATATTTATAATTAAATATTTAAAAATTGAAAATTTATTGCTAAACTTTTTTTTTGTACATCATAACCTGTGTAAAAAAGTCCTTAATAGAAAAAGTAATAAAACCAACAAATATTGATATGGACTGGTTTTGTTTGGATGATATAATTTAAACCCTTTCTGACATGGATGATAATTTGAAAGAAGTTTCATCAATGCAAAGTCAAATTGTTTATCTTGAACGGTACATATGATTTAATTTTTCACCTTGATAATTGTCTGCCACCATAACTTCTCAATGCATAAATGAAAAATAAACAGAGTCAATCGATTTGATATATTTTGCGTGGACTTATTTTAACTCAGATGTAATTTTACATCGTGCTTCTTTTATATATTTTAAGCTAATGTCTATAATTAACTCATTAATTAAATCATCTAGACATTTTCATAAATGAATGTCTCCTAAAAATATAAGTACCCCAGAACGACTTGAGTTAATTTTCAAATTGTTAAATGAATCTTTACCTTTAATTATTTTTTTCAGAGCTTTGTATCTCTTTTAGCTAAGGCGTTTGAGGCTCGACCTCGCTAAGGACTATCGTATTAACTAATGGCGGCTGGGGTACATAGAATAAATGCGGGATTACACTGTTGTCAAAGTTGAAACGATAGCCTCGAAAGTCTTCTGGATTAGTCAATGCTTCCAAATAACCGAAAATCCTTTTTCAAAGGCAATGTTACTCATGTCCATATCATTCTTTAAGCTACGCGTCTTCATCGTGTGGTTCTAAATGAATAACAGCTTTGCAGCCACGATCGAATATTTTTGTGAATTTAATTTCTGTATCGCATTGGGATAACTGTCTTTACTGACTGCTGCAATGGAAAATAAAAGCTATTTCACCCCTTTTCTCTTTTGTTTTGAATTTTGTTATCTATTTGGACAATTTTTCAAAATTCTAGTTGTAAAACTAGCTCGTTATGTGTAAGTAGACATAATATTAATCCCTTCTGATCTGGATGATAAGTTGGATCACAATTCAGCAATAAAAAGGCAAACTGCTTTCATCTTGAGCGGACATACGATTTAATCTATCGTCGTGGGAATTACCTACTATGATAACTTCTGAATGGATGAAGAAATAATAATAATAAAAAAAATCAGTCTACCAATTTGGCCCATTTCTCGTGTGCTTGTTCTGACCCTGAAAGTGTCGCATGCATGTGTCCTAAAGACGGAAGAAGAGAGATCAAAATCTTTCGCCCTGTGTCCGAAATCTCGCCTCGGAGCGGCGGGATGTCTCTTGAGCTGATGTCCCCATTCAGCGTGACTGCGGTGCTTCTCTCTCTCTTATTATTTATTGTCTCCTTTTTATTTATTTATTTCTCTCTCTTTTTTATTTTTGGCCCTTCGAGAGCCACGGACCACTGCTCCACATAACTCGGTGCGCGAGTTCATTCAACCGGTGCCTTTTCTTCTGCTGCCGCGGCGCGACGTGAACTCGAAAACGCGCCAACCGTGCGAGGTGGAGGAGGACGGCATGATGCCGCCGGAGCGGGAATGACCTTGAAACGAAGACTTCACCCTACTTCCGTGATCGAGGGTTTACTGCCAATGGGATGGTGGAGGTGGAATTAACCTCTTAACGTGCTGCTCATTGATCACTGCCGGTGTTCTCCCCTCTAACGCTTTGAAAGATTCAGTGGATGGTATGTTATAGACGTGACGTCGCAATTCTTAAAGGTTACAGTTTGAGAAGATGAACGGAAGGAGGAAATCATTGGAGCGTAAGACAGTATAAGCTGTTGGAATAAATTACTGTTCAATTGCTGTTTTAAAAGCTCTCTCTTCGAACGTGTAATTTTTTAAGTTCAGAGGACTCAGTACCGATTATATTAAAGTCCAGTAGCTCAATGTTAACATATGAGAAATATATTTTTCCGCATGGACGTTTTGGCATTGAAATTTTTTTATAACACTTTTGCTCTCTTGAATTACTCACGAGGCACCAAATTTAAGTAATAAAAATAATTCAAAATGATTTTTCAATAAACTTTTATTTTTAGTGACACCTGTTGCTAAACATTGCCGGGGTTCTCTTCTGAAACGTTTTAAAGATTCAGTAGATGGAATAGAGGTGACGTCACAGTTTTTAAAGGTTACAGTATGGCAAGATGAACGGAAGGAATAAATCAATGAACAATTTAAGTTTTAATAAATTGCAGTTAACTGCTCTTTTAAAAGTTCTTTGATTTTATAATTTCTTAAACTTATGAGGAATCTACCTTAGGTTAGGGGATTATAAGGGGTTATATTTATGTCCACTAACTCAAGACTAACACACGAGAAATATATTTTTCAAGATGGACGTTTGGCATTGAAAGATTTTTTTAACACCCTTGCTCACCTGAATATACCATGAGGTTCCTAATTTAAGTAATAAAAATAACATAAAATGATTTCTCAATAAACTTTTATTTTTCGTGACATCTGTCATTGAATTTATGTTCTCTCCTCAAACGTTTTAAAGATTCAGTAGATGGAATAGACTTGACATTGTAGTTTCTAAAGGTTACAGTTTGGAAAGATGCATGGAAGAAGTCATTCAACTGTATCAGAGTAAATGTTGTTGCAATAAATTACAGTTCATCAAAAGCTCGTTCTTTGAATTTGAAGTTCTATAAGCTACTAAGTACAGGCAATACTTGACTCCACTATCTCACTGTTATGGGGAAAATATTCCTACCCATGAACATCTTACATTAAAATATATTTTTAACCGTCTCTCTCACCTAAATCTCATATGTGACTCCTCACAAATCTTTTATCTTTAGTGACTTCTCATTGAGCATCGCTGATGCTCATACGTTTGAAAGATTTAGTGGATGAGCGTGATGTTACAGTTTATTAAAGGTTACAGTTTGGAAATGAACGAAAGGAGGAAACCAACAAAGCGTCGTTACGAAGTTCAAGTTATTAGAATAAGTTACCATTTATTTACTGTTTTAAAAACTGATATTTGCATTTGAGATTTTATAAGTTTAGGGTGATTGATTACCGGCTATATTGATTTCGCGAATCTAAATGTCAACGTAAGGGAAAAATGTTTCTATGGCTTGTATTGAAAGATTTCTTTAAACAAACTTTAACACCTGACATTACCTGACTCTAAGATTATGTCTTTTTTTTACAAACGTTATGCCAATTAAATGTCTATAATTAATTTGTAAAAAACGCACAATGAAATTTTTAGAAATAGTTTTAAATTAAATATACTTTTCTCTCCCTTTAAAAAAATAAATCAAATAATCTTATAAAAATTTCTGTTATGTCGAGTAGTAGCACTATTTTAACCATTTAACAAATCAATAAATAAAAAAAAATTGGTTCCTAAAATGTCTATTATTCTGTCATATGCCTGCCGAAATTGTAAGAAAATTACATGTATGGAAGAGCATCTGTAAAAATTCTTTTATCAGAGACCAAATTAAGTACATATATCCTACGGATACCATTTGTAAATAAAAAACTGAATCAGAACAAATTAGATGTGAAAATAAGAAACGTGAGCATTAAAAATAAGATTTCTGTATCACATATGAGCAAATTATGCTGCATACGAAGCTTGCTAGAAATACGAGCAAAACCACCAAGATGGTAAAGAAATTTTCGAATGTATGCAGTTCATTTATAGAATTATTTTCTCTATGTTAATAACAATCTACAATATGGCTGGTATCCAGCAACATCCACAATAGTATAAACTAAAATTACGGAAAACAGAGGCAGAGAAAACTAAATTAAATACAAAGGGTAAATTAATCTTGCAAGAAAGTAAGTTGTTTAAAGCTACTTTCTTGAATATGAAGTTTGCCTTTAGGAAATCCATAAAGGTTAAGAATTAACATTTAAAAATATTATTTTACAAATCAATTTGTAAAATAATATTTTTATATTATTTTACAAATTAACCTATATTTTAAAATATAAGTTAAAAATAATTACTTATTGATCTGTAATTTTGATGTTAAAAACATAATTCTAACTGCTTGTCTAAAAAAAAAAAAAAAAAAAAAAAAAACTGAAACAAAAATACAAATATAAGTATGTGGGAGTAAATATTACTAACTGAAAAATAATTAATATTTGGACCCAATTTTGCATTCGTAGATTACAATTAGTTAAAAATCTATTACAAAACTCGAACTCGTTTATAACGAGTTCGGATTTAATGAGAACTCGGATTTACCGAGAGAAGCGAGAATATTTGGTTTGATCAATGTTAAGTCTATGGAACAGAAGTCTCTTTTAACTAGCAAGACCTGGATTTAGCGAGCGATATTTTTCTGTCTTGCAATCGTTTTAGTCTTTCTGTCTTATCTTTTTTTTTTCTTCATCGCGGTTTAATACTTTTGTAGGAAAAATTCTTCCAGCATTCCAACGTCAATAGGGAGGGTTCACAAATCCGGTGCAATTGAATTTTTGCCACCAAATTCTACATCTGTTATCCAGACTATGGGCCAAGGGAGTCATAAGAAGTTTCAAGTGCCACTTCCGTAAGCAACTGATTTTGATGATTCTGGACCGAAGAGATAGAAGTGAAACAGCATCAAATATAATATCAACGTACTGGAAGCGACGAGTAAATGTTATGGTCCCTTTGTGCTCGTTATAAACGAGTTCGACTGTATTAATCAACGATTGGTTCAACTCAAAAAATGCCAAACGATGGCAGAATGGTCAAGGCGCAGATTTTCGGTACCGGAGTTCTTGGATTCGAATTACACTGTGTCATGGATGTTCATAGCCGTTCGGAATCGGCAGTAGGTCCTGGTCTCATAAGCCCTTTTGTTGAATACAAAATAGACCTTAGAGCTCCAAACCAAACCAAACCAACTCAAAAGACCAAAAAAAGGCCTCAATGTCATGTAAATGTCTATTTTCCATATGTAATTGAGGCTTACTCGAAAATCAAAACTTTGTAAGATGTTAGGTCAGTTTACCTGATCTGTTTGGAGAAATATGATTGAATCATTACCTAATCGTTATGTATGGTTTTATTTAGATATTTTCTTGTGCTTATTTGAAAATAAGCGTCACTTATATCCTGCAACCGTTTGGATTCAAATAAGAAATTAAAACGAGCAAACTCAGTTCAGATTAATATAAAAGGCAATTCAATTCGCCGTGATATCGGACCCAAAGTGTGCTGCTTAAATGTAGTGGGAAAGCTAAAGAGTGCATTTTATAGCCGGGAAGTTTATTTCAAGGAGTTACTTCTGAGGCTCTTACTGCATCAACACGTCATTCGGATATGCTGCGTAAGTTTAAGGAAAGAAATAGTATTACAAAATTTCAAATCCTTGTGAATGCATATAAAAATGATTAAGGTTGTAAATATTACATCTACAAAACTTTATCATAAACTTCAAAAGCGAGGCAAAAATTTAAAAAGTTTTTTATATTTTGTTATCCCCCCCCCAAAAAAATGTAAGATATATCACCTACTCTATATTTAATAAATATTTAAGATTTAGATATAAATGACGATGGTATTTTTAAGTTATAAGGACTTTAGACAGTTAAATGTTCTTGTGTACTATATGAGAAACATTAACTTAATCTACTGCTTTATTTGACAAACTATGTGAATATTAGCTAATAAGGAAAAAAACCTTATAAAACGTTAAATAAAAGTATTGTAAAAGACCAAAAGCATAACGAAACTATTTTTTCCTCCATATCTAAAGAAAATCAAATTAGACGTTATTTGTCTAATAATTTATCTTTCAGTTAATTTATATGCTGTTATTATAAATATTTAAGGTAATTAAGATGGTTTAATTACGTGAGTTTGCTTTTTAATAAAAAAATTGATTAATAGATAATTACTTAGTATAAATAGTGATAAAATAATGATAAAGATAATTATCTAGTACTGCGAAATATTCATAAAGTTATTTTATTTTTAAATTTTGTTATACCAAAAAGTTTACTCTTCATCAAATGTCAAATAATATCTTACCTTGTAAAAAAAGTGTAAAATATAAGGAAAACCCACATTGACAATGTTAAATGGGGACAAAAATTTAAAAAATCTTTAAAAATAAAGGTGTACTAAAGCATAAAAGTTATGAACAATTTTGAACACCTAAATATTACATCTGATGACTTTTCCGTTAATTTGACTTTTATGCTCAAATAAAGTTTGAAAGAAAGAAGGTTTGAAAAGATTCCTGGTTTTAAAAGGTTATTACGTAAGTTCATATAAGTCTTTAAAAAGTACACAATTTATAATATATACATATTTATACTCTACATCAATAAAAAGTTTTACCTTTATCAAAAGTCAAGATAACATCTTACCATGTCATAATCAACTGTAAAATGTAAAATAAACGAAATTGACAGCGTTTAAGATGTGCAAAACTTTTACGAATCCGCAAAAATAAAGAGCCCCTAATGCATAGATGTTAAGAGCTATTTTGAACATCTAAATATTCCGTTCAACAACTTTACATTTGGCTTTTCTGCGCAAAGAGTCTGACTGCGGTGAAACTGGTTTTAAAAGATTCCTGGTTTTAAAAGGCCGTTACGTAAAGTTCACACTAGTTTTTGAAAAAAACACAAAATTAAACAAATAAAAAGAAAATCATCAATTCACCTTATAACTTCAAACTAACTGAACTTTTCACAAAAAATAAAAAGTAAACAAGCCATTTTTGAAAGGCACGAGTGGAAGCTTTTTTTATTCATTTATTTTTTTTAGTAATGTTAATTTAATTTGCTCATGCCATTTTATTTTTTAGCCGTTGTATACATTCGCGGTTTTCTTCTCCCTTTGTTGGGATTTTTTTCGAGAGAAAAGAGGTCAATATCCTTAAGGCCACATTTCATGAACGAGGTCGGATGATGAGAGAAGAATTAGAAGAGATTGTTGTACCTCAGAGATACCATCTTTTTCTGTTCAATAGGTGGGAAAATCTTTCAGAATAGAATACCCCAAAAAACTGAATTGAGTCGCCAAAGAATAGATTAATTATATCAAGAAAATAAAAGGAGATGGTAACATTAAATGGTACACCATAAATCAAGAGTAATTTATGGTTATTGTGCTAATGAAATTATTAATTTCGATTAAAGGATAAAATTATTTTCTGATACTATAGAACCTTATTTCGTCAAACTTCTTCAGATAATTATAACAAAGCTCTTTTTTTATTTAAAAGCTGTAATGATATTGTTGCATCTTTTTTATTCTTTACCCCCAATAGACTATAGAATAAGAAAAAGCATGTACCTGGTTAATATTTTATCATACAAATTAAAAAAATTACAAAGGTATTGAGGTTACTTATAAAAATTATGAAAAAGACTCAACTTTAAGGTTAAAACTGTGAAATTAATATTTAAGAGCACCATAAAACTTTCCGAATCTTAAAGACTTCCTTAAAGCAGACTTCTTTTGATTCATAATATGAAGAGATGTTCAGCTTCTTTTAGAATGAGTTCCTTGCAAGTTATTTTAACAACTCTCTAATTCGGGAAAAGCTATTTAATTTAGTCATTTAAAGTATTATAATTTTAAAATACCATTAAATATATATACCAAATGAAAAGAATGAAATAAACTTACCTGTAGGATAACTTTTGATATATCTTTATTAGAAACTTTTTATATTGAATTGAAGTAAAATAACTATTTTATTTTGTAAATCTAAAACTTCAAGTGCATCTGACATTTTAAAATTTAAAAATAATTAAAACTAAGTAATTGAAAATTTAAAAAAATAGCCTTAATCATATTATAAAGTAAATTATATTGCTCATATTTAATATAACTGAAGTTCATAGAATTTAAAAGATAATATTTTTATATTTGGTATAAACAATTAGTTTCTAACTTCAAATTTTCAAAAGTTATTTTTCGGGTTAGTGAATTTCTATTTTTAAAATTTTGTATAGATTTTATGTTTTTAAAATTTGTTTTACTTCATGTGAAGATATTAAATAATTTCTGATAAAGTTAGACTGTTATTAATGATACAGAAATTTTTTTATTCTTAAACCAGTAGAACTTTTAATTTCATAAATTAAACATTGACAATCATAATGGGGACTTTTCAGCTTCAAAGGTATCATGTACCTTTAAATATCGTATTTTATAAGCACCTTTTCAAATTTTTATCCATATAAAAACTTTGCTAAGAGAGGGATCTAGGATTAAGGCACCTTAAAATTAGGAGGCTTATAATATTACCTCTATTATTTGTATTTTTATAAAGATGAATTATAATTTATTCTTACTGAGTATTAGTAGTTTTATAGAAATACTATTTTCGCTTAGTTACTTTCAGAAATTCATTAAGAATATTCAAATAGTTTTTAGTTTTATTAAACAATCAGTATTTTATGCACTACAACAATAATAAATTTGTAACCTGGAAAAAATTTAATATGAATACCACCGTATGATAAACAGTACGTAAGTAAAAGAATAACAAATCTTGCAGAATTCATAATGTTATGTAAAAATAAAAATTTCAAGACACTAAAAGCTGAATAGAATGTACAGCACTATATAAAATTTCGAATTTCACGTTCTTTACAGAATATATTAGAAAACGGTAATAAAAGCGCTAGCTTACTGAATGACAATTCTAAATTTGCTAATTAAAATATTTTTAATTGAAGTAGCAATTTAATCATTTTGTACAAATTTGAAAATTAATCTATTTGGAATTAGGTTTCAAAACCATTGAAAATATAAAAAAATACCATATGAAGTGAATAAAAATATATATGGTAATTTATTACATATCTTCGTTTTCCTCCTAAATATAACAAAATGCTTTCTTTTTATAAAGTGGTCATAGTGTTTAGGATTCTAATAGGACAAGAATAAAAATTTGCTTCAGAAGTTTGAAAATAGTAAAATAGTTTTTCTTTTTACTGAAAGGGAAACCAAATAGGTTTTCAAGGTCACATTTTTATAGTTTTACTAAACAAAAAGAAATACTCATTTTAAATTCCTTTCAATTTCTTAGCATCCTATTTTACGAAGTTAGTACGTCTTTCGAAAAACTTACTGATCTTTCTTATCCATACTGTCACATGTGTGAAGGAAAAGCAAATATTACCAGTGTGCTTAAGAGAGGCAGCGTGTAAATTTTATTATACGTATAATAAAGATGTATATAAAAATTAAATATGTTTAACTTTATTTTAATTTTTTTATTTTTGCATGAAAAAAGTATATGCTTTCACAGATAAAATTCTTATATTTTTCAACACATTCAGTGTTTAATTTCACATTCTTACATTTTCCTACAGCATTGTGCTATAAAGATTAAAAAGCAAATTCTAGTGAATCGAATAGGATTAAAATTAGAAATTTGCAGCGAGAAAAATTTAAAACGCTTGTAAAATACTTAAAAATGTCTTTCATGAATTTTGTTAAGGATCAAAATAAAATGATCTAGTTAAGATTTTTTTGAATATATGAACTAGAAAATATTTAAAAAAAATACTTTTTGATGAAATAATACTTAACGAATAATGATAAACTTAAAATACTCCAATATCTTTTTTATGCTAAAACACAAGTGTATATTAGGTTCTTATAATTCTTACATTGGTTGTATTTTCTAACCGTGAAAATTGGTTTCAATCTACGATGAATTAGAATTTTTCTGTCTACAACATTTTTATAGTAACTAAACCAGTTAATTTAGTGAATAAACATATTAAAATTTAATAAAGTGTAACTTCATATTACTCAAAGTAAAGAAAGCATATTTTATAAAATAAAAAATTATTCAAAATTAACATCTTGAAAATTATGACTATTCGTACTATTCGTAAAAGATTATTTTTTCCTGGTTATTTAAAAAATGCTCAAGTAATTAACATGACATTTTTAAAAGGTTACTTATAAGCAGTTTTTATATTTTTCTCAATTGCTTGAATAATTTTTTATAGTAGTAAATTTATTTAAAGATATTTTACGAGTTAAAATATTGGCAAATTACTTTTGGATGCATTTGGTATACACTAGAATAAAAATGAAACAACTTTCACTATATCGTATAGAGAATCTGCAAGATTTACTATTCCAAAACTTACCCATTGAGAATCAATATCCACAGAAAAACAAATATCCATATATCCACAGAAAGATCACAAGGACCTACCTCGACTTCTTAAAACTCAAAAAACCCAAATTCGAACTATTCTCTCACAACAACAAATCCACACACGGATCCACTCGGTGTTGGCTTCTGAGAGATTTTTGGGAGCGACCCGGGCTATTTAAACGGGCCTCGGGAACAGGGGCGTTGCCCGAATCGTGACGTCTTGCGCCCGCCGATTCCGGTTGGTTGCAACAGGAGGGGCGGTTCCGGAGAAACGGTCCCGTGGGCGACGCAGATGTTACCTGGATACCAAAGAGAGGAGAGAAATGGAATACCTTCCGCGTTGCTTCGGTTAAGCGGGATGCGTGTGATTTCTTTTTCGAATAATTAATCAGCTTAAGATGATACGGTGATGGAGAAAATCGGACTCGCCACTGATCGGGCTTTTGCTCCGGTTGCCACTCGTTCTTCAAACTTTCTCCCGACATTAAAATTCTCCTCACAAATACCCCATGAATTTTTAAAATAAAATATAATAACTGTAATCAAGGAAGAACTTTCAAGGTTGTTGCCAGATTCAGAATTTTTGAAAGAAATCAGCTTGATAAGTTCTCAAATAAGAAAAAAAAAAAAAACTAATGATATTGATGTCTTTGAGGTGAGTTGAGTTGTATGGAGTTCAATAGTAATGAGTCTTCTGAACACATAATAGGATTTTTTTTTAATAATTAATCAACTTAACCCTCTGGTTGCTCATCCCGCTATTTCCACGGGCAACTCGAATGTAGCAAAATTTACTTATCTCGCGATTTTCGCGGACATTTGCTTTTCTACCTTTTTTGAGGAGCGCATCCCACTTTTTCACAGTTTAAAGAGTGAAATAAATTATATACAGTATTAAACGTCTAATTATGTAATAAATATTATTATATGAATATAACTATA